>CM031237.1:507696819-508296819 GCA_018340775.1 Taxus wallichiana var. yunnanensis
GGTATATCCCATTCTTATAACCCAATCAATAATTTTTGTGCCCAAGAATTCTAAAGCATTGTCAGATTTTATTGTGGAAGGAACACCAAACCCGGTCACAAATCCCTCATCAAATTATAAGATGTTAGCCTCATTTTCTTGCCTCAAAGAAACTACCTCCATCCATTTGGTGGAGTAATTTGTGGCTTTAAGGATCGAATTGTAACCTAAATTTAAATGTGGATTTATTACTCTAATAAAATATAACCCCATTGTATGAATGGTTGATCTACAGAGATTCTTGGAGTGGAAGGGATGCCAATATTTATTTTCCTATGAAAAGCGCACACTTTTTACATTTTTTCATGCATGCATAATAGTCCTTAAAAAGACTCGGCCAATAATAGTTGCCTTTCATTATTTTGAGTGTTGTTGTCCTTGGAGAAAAGTTTCCTCTAGCTGCATCATCATGGAATTCTTGTAAGACCTTATCAATTTGATCCACCTTGATGCATCTCAAAGGAATGTCATTAATATCCTTTCTAAATAGGATGCCATCAATAAGCACAAAGGGGATAGATTGAAGTCTGAAATACCTTCTATTGGCCTTGGTTAGGCCTTGAGGGCATTGACTTCTTTAGATAAACTATACTATGTCATGGGTCCACTAATCAATCATGTTGTTCTTGATTATGTTGGAGCACTAAGATAGACTCTTATTCCTTTTTCATCTTTGAAACCAACCGCTCATACAAAATTTTTCCCCGACTAGATTAATCACTTTGATTTTAACAACATACTCCATTATTGTGGTTATCTAACCAAATATTTTCTCATTGAAATCCTTATTTAAGATAAAATCCTTCACACTTGATTGTAACACCATAATATGGATCTTGTTGTTGAATAACATATGTTTGGATTTATTTAAGCTCCTTATGATAATCGAGGAATGATTCTCAACAAATGAGTATTTTAGTTCACATTATTCTATACTTTGGCTGAAAAATAAATAGGATGTTTCAAAACTTCTTCATTCATTTGTACAACCATGAAAGATATTTTTTTACACGTCCAAAAGTAAACAAAGTGAAATCCTTTATGAAATCGAGATTGATGAGAGTTGCGAGCTATTTAATTTCTTGCTTGATGGCTTCAAAACTGTCCTTCCCTTCCTCATTGCATTTGAAAGACATGTTTTACTTGAGATATAAGTCAATGGCTTGACAAGATTGGAAAATTTTGGAACAAAACACCCGAGGAAGTTATTTATTCCCAAGAATATTTTCAGTGCTTTCTTTTGACTGGGTAATGACAATGCAAGGATGGAACTTACTCTTTCTGGGTCTATTGCAAGTCCTTTCTTAGAGACAATGTGGTAAGGAGTTTACCTTAAAGTGTTAAGAAGATACGCTTTTAGATCAAGAGAAACTCAATTGTTTACACCTTTCAAATACCTTCCTGAGATGAAACAAATGGTCATCTTTGTTCTTGGAAAACACTATGATATTATCTTGGTAGACACAAACAATGTTGTTGATCACTCTCTTGAATGCAATATCCATGTTGTATGCATGATAAAGAAGCTAATATAATTACTAGAAACTAACACCATGTATTTCCTATAACAAATCTAATTTAACATTAACATCATGATAAATCTAGAAAGATGAAAGCTAATCTAAATGCATCCAAAATTAAAATATTAAGGAAGGAGGTAGGTTATTTATATAGCTTTAAAATTTGGGAGAAGCTACAATCCTAGTGAATGTGGGATAAAAGATAAAGTATAACTAGAAGGAAAAACATGATTAGAAATAATTAAGTAGAATTAGCAATCATGGGAGTTGGAGATGATTTAATTAATCAACTAGGATTAATTAATAGGCTAATATGAGCTTAAAAATATATTTAGAGGTGATTTAGAGGAAATAGATAGGATTTAGATGATTTAAAAGGGGGATTTAATTAATAAGAAGGTTTATTAATTAAATAAAAGGTTATAAAGGTTTAACTAACTAATAATAGTTAATTAATTGATTATAGGAGGATTATAACTAACGAAGTGTCATTAATTGGCATTTGAATGGGGTAAAGGCTAGTTAATTAACGTGTCATTAATTGACCAAAATGGAGGGAATGTTAGTTAATTAGTGAGAAATCACTAATTATAATGAAATGATGGAAAGAGGTAATTAGTGTAATTTTAGTATTAAAACTGCATAGGTGGATTTTAGGTGTCTACATTTTCCCCTCTTTGGGGTGGTGTAACGTAAGCGATGCCACTTCAAAGATAGTAGACAATTACAAACAAGTAAATTTTGAAGGAATGGAAGAAAAATTAGTAGAATGAAGGATGCCCCCTCGAGTGTCAATGGGGTGATGAAAGAGGTCGATCAATGATTGAAAAGAAGAAGGAAAATAAGAAGAGTTGACACAAGCCTAGTAGGCGAGTGTGCAATGTGAGTGAGAAGGAAAGAAAATTGGTGTTTCAATAGATAAAAGAAACAAGGGGAGAGGGGGATAAATATAATCCCTATTGCCCCAGGTGGTGTTGAAGAAAATTTGTGATAGAATAAAATGGTGATGAAGAAAAGTGGAGATGAAGAAAACTCACATATGGAGATAACAATGCATATTAGTTGGCTTAGAAACAACTTTTGTCTCATCATTTTGCTATATGATCTATGTCATTGGTTCTTTATTGAATATGAACATGTAAAGAGACTGACTCAAATCAACATACATAATGTAATGTTAGATGAGAAAATAAAAAATTAGACCAACAAAGAAAACAAGCACAAAAAAAAACTCAAACAAACAATGTTCAAACAACATATTACACCAATGTTTTTTTTATCTAATTGTAGTTCCCAAATGTTTGAGTTAATGACAAAGGGTTAAAAATGGCACCCCAAGAAAGGATACATGTGAAGGTGAATAAACAAGGACACAGGTCCCATGAAAAATCATTCATGCTCTATAAAACTTTCCCCAAAAACTAGATGTGCAAGGGAAGGGACAACATAGCAGGTCAAACCAACTTTGTTAATGGAGGTAGATCAAATGATCCATGCAAGTCATGTGAGAACAAGTGAGGACCAAAGAAAGATGTTTTGTAGGAAAAATTTTGATGTTTGAGGACATTGTGTCTAGTAAATGATTCAGATGTGTGAATGATTTTTACCAATTTTTGATTTTTAAAATTTTACCCATTTTTGAAATTTTACCCATTTTTTGGATTTTTGAATTTTACCATTTTTTTGATTTTTTTTGATTTTTTTTTTTTTTTTTTGAAATTTTTGGGAAGAAAATGATATAGAAGAATGATGATATATGTGGTACACATCGACAAAAATCACATGAGGAAGAAAAAATATGCCCAGGAGAAAGAAAAGGTCATCGGAAGCAAAATATGCCCCAATGAGATGAAAACATTAGAAAAATGACCATTTAATAAAAATAATCATCACGATGGAATGCTAGAAATGTGGCGGGAAAAAATAGAAGAACACGTTAGTTATCCGGCCCTTGGGGGTGAGAAAAATGAAGAATTAGGGTTTGGAGGGTATAAATAGTAGGGTGGGAGGGGTAAAATCCATCGCGACCCATTATTTGCTATTATACTTTTTACTTTTTGAGAGATTTTTCTCTAACTTTTGAGAGAGATGGTGTGAATCTAGAACCATAGACATCATGTTGACCGAGTTTGAGAGTTCGGGAGGGTTCCAGTAGATGGTATCCCGTATGTAACAACAAAAAAATTTTTAAATTTTAAGTGCATTTATTGCTTTTTTAGCTAGGGAAGTTAGTTAGGGTTAATGCTAGTGTAAGCTTTAAATTGTGTGTAGCATAGCATGTCATTCTCATGCATTAGCAGTGAAATGATCATGCTAGCATTAAAATGAGAGTGTAGTGTTAAACTAGTTTTAGTTAGAACTTAGGTTTGTAGGCACGTGCTAGCATTAAAATGAAAGCATGGGTGTTAAAAAAACATGTGCTAGTGTGGCAAAATGCGCACTAAAATGAAAAATGAAATGTATGAGCATGAAAACTCATGCACTAGCATGGAATGAAAGTGTGCAGATGCGCTAGTGCATAAAAAAAGGGGGATGTGCTAGTGCAAGGCAGATGCACTAGTGTAGAATTTGACCTTTAGAAGGTTTTTAGAAGAATTTTGAAGATGTTAAAAAGTGAATGAGAGGAATTAGGAGTGATTAGAACACCTTAGGAAGATGTTTTTAGAAGAAATGATGTTAATTTTTGTGTTTTTTTGGTGATCTTGTAGGAGAGATTACTCAATTTAGATGTGTGTGAGTGTCATGGATGCCTACGAGCATATGAGATGACCTTTCTCTCGAAGAGAGAGTATGGGGGGTTGATTATCATTATGGAGGTGACATGGGTTTATCATATATCACACAAATTTCCACACATTATGTTGGACATAGCCTCCTAACTACCTTAGCAAGAGAGGTGGCATAGTGAGAGTCAAACATTCCGACTACCTACTGGCGAGATGATATGACCTTGAGGATGTATATCTTGATCCTCAAGTACCTATCCAGGGTAGCTTGGTTACATATGATGGGCACCACGGTAAGATCTTAGAGAACATATGGGATATGTTTCAGCTAGAGGATATACCTCGATAGGGTATAGTAATGTGCATTTGTATAGGTGTTTTGAGAGTCATAGGATTACATGCATACTAGTTTATCTTATGGATCTTTCAGGTGACTACCTACTACTTCTGAAAAGATTGGACACATTTTCCACTTGGCTTGATAGGAGTGGTTCACAAAATTGATGGATGGGGAGGTATTTTCTTGGGGTCAGTGCATACTGGCCCATTTGTATAGGGATTTACATTTGATTGCATACAGAGGCATGAGGAGCCTGAGTCTTGTGACTCTTTTACAAGTTTGGGCATGGGATCACATTGCTATTGGACCCACTTGGAGTGTTATGAGCTAGAGAACCACTAGATGATCCATCTTGTAGGGGATGGGAGCAGTTAGGAGGATGTCGAGATCTCATCTAGGAGACACTACATATTATAGATGAGCATTTTGATGATTTATGACTATGGATGGTGACTTGGTGACCATATCATTTATACCAGTGGTGGCAAGGATGTTGTTGAGCTTAGCATTGTTGAGGTTGAGAACTTTCTTATTGGGAACCACTTACACATTTTAGAGTGTTACCACATTGATAGGGTTTAAGGCAGTTGGGCTTGGATTCATCTAGGGTATTCCAAGATGAGATGTAGTATGCACACAGAGCACGTGAGACTTTTGATTTTGGGCCCCACATTAGACCATGAGAGCACTTGAACATAGTTTTAAGATGTCATCCCATAAAATTATGGGATGGATGTGATATCATAGATTATAGATCTGGGGACCACTACAAAATATGGGCATGGTATGTGATAGTGGTTCCTAGATGCATTACTATTCCATAGGTTTCAGCTAAGCTAGTATATAGTATTACAATGCAAAGAAGGACTTCGGGGGTAGGGCAGTTGTGAGATAGATCTCGATTAGGGCATCCAGAGGCGAGGTTGAGGATACATTAGGGATAGGGATAGGGATAGGGATAACACAGGACATAGGGCTACCAGTCCCAATAGGTACAGTCCATAGGTACAATCCTCCACATACCAGGGCCATAGGCTCCTCCATAATAGGTCACATCGCACATGTGCATACATTTATAGGTCAATTATAGATAGTACATGGTATGTAGTAGGTCCCAGGGTATACATGTTTACACATGTATAGGCATGCATGAACATGTGCCTATTGATTATACAGTTCCACCATCACCTCCTAGAGTAGTTAGTCACATATTATAGGTGGGGTGATGGAGATGGTGATGGATGGGGGCACATAAGGGCCACCACAATACATATAGGTGTCCTAGATATAGGATCATTCTAGGAGTAGTGGGGGCATCAGTGGCATTTTATAGGTGCAGAGGGACATGGCCATGATTCATGGGTGATGTGGCCTTATTACATTTAGACTATAGCTAGAGAGATAGGTAGAGTAGGCGGTCTTATAGATTTCTTAGGAAACTTTGAGGCAAGATGTACATGGTCACTACTTAGAGAGAGATTAGGCCACGTTATGTGAGATCATCTCACATAAGAGAGAGACAATGGGGAGATGAGAGGACTCAACTATAAGTAGTATGTTTCCAACTTACAATAGAGTGTGATGCTTCTCATCATCATGCAGCATTAGCAGGGGGATCCCAGATTTAGTATATGATTTTGTAGTAGCTACTGGGTGAGGTACATTATAGGGAGCTCTTATATCATGTCAGTAGTTCTAGAGGGACAAGGGGAACTCCATATAGTCAGATTTTAGGTAGTTGATCTAGATCCAGATCACATAGACCATCCAGATTGCTAGATTAGTTTAGATGCCCCCATGCCTCCAATGCCACCACCAGTCATAGGCCAGTAGTCCTAGTATTGGGTGAGAGTCGGGGTTGACTCTTTTATGTATTATGTATATATTTTTTTTTTGTATATGCCTCATGATGAAGGCACATAATTTTTGATATGATGTATATGTATTATTTTTTATTATGCCTCGAGATGAAGGCACACATTTTTGATCCATGCCCATAGTGGCTTATTTTTATATCTATGTATATCAAGACACATTTTGTATGGATGACATTTTATTATTTTTGATGATATGATGATGGAATTTGATATTTATCATTTTTTTTTTATGAGATAACATGTTTAGCCCATGTTTTTATTATGGTCTATGATGATGGGGGGATAAAAATAATCCCTATTTCCCCATTGATGATATTATATGATGTTAGCTTAGCATACATGTTGATTTTTCATTTTATGATGATGTAGCTTAGCATTTTTATTGATGATATATGATGTTTAGATGTTAGATGTGATGATATATGATGTGATGATGAAATGATAACAAAAATGTACAAGAAAACAAAACAAAAGCACAAGAAAAAAAAATAATCAAATCTACCATATACACATGCTAAAAAACAACAACACAAGTATGTATGTAAAATAAACAAACATGCAAACATAAATAAATAATCTAATGAACCTCACAAAATAAATTAAAGAAAGACTTAATCTAAGTAAAGAACACACTAATCTAGAAAAGCATGTAAGAACAACAAAAAAAAAAGCCAACAAAACTATGTATAAAAAACAACCAAGTAAGAAAAACTACTTTTTTTTTTTTGGGACAATTTTGAAACATTTTGTGTTGTTTTTGTATTTTCTGATACAATGTTATATTATTTTTGAGTTTGTTTTGTAGAAACCTATTTCAATGTTTTTGATGTTTTTAAAGTGTATTTGAATGTTTTGGGATTTTCTAAAAAAAATTCCAAAGCTATGTAAAGAAAACAAAGAAACATGGATGCCCCCAATGTTAGATGGGAATGTACAAGGGAAAACATCATGCATATGTACAAGAAAGTGAAGATGTGAAAATTTCCCCAATGTTAGATGGGAATGTACAAAGGAAAACTCCTCACATATTTACAAGTGTAGGATCATCCGATCAAGGCCACAAAGGATAGGCTCAAAAGAAACTCAGACACAGGTGAAAAATAGCTTAGGATAAAGCCATTGTACCCCCAGGTGTGAGATGCTTGTGAACAATGACCCTCCGATGGCACCGAAAACCAGTTTTCACCAAAGGACTTGTCCAAAGTGCCACAATTGTGTGGTTTTCACACTTGGATGAATTTATTTCTCTTTACTTTTTATTTCTTTTTCTGATTTTTACTTTTTTTTTTTTTTTTGAAGGACCCCATGCTTAGGCGTAGAAATGCTTGAGATGCATGGAATTCATAGGTTCCCTAAGTTCATCACCATCAAAATCAAAAGTTTATATGCTCTTGAACCAAATTTAGTGACCACAACATATGGTCCCAACTAGTTAGGTTCAAACTTGCCTTTTTTTCTCGATCTTTGGTAGTGTTGAATTGATTCTCTTTTAAGACAAGGTCTCCTACCTCAAATGTGTGAGGTATGATCCATTTTTGTAGCTTTGACTGCACACTCATTTTAATACACTTTTAAATGGTCTAGTGTGTGAAGGCACTTTTCTCATCTAATAACTCTAGTTTTGCAAGTCTAGGCCACTCTATAGTCTTCCTCTTTGTCTAGATAATATCTCAAAGATATGCACAAAGAAGGGAGCTCAATCTCAAGGGGAAAGATAGCCTCTGTGCCAAAAACAAGTGAATATGGAGTAGCACTAGGGGGTGTGGATGGATGTTCGATAAGCCCAGGGGGGGATGAATCTATAGGTTCCATTATGACTAGTTTTATTAACCATATTCTCCATGATGTGAACAAGAGTCTTGTTTGAGGCTTCATCCTATCCATTACCTTGAGGGTAATAGGGAGTTGACCATTTTTTTTGATTTGGAAGCATTGGCACAAATGCCTTTTACTTTTTATTCTTAAAATACTTACCATTTTCAAATATAATGGCAGGGGAATGAATTCATAGTGACAATAATGTGGTTCATTATGAATTTGGAAATTTGTGCACTAGTGACATAAGTAAGAGGAACAACCTCTACCCATTTTGAAATACTTAGTGGTAGTTATGATGTGGTTGTGGCCATCAAGAGAAGTGGGTATAAGTTTCCCAATGAGATCAAGTCCCCACTTTGAAAAAGGCCATGGTGTTGTGATGGGTTGCAATGATTGTGTTAGAGCATGTATCAATTTCCATATTTTTGACACATAAAATTTTTTGACATACTGACAACAATCAATTTCCATGGTAGGCCAATAATATCCTACTCTTAATATATTTTAGCAAGAACCATTCCACTTGTATGGGCCCCATAGATGCCTTCATGCACCTCTTTGACCACTAAGATAGATTCTTCCAATTAAGGCAACATAACAGATTCCCATCATAGCCTCTATGATGATAGAGTGTGCCTCCAAGTAGGGTATAATGGGCTATATGTTGGATAAGGTTTCATTTTTAGAATGGGAAATGTTAGGGGAAAGGTTCCATCATGTAGGTAATTATAGATGTCAACATACCAGGGGGATAAGGGACCAAAACTTCACACACCAAAAAGATTCTGGCATGTCATATGTTGGTGTTCTTAATGTTCCACAAAGAATGGCATGTCATTATTTCCAGGTGGGATGCATAACATAGATCCAATTGTGGCCATGGCATCTACAATGATGATTTTTCCTCTAGGTATCTTTTGGAACATGATTTGTACAAAAAATCCTTTCAAAGTATCCACCAATTTCTTGTAAGGGAGGAGCTTTCATCCTTAACCTTATATTCATCATTTACTTGCTTGATGATTAATTGAGAATCACCTATAAATTAACATGTCTGATGTCCCATCATATAGAAATTTTTAGTCCTACAATCAGGGCTTCATATTTGGCTATGTTATTAGTGCATGGGAAACCAAGTCTAATGCTTGAGGAATTAGATCACCCATAGGAGTGATAAGCACAACTCCTTCTCCTGAAACCATGAAAGGTAAATGATCCATCAAAGTACATTTTCCATGTGATGGATTCTTCAATATACATCATAGAAGCATCTGGAAAATCTCAATCTCAATGGTTTTGTTCCTAGTAAAGGGGCTTTAACTAGTTGATCTAAAGTACTTTTTCCTTTGACTGATTTTTGATTAACATACTCAATATCAAACTCACTGAGCAAGATGATCCAATTATCCATCCTCCTAGTAAGTGTGGTTTAGACAATAAGTACTTGAGTGGGTCAATTCTGGATATGAGCTTGATCTTGTTATTTAATAGATAGTGGTGAAGTTTTTGGAAAGAAAAAATGGCCAACAAATATTTCTCAATTTTGGGTAGTTAAGCTCATAAGAAATCAAAGTGTGACTGAGGTAGTAGATGGATTTTTCTTTTTTGATTTATATCATACTGAGCTAGAAGTCACCCTATTATAAAATTGAGTGGTAAATGGCTAAATATACAATAGTAGGGGTTCACCTAGGGTAGGTGGCATAAGAATAATAGGTGGTTTGGCCAAATACTCCTTGAGTAAGGAAAACACTTGTTGTTGTTCAAGACCCCAATGGAAATCAACATCTTTCTTGAGAAGATGTGTAAAGGAATGACACTTTTCTGCGAGTTGAGAAATGAATCAGGTGAATAGCTTGGATTTTTCCTTATAAACTACACAGATTGTTTGAGGTTCTTAGAGGAGGCATTTCAGTAATGGAAGTGACCTTTGTTAGGTCAACTTCAATTCCTCTTCTTGACACAATGAAACCTAACAATTTTCTAGATAACACACCAAAGACACATTTCTTTGGATTTAATCTAACCTTGTAATCTCTGAGACATGTTGGAAGATCATCATAATATTTCAAGATGTTCTTCTCTAGTCCTTGGATTTTCCCAAGATGTCATCAACATAATCTTCCATTATATCATTCAACATGTCATGGAAGATGACCATCATGGCCCTTTGATAGGTTACACCTACATTCTTTAAGACCAAAGGGCATGACTTGATAATAGAATGTCCCCCAAGGGGTTGTGAAGGTAGTTTTATGTTGATCCTCTTCTGTAATTTTGATCTGATTGTAACCTAAAAATCCATCCATGAGAGATAACATTTCATAACCTGCAGTTGAATCGACAATCATGTCGATGTTTGGAAGGAAAATCATCTTTTGGACATGCCTTATTGATGTCTCTAAAGTCCATACAGATTCTAATGCCAATGGGTTTCTTTTGCACATGGACTATATTAGAAATCCATTAAATAATCAATAGGCCTAATGAATCCTACTACCAATAGTTTTTCTAAGCTCTTCTTTAACCAAAAGGGCAACATGAGGATGCATCTTTCTAATATTTTTCTTGATTGGATTTTCTTCTTCATGCACAACTAGGTTATGCACTACCAATGAGGATCTAAGCCTGACATGTCCACATAGGACCAAGAAAATATGTCTAAAATTCTCTTAGAAGCATGACAAAAGGTTTTTGTTCTTGTGTTTGAGAGGAAGCTCCCAACTTAACAATTCTAGGTTGATCCTCTATTCCAATATTCACATCTATAGTCTCCTCCATGAGTAGTTTGGATTCATCTTCCATACATGTAGGATCGGGGGAGATTGAGATCTTCATCTAAGGGCATCTCAATGATATTTTCACCCTTAGAGTGGTCACTTTTTATGTCCATTTATGTTTCAATTTGTTTTCCTCAAAGTGCCTCAAGAGGTTTTCACTATGGGACTTGGAATTTTTATTTTTACAAGGCTTTTTGACGATATCTTTCCCTTGTTTTCTTTTAAATTTTTTTGACCATGAAATTCAACCTCCTCCCAAAGTACACGTATGCATCAAAGATTAATGGAGAATCCCTTCTTATGGTCACCAACAGGAATGTCATCACAGAGACCCATAAAATCACCAATTTCTTTATCATTCTCAAAGAAATCAATTGGTACATGTGTTGTTGTTGGTCCCAGTTAAAAGGGAAGGATGGAAAATATTTAATTCAGGAATGGTAGGGGATATGGTTAGGATAGCCATGTCAGAAAACATGTTTGTAGAGGCAAGGTCTTCATAGAGACTACACTAGGAATATGTTTCATTGTCATAATTAGATGAACTATCTTCTCACTCAGAAGAGGTTTCTTTGACCTCCGAGGAGGATGGGACCCATACGGTCGATACCAATACCATATTTTTCTACTTTGTGATGTGGTGTTAGAAGAGGTTCCCACACACCTTTTCATTTATACCACATCCATATCCTTGATATCCCATGGCATACATCATTTTATTTGGGATGGCATACTTGGGTGCTTGATAGCATGAAGCCATCTCATCATTAGGAGATTGGGATATAGAAGTGTCGAGTAGTTTCTCATCTTCTAAAAGGCCACCAGAGTAAAAGTATCAATGTTACAGTGTTCTTGGACCATTGATATTTGTAGTAGGGCCTACCACATGTTCTAGGTGATAGGGGAGTTTGGAAATTAGGAGGGCTTGTTGGAGGTTATATTCTCCATAACCATTTGCAAGAACCTTCATCTCCCATGAAGAAAAGGGAGATAGATGTAGAAGCACCATTATCACAAGAGCACAAGGTATCTGGATCAATGTGGGAGGCAAGAGAGCCTCTAAATAAACCTGAATAGCTATCTTCTAATTGAAGGACATTCATAGGTAGGGAAATAACCTAAAAATGCTCTGTAATGGGAAAAGGGTTGGGGGTCCCCAAAATGGTAAAAATTTTTCCTTCATGGTATAATTTAATACATTGATGGAAATGGAAGGCATGGCCTGCATGGCATGTATCCATGGGTGACCGAGGAGCATATTGTAGGGAAGGTCCAAGTCTAAGACATGGAACCAGTATCATGAATAGTAGGCCCAACTTCCATAGGAAAAGTGATCATACCAGCTGATTGTCATTCCTCATTATCATAAGCCTTGATCATGATGATTTTAGGCTCCAAATCAGTGTCAATGTGTCCCAACTATCTAACAAGTTTTAAAGTACAAATATTTAGGCTAGATCTGTCCACAAGCACCCTTTTTATCTTTTTACAATTAACAATGACTTTATATAAAGGGTAGGTTGTGTGTATGATCATCACTAGGAATCTCATGTTGGCTGAAAGTAATGTTTTCAGGAGGAAAATCTACACAACCAAGGCTTGGAAGCACATAGATCAATATCAGTTGAAACTCTTGACCCTTGAAGTGTTTTTATAAAGGATGTCCTTATGAACATTGGATATTTTAAGAAGATCTAAGATCAAAATCTTAGCAATGGTCTTCTCAAGTTGTTCTAAAATATCATAGTGACTATCCTAAGGGGTAGGTAAAGGAGGTTCTGGGATAACAAGGTGAGCACATCATGTTTCCATGACACACTCTCTGTGCCTTGATCTTAATAGTATTTACATGCTCAAAATGGATCAACACAACCAATAAGGGAATCAAAGGGATTAGTGGAGTCAACAACATGATTGGAACTTTTAGTTTGAGAAGACTTGACCTTGATCCAAATTTTTATCCCCTTTTTTATGTTTAGGAAATGGCTCTTTGTAAATTCCCAATTTTGATTAGAATTTTTTTGGGTCCAGTGAATCCATTTCAACCTCTCCACTATCAATAAGGTCTTGAATGAAGTGCTTTAACTTCAAACATTTATCAGTGATATGACCCTTAACATGATGATATTCACAATATTCATGGTCTTTATACCATGATGGTTTAGGTGCATCATCTGCATATGGTGTAGTGTTAGGAAACTTGATCATGTTCACTATGTCTAATTGTTTCAATATAGATGATAAAGAATCCAGAGGAGTGAACACACATATGTTTGACTTCAGTGTAGCAAGTCCTTTGGTAAGTTTCAAAGGAGCACTATTCTTGGACTACTTGCATGCATTTTGAATCATTATACCATCACCTACAACATTTTTTTCTTGTTTTGAAATAATTTAGGTTTTCTATAGGTTTGGTTTCATGATTTTCTCTTGAAAAGGGTTTCAATGTCCCTTTAGCCAATAAATCCTTTTCGATCTGGCTTCCTTTTTCTATACCTCCTCAAAAGTATTACCACAATGCATTTGCAAGTGGAAAGCAATTTCAGGATGTAAATTTGGTACAAAAATGCTAACAATTTTTTCTCTGGTATTGAGAAGGAAAAGCGACTAGCTAACCCTCACCATCTTTGTAAGAAACCAAATGAAGTTTTCATTATTTCATTGTTTAGCATTGCATAAGTCTAACATGGTAATGTCACTTTCCATATTGAATGAAAAGTGGCACACAAACTTTTCTACCAATTCAGCCCATGTGAAGATAAACCCTTTAGGTATATGGAGGAACCATTCAAGTGTTTGGCCCCAAGACTCCATGGGAATAGGTGAATGAGATAATTGTCACTATAGGAAACTTCTTGGCAAGCCATGAAGAAATCTTTAATATGATCACATGTGGATCACCTTTACCCTATATTTTTCAAATTTAGGGCAGTCAAAGTGAGGAGGAAAGGGTTTCTTAACATTTCTCTATCAAAAGGATATGGGCATAGTTCTTCAAATTGGTACTTTTTACTATGTCCTACATTTATTTTCTTGTAAATTGGTGAGGGAATTTTCATAGACTATCCATTCTTGATCAAATATTTTTCCACATGTAGGTGAAGTAGGCATATATACATGGTTAGATTTGGATGTTTCACCACCTCGGTTATCAGTGTATAGCTCATGATACACCTTAGGTTTTTTCTTGACGTGGAGTCTTAGTGTAAAAATCTCTTGATATAGCCTAGGTTTTCATTGGAGTTTTAGCCTTTTTTGGGTCTTTATGGACATGGGAAGCCAAACTCACCAATTGATGACTAAGAGCTTGTAATTTTTTGTTGAATTGTGACCTCATCATTTTGGTTTCTTCATGAGTTTCACATGGAGGTGGTTGTTCATGATCTTCATGTTCTTTGTTTTCTACATTTCCATCATGGTTAATGTAAACAATGGGTATACGATAACTACCAATGTTTTTAAAGGTACATCTTCTTCATTCCTTGGGCTGGAAGTAGAAGCATGTCCTGGATTTAATATTTCATCCATAGATCAAAGGGGTCATTCCTCCTCTTCTTCCCCATGAACCATGTTTGTGAGGAGAGTATGGTCAAATTTAGGTGGCATTTTAGCCCCTAATTCTATGACATGTACACTAAGACTTCATTTTTATTTGGAATAGAAAGTTATCCATGTGGGTGGGGTCAAATTCAAAATTCATCTCGAGGAGAGTTCCCTCATCACCACTATGGTCAACCATGTTTTCTTCTTCAAATAAGGGGTTTAATTTATCATTGATGAAAAGGATTTGACCCTAATTTTCTATGCCCCATTCTTGTAATAGGAGGCATAATGGGAAATGTTTAGCTAGGGTTTGATAAATGTGTACAAATACTACAAGGACCCTAGGAAAAATCAAGCAATGTGACAACTGCAAAATGTCACAATGAATGTCAAATAATCAAGGCAAAGAATCCTAAAGAATCAAGGTAAATTGAATCAAGGAATCAAAAATCAAAGAAATCAAAGAATATCCCAAGGATATGAAACTATATGATGAGAAGAACCAAGGACAAGTCAAACAAGTTCTAACAAGGATCCAATCACAAAAATATATCTACTCCCTATGTCTCAAATATGGTTTGGTTTAATAATGACAACACAATGTCAATACTTAAATCAAGTTTGGGATAAACAAGACTTAAGTATTAAAATGAGTGTTGAAGTGATTTTGATTCAAGGTATACCCAAATGAGTTTAAGACAAACAAAGTCCAAGTTTTGAAAATGGAGGTTACCAATGTGAGCAACACAACAATACAACTTGGATACTTTAATCAATATTTTAGGAAAAGTGAGATGTTAGTATCAAAATGGTATTGACACGATGATGATGAAATAACAATAACACTTTTCCAAAACTCAAGGAAATGTTTGGTAAAAACAAGGTCTAAGTATAACAAGGAGTTGATATTATGCGAGCAAGCATAACAATACAATCTTAGAAACTTATATCAAGTTTTACAAAAACAAGATGTAAGTATCAAAAATGTATTGATATGATGCGAGAAGCATAACAACTCAAGGGGAAATCAATGATGAGACAACCTAACTACAATGAGATAATCTTGACATGGGTATCAAGATAAAGGCTTACCAAAACATGAGGATGTACCAAAACACTTTCAACACTTAACATTCCTGCCATACATGGTCATGTAAGTGAATACAAAAGTGGTGGACATGATTATTTTTGCAGTTACACATATTTTTCTCTCTTTTGACCAAAAATGTCAACAAGAGAACAAAGGAGATAGAACAAGTGGTGATGAAAAATACTTAACCTAACTTTAGCAAAGTTTCACCTTGTTTAAAAACAAGGTAGAAACTAAGACAAATTGATGCATTTTAATTTTCGTGATGAATAAAACATAGATCCAACTTTAATGGACTCTCCCTTGTTCAAATAAATAGGTTTTGACTCTAAAAATTGTTGTTTTGTGAAGTCTCTTTAGAAAATGATGGATATAGTCAAGTTGGCCCCAATTCCAAATGGTTTCCTAAGATATTGTTTTCAACACTCACCAATACTTTCCTCGGATAGAGAGTAGATTTTTCTAGAATAAATCCTAGACAAAGTACCATCACCCCACAATCAAATTAATGAATGGGGCTCTATTATCAAAAATTCCCCAAGGTAATTTTGATAACATGCATCAGATTGTCAGTCCCGAGCAAGTAGAATGATTCAAGGCCTGAAATCATGTTTTGGGGTCCCCTCGGTTTCTCTCTAACCCTCCTGTCCAAGAAGAAAACCCAACATTTTAAAAGTATGTGAAAAAGTTGCAAAGAGCCAGGCTTGAGGCCGAAATACAGAGAAAATCAACTAAGGCAGCACTAGGGATAGTTGGGACGTCGGGGCCCGAATCGGCCGAAAAACCGCCAGATGGTCCACGCAGCAAAGGGACATCCGGGCCGTGGGGACGCGCGGATGCGAAAGGGGCGAACCGGCCGAAGGTGAAAAAATTGACTAACTGTTGTGCAGGCAGTTTGGGACATCTGGGCCGTGGGTACGCAAAGGACAAGAAAAAGACGAAGCGGCCGAAAGCAATAGTCAGCCCATTTTGGGCGGTTCGGAGAAATTTGTCCCAGAAAGTCTGGAATAGTTGGGACAAAGGTACACGGAGGACACAAACCACCGGATCAGGCCGAAACAGGGAACTTTCGTCTGGGACACCCGGGACAAAAGTACGTGTGGGACGTGAAAAGCCAAAAGAGCCGAGAGCCAATGGAATCTCGCCACATGTCTTCACCGCAAAGAGGAGCAAGGAAGCCCAAATCGGTGGTTCGAGATTTTTTTCCCAGACAGTTTGGGACATCCGGGCCGTGAGGACGCGAAGGACGTGAAAAGGCGAAAGGGCCGCAAACAGAGACAAGGAGGGCCCGCGTCCAATGAAATCGTGCCACGTGGCAGGGGAGTTTGGAGCTCGGGAGAGTTTTGGAAACTTAGCAAAGTTTTGGCCCAAAACTAAAAGGTAAAGGTTTTCCCGCCCCTGTCAACGAACCAAATGATGCCACGTGTCCCAAGTGGCGGGGCGCGGGGGGAAAATGAATATTTTTCAAAGTGTAAGAAAAGTCAAAATTTTCAAGGAAAACCCATGGAAAGGGAAGAAGAGAGAATTACGCGGCCAATCAGCGCCCGACATGTGTCATCCAAGTGGCAGAGCGCGGAAAAAATTCAAATATCCGTTTGGCTTTTTTTTGCCCTAAATCTTCAAATCGCCATAACTTTCGATCCAGAGCTCAGATTTTCACGTTCTTTATATCAATGGAAAGCTGGAGAGATTCTCTATATGATTCCAGGGTCAATATTGAATTTTAGTTCAGTTTAGAGAGATAAAATTGAGAAACGCCTCTGGCACGTAATAATAGACAGAAGTGACGTTTCAACAACCAACTTTAATACAATGAGACAGTTCCCACCGTTTACGCTGGAGACACAGTCTCCACCATTTTGCCGAGGATTCGCTACTTCTGCCATAATGAGGTGAGTTAAATGTAACCTAGAAGTGGTTGGGGTAGATCTAGATTTCCTCTCTCTTCCCTCTCTCATTCTTCCTATAAATTGTAAGGAGGGGCTTCTTTCAAAAGGTCGAACATTCTATTTTGCTCCTCCTTCTTCTCTTTATCATGTGAATTTGTGGAGTTCGAACCTCCCATTTGAAACTCTGTAATGCGAGCTCGCCTCTTGGCATTTTGTAGTGTATTGTATCAATATTTGGAGCAAGTAATGCATGTTTGTGGATGATTCTCAACCCTCTCTGTGTTCATTTGCATCCTCCTGGTCTTTCACTACAAATTTTGTTATCTGATGCATGATCTTGCATCACATTTGAATGGTCTGTGTTTATTGGCAAGATAGGTGTTCTTCATTCCTTGGTGCATCACCTCTGTTAGCTTAGGTTTATTTTTATGCATCTTCTTACCCTATCTCCTTGGCAAGATTAGATTAGGTTTTGAGTAAAACCTCTACATTTTTCGTGTGCATCTGAACAGAGGAATAGGAACTAGCCTTCTCTGGAGATTCCTTTCTCATTTTGCAAGTCCCACACTTGGAGAAAGGATTCAATGTTATGCAATCACACTGGATGCTAGTATGATCAACCTAGAAATCTGATCAACATCCAGGGGTGCTGTGATTTTGCATCAACATGGCCTCATATAGGTAACTTGAAGCATTCTGCACAAGTTTTTTTCTAGTCAAGTAGGTAGTGGGGCCATTCCCGCTTTCGACCAACCTTCTCTTGAGATTCCTTTCTCATTTTGCAAGTCCCACACTTGGAGAAAGGATTCATGTTATGCAATCACACTGCTGCTAGTATGATCAACCTAGAAATCGATCAACATCCAAGAGTCTATGATTTTGCATCAACAGTTTTGGCATGCCCGTGGGACACTAGAGGTCTCATTTTTATTGCAGAAAGTTGATGTTCATTTGCTACAATTTTCTTGCTCAAAAAAGCTATTATTTACATATCCGGCGACTCCAAGGGGAAGAATCAACCAGGTTTCATCGGTGCAGGCTTGAAAACTCATGAGAAGAGTCACCACAAGGTCAAGAGTTGGAGAAGAAGAAGTGTTGTTTGAATACCTGCAATTATCTCCAAGAAGAAAGCAAAGAGGAAGAAAGATTCAAAGGTCTCCATCTCCACCAAATAGAACTCTCTCAACTCCTCCACCTGGTAGGCCTTTCATTCAGTCAACAAGGGTTTTAAGACCAATTAGAATGGCACAAAACAACCCCTATGTCAACTTCACGACGAGCAATGCCCACTTGCCCTCAATGCACAACATCCAATTCCTATTGCAGCCTTGAAGAACATTCCATACTTCACTTTGGAGAAAATCAAACTACTCCAGTGATCATGTTAAAGATATTGCTAACCTTTATGCGATCCATGAAATCAATGAGATGCAAGTGGCTGTCAAGTTGTTGGCATCTTCATTAAAGGGAAAGCATTGCAATGGTTTAGAAGCCTTGGAGCTGGTTCTATCACAAATTGGAATCAGCTGTGTATAGCACTTCATGAGCAATTTGGAGAAAAGGGAGACAAATTGTCTCTTTTGGAGCAGCTGACAACCATCAAGAGAGCTCCCAATGAGCAGCTGACCGATTTCAACTTCAAATTTCAAAAGACTTGGGAGAGAATTCCAGTGGCAGTCAGGCCAACAGTAGAAGGTGCTTTTCTCTACTATCTCAATGCTCTAAATTCTAATATTTCTATGTTGATTCAGTCCATGGGAGGTGTAACTATCCCTATGGCTTATAGCATTGCCATTAGGGCTGAAAATTGCTTGATCCAAGCTGGCAAACTTGCCCCTAGACCTCCCATGCCATTGTTTCCAAGTTTAGAGAGTCCAAACACCAATCAAGCACCTAATTTGGCTCCTTCTCCCACTCCTAGAAATCGAGTTCAAATGAAACTTCCACTTCATCTCCAAGTGCCCCAAATGAGCTTGAAGAAGTCATGAAGCAATTGCAAAACCTAGGCAATGAACTGGTTACTCTCGAAAAGGCAAAGCAGCCCAAGGTTTTAGACCTTCTTATCAACCCCAAGCTCAGCCTAACAGGCAGCCATACCAACCACAAAGGCTTCCTAATCCAGCTGCAAATATAATCAAACAAGACCTCCCCGCCAATAGACCATTTCAGCCCTATAATCTAAATGCCATATCTCCTCTAAGGCATTGGTGCCAACATAAAACAACATTGCATTGCCCAAGAGTATGATTGGTGTTTTCCATGCAATGAGCCTCATAACCAATCCATGTGCTTCATGGTGCTTTGAATCAAGCATTAATGGTGACAACTACTGGTGTGGAGGGTAAGGCGGTCGAGAAACAACCAACAACAACAAGAAACATTCCAACAATCAGCCCCAAATGACACCACATTGGAAAATTGGCAAGCGAGAGGATTTTTGTGGCATGAACCAGGCAGTTTCTCAAGGTGTTGCAGCCAACACAAGGTCAAAAAGGAGGAATTTGGGTGAAGAACAGCCATTATCCCCAACCAATCCACCACCTTCCATGGCTCCACAAATGGTTGGCAAGCAAAATCTAATTTCAAATGCACAAGGGCAGCCAGAACAGCTCTTAGACCAACTCAAATACCAGTTATTGTTTCCCACGTGCAAGGAGTGAATGTACAAGCAAAGGGACAACAAAGAGATCCTTCATCACCATTCAGTATCATTGATCAGATGAAGAAGACAAACATCAATATATCAATGTGGGAATCCCTATCTATCCCAGGCCAAAGAGATCTGCTGCAAGCTGCCATGAAGGACTGGCCAACTTCAAATCAGCAAGTTTAGATGCAAGACAAAGTGCTTACAAATGCTGCCCAGCCTGAGGGAAATCATGGAGGACAGCAAGGTAAAATGTTGAAACCCCCTCCTTTCTATGTTTCATTGATCATTGGAAATCAGCTAGTGCACAATTGCATGATAGACTCCGGGGCAAGTAGCTCAGTAATGCCTAAACAAATAGCTGATCAGCTAGGGCTCCAATATGAAACAATATCCAAAGGGGTAGTGCAGCTAGATGGGACAGCAGTAGCAACAGTTGGAGTGATTAAAAACTTGAGTCTTACCTTGCATGCATGTCCAAATGTTGTTGTTTTACAAGATGTATCGGTCATAGACCTTCCACCACTCTTTGCCCTATGTTTGTCAAGAGACTTCACAGCCAAAATTGGAGGCTATCTTTCTACTGATTGGTCACACATGTTGTTTAGAACGAGGTATGGAACCAAAGCTACAATCAGGTCAGAACCTATTGCAAACTTCCATATTGAGCCTTACACTCCAAGTCAGATTAATGCCAATTGCTCAGCATTTGATCAAGAAGATCACCCAAGCACTGATGAAGCTGACACTAAGGTTGGAAGCATCCCGGATCTAACTCTTGATGAATGGGCAAGCAAGGTGCATGCTTTTGATCCTTATCAAGAAATAGAAGAATCTGAGCTGGGAGTCTATTGTATACACGAAGAAAATCAACCTATTCCTAGCATCACCAAGCCAAACCACAAGGATGACAATGAGGTATGGCAGCTGTTTTTTGATGGATCAAGGAGTAGACAAGGTGCAGGAGGTGGAGCCATGCTTGTTTCACCTCAAGGAGTAAAGTACTATTCAGCTTTTAGATTTTAGTTTACATGCTCCAATAACACTGCTGAATATGAAGCCTTGGTGCAAGGGATGCATTGGGCAATCAAGAAGAAAATAAAGAACTTGCAAGTCTTTGGGGACAGTGAATTGATTGTAAATTAGGTCAAGGGACAACATGCTTGCCAAGAATGATCTACTCAAGTGCTACAAGAACAGGGTGTGGGACCTCATGGAAGATTTTGAAGGTTTTGGCATCAAATCCATTCCTAGGAAAGAGAATCAAGCTGCTGACAGGCTTGCAGCAATTGGGGCAGCCTTTGACATTGTGGAAAGTATTCAACAAGACAAGGTACAGCCAAACATCCACGTGATTGTGAGGCCTTCAGTGCCGGATAACAATGTCAGTTGGCAAGTGTTTGAAAATGACCAGCAAATCATCCATTTCTTGCAAGAAGAAGCTGAGTTCTCAGCCAAGAATCAAGAAAAATTGGAACAGCAATATGGTGACCAAGTGGTATAGCTGAGAACTAACAAGCTGCCCAAGGGACTTATCACTTTGGAGTCCATTTTTAACCCCAATGATCAGTTTAGAAAGGAGAAAGCAAACATTCAAGTCAAGAGAGAGGATTCAGTATCCATCTTGGTAGAAGAGAACAAACCATTGCAAATTGGAAGGATGACAACTTAACAAGAAAGGTATGAGTTCATACAGCTATGTCAAGAGCTCCCTGACATGTTTACTTGGAGCTATGAAGACTTGAAAGGTTTCAATCCCAACTTAGCTCAGCATACCATTGAATTGGATCCAAATACTAAACCTATCAGGCATAAACAAAGACCAGTCAACCCACACATGGAGCCTCTCATGAGAAAAGAGTTGGACAAGCTGATTGAGTCAAGGATCATATTCCCAATCAAGCATTCTAGTTGGGTTGCCAACTTAGTTCCAGTCAGAAAGAAGAGTGGGGAGATCAGATTGTGTGTTGACTTCAGAGACTTGAATAGAGCCTCTCTCAAGGACCATTACCCACTCCCTTCCATGGAGCAAATCTTGCAAGTTGTGGCTGGCTCCGAGAGGTTTTCACTACTTGATGGCTACTCAGGCTACAATCAGATTATGGTGAAGGAGGAAGACCAGTTCAAGACAACTTTCACAACCAAATGGGGCACATATGCCTACAAGAAGATGCCATTTGGCCTATCAAATGTTGGAGCCACTTTCCAAAGGGCAATGGATATGGCATTCAAAGGGTTGATCAATAAAATAGTTCTGATATATCTTGATGACATCACTGTATTCTCCAAAAATGTAGTGGATCACCTCTTTCATCTGAGGCAGGTATTTCAGAGGTGTAGAAGATTTGGGGTATCATTGAATCCCAAAAAATGCATATTCCTGGCTCATGAGGGGAAACTTCTAGGCCATATTGTTTCAAAGGAGGGATTGACGATTGACCCAAAAAGAGTTGAAGCAATTCGAGCGTTGCCATTGCCAAGTCACAAGAAGGCTCTTCAAAGCTTCTTGGGAAGGATCAATTTTGTCCGCAGGTTTGTTCCAAACTTTGCAGCTCTCGTAAAGCCAATAACGCTGATGTTAAAAAAGAGCATGGCATTTAAGTGGACATCTGAAGGCAAGGCAAGTTTTGAGGCAATAAAAGAGGCTATATCTCAAGCTCCCACTCTCATCAATCCAGACTTCTCCAAGGGTTTCATGCTATACACCTTTGGTGGTGGAGACACAATTTCTGTAATCCTGGCACAACAAAACAAAGAAGGATTAGAACAACCAGTTGCTTTCTTCAGTCAAGGCTTGGAAGAATACAAAACTAGGCACTCTTTCATTGAAAATCATGTACTTGCAGTGATCAGGAGTTTAAAGAAATTCAAGCACCTAGTCTCAAACAACAAGATCCAATTATTGGTCTCTCATGCGGGAGTCAAGGACTTCCTTCTAAACAAGGATCTGAATGAGAAACGTGCAGGATGGATAACCCGTGTCATGGAATATGACATCGAGATTAAGGTCACCAAACTAGTACGTGGGAAGGGACTATGTGAACAACTAGCCTTGAGTCAGCAAGTTGAAGCAGGTAATGGAAAAGAGGTTGTCTTGGTACTACAGGATGGTCAAGAACAGGAAAATGATGATGTTCCCACTCCCTATTGGACTCAGAATATGATACACTTCCTACAGATAGGCCTATGCCCTCCAAAAATGAGCAAAGCAAAGAGGAGGTACTTTAGATTACAAGCCATTCCATATGTGCTTGTTGATGGTGTTTTGTTTAAGAAAGACATCAATGGAGTTCTACTGAGGTGCATTGGGACAGGTCAAATTGAGAGGGTGTTACGAGATTTTCATGATGGAGATTCCGGAGGACATTTCACCCCACAAGTAACAACTCTCAAGATAATGAAGGCAGGGTATTATTGGCCCACAGTGTTTAGTGACTGTTATACATGGATAAGAAAGTGCAAGAAATGTGCGCTCTTCACGGGAAAGGAAAGACTAGCAGCGCTTCCATTGCACCCAATTTTGGTTGACCAACCATTTATGCAATGGGGATTGGACTTCATCGGGGTCATCAACCCAAACTCAAGCCAAGGCCACAAGTGGATTCTCACGGCGACGGACTATTTCACCAAGTGGACCGAAGCAGTAGCGCTCAAAGAGGCAAGTGAGTCTAACATACTAGACTTTTATGAAGAAATAGTGACCAGGTTCGGTGTGCGGCCACTATCATATCAGATAATGCATTAGCATTCATAGGTTCCAAGATTACAGAATGGGCTGTCAAGAATGGAATCTATTTAAGCACCTCTTCAAATTATTACCCACAGGGTAATGGACAGGCAGAGTCCACGAACAAAAAGTTGCTAAGGATCATCAGAAGAACTCTGGATGAAAACCAAAGGACATGGCATACCAAGCTAAAATCAGCATTATGGGCTGACAGGATAACACCAAAGAGGTCTACAGGTAGTTCTCCCTACAAATTGGTCTATGGGAAAGAGGCAAGTTGCCTATATCATTAGAATTTCCAGCATTGGAGCTCATGAAGCAGTTGGAGTTGTCTGAGTTCAAACCAATGGAGGCCAGGTACGCAGAGTTGATGGAATTGGAAGAAATAAGAGAACATGCAGTTCTGATGATTGAAAAGGATCAGACCTTAGTAAAAAGATGGTTTGACAAGAAGGCAGGAGCAAGGACCTTCCAGGAGGGGGACCTAGTTTTGAAATGGGATGCAGATCGGGTGAAACCTGGAAGGCATTCCAAGTTTGATGCCATTTGGAGTGGCCCCTACATGGTCACGAGATGTAAAAGTGGTAATGCCTTCCAATTGTCTACATTGGATGGAGAAGAACTCCCAATTCCAGTTAACGGAATCTATCTTAAACATTGCTACTAAAAAGGAAAAGGTTTACCCTTGTAAATATTAGCCTAGATTTCAGTTCCTCTAAGTGCATATGCACATTGTCTTGTTGTAGTTAGGTTTCTTTTTCCCTAAGTGCTTTGGCATAGGTTTTGTCGCTCTCAGGTTGAATTTCTACAATTCAGAGCGCTCTCGAAGAATGAGTTGCGGTATCAGGATCGGGATCAGAGATCAAGTTGGCTTCAGGTTATTACTCCATGCCCAATGGATTGTTAAAAGGCCACTGATCTTCTACCTAGCAGGCAGGTGACCCCGCTGAGTCGCCAAACTGTTATCCAAAATTCCCCCAAGGTAATTTTGATAACATGCATCAGATTGTTAGCAGAGCAAGTAGAATGATTCAAGGCCTGAAATCATGTTTTGGGGTCCCCTCGGTTTCTCTCTAACCCTCCTGTCCAAGAAGAAAACCCAACGTTTTAAAAGTATGTGAAAAAGTTGCAAAGAGCCAGGCTTGAGGCTGAAATACAGAGAAAATCGACTAAGGCAGCACTAGGGACAGTTGGGACGTCGGGGCCCGAATCGGCCGAAAAACTACTAGACGGTCCACGCAGCAAAGGGACATCCGGGCCGTGGGGACGCGCGGGACGCGAAAGGGCGAACCAGCCGAAGGTGAAAAAATTGACTAACTGTTGTGCAGGTAGTCTGGGACATCTGGGCCGTGAGTACGACGAAGGACGTGAAAAGGTGAAGTGGCCGAGAGCAAACAGTCAGCCCATTTCGGGCGGTTCGGAGAAATTTGTCCCAGACAGTCCGGGACAGTTGGGACAAAGGTACGCGGAGGACGCGAACCGCCCGGATCGGCCGAAACAGGGAACTTTCGTCTGGGACACCCGGGACAAAAGTACGCGTGGGACGCGAAAAGCCGAAAGAGCCGAGAGCCAATGAAATCTTGCCACGTGTCTTCACCGCAAAGAGGAGCAAGGAAGCCCGAATCGGGTGGTTTAGAGATTTTGTCCCAAACGGTTAGGGACATTTGGGCTGTGAGGACGCGAAGGACGCGAAAAGGTGAAAGGGCCGCAAACAGAGACAAGGAGAGCCCGTGTCCAATGAAATCGTGCAACGTGGCAAGGGAGTTCGGAGCTCGGGAGAGTTTTGGAAACTTAGCAAAGTTTTGGCCCAAAACTAAAAGGTAAAGTTTTCCCTGTGCCCCTGTCAACGAACCAAACGATGCCACGTGTCCCAAGTGGCGGTGCACGGGGGGAAAAATGAATATTTTTCCAAAGTGTAAGAAAAGTCAAAATTTTCAAGGAAAACCTGCGGAAGGGGAAGAAGAGAGAATTGTGCGGCCAATCAACGCCTGACACATGTCATCCAAGTGGCAGAGCGTGGGAAAAAATTCAAATATCCGTTTGGCTTCCGTTTTTTTTTGCCTAAATATTCATATCCCCATAACTTTCGATCCAGAGCTCGGATTTTCACGTTCTTTATATCAATGGAAAGCTGGAGAGATCTCTACATGATTCCGGGGTCAATCTTAAATTTTAGTTCAGTTTAGAGAGAGAAAATTGAGAAACACCTGCAGCACGTAATAATATACGAAGTGACATTTCAACAACTAGCTTTAATACAATGACATACAGGTTCGCCGTTTCTGCTGGGCAGATCCCACCATTTTGCCAGATTCGCCATTCGCCATAATGAGGTGAGTTAAATGCAACCTAGAAGTGGTTGGGGTAGATCTGGATTTCCTCTCTCTTCCCTCTCTCATTCTTCCTATAAATTGTAAGGAGGGCTTCTTTAAAAGGTCGAACATTCCTATTTTGCTCCTCCCTTCTTCTCTTTATCAGGCGAATTTGTGGAGTTCGAACCTCCCATTTGAAACTGTAATGTAACTCTACCTCTTGGCATTTTGTAGTGTATTGTATCAATATTTGGAGCAAGTAATGCATGTATGTGGATGATTCTCAACCCTCTCTGTGTTCATTTGCATCCTCCTGGTCTTTCACTACAAATTTTGTTATCTGTGCATGATCTTGCATCACATTTGAATGGTCTGTGTTTATTGGAAAGATAGGTGTTCTTCATTCCTCGGTGCATCACCTCTGTTAGCTTAGGTTTATTTTTATGCATCTTCTTACCCTATCTCCTTGGCAAGATTAGATTAGGTTTTGAGTAAAACCTCTACATTTTTCGTGTGCATCTGAATAGAGGAATAGGAACCAGCCTTCTCTGGAGATTCCTTTCTCATTTTGCAAGTCCCACACTTGGAGAAAGGATTCAATGTTATGCAATCACACTGGATGCTAGTATGATCAACCTAGAAATCTGATCAACATCTAGGGGTGCTTTGTGATTTTGCATCAACATGGCCTCATATAGGTAACTTGAAGCATTCTCGCACAAGTTTTTTTCTAGTCAAGTAGGTAGTGGGGCCATTCCTGTTTCGTCACCGCCTCAAGGTGTGAACTACTTGGTGTTCCCGTGGTAATCCTCATAATGATTTTTGGCTTATTCCAAGATACTTCCCACAGTTCAAAGTGGATGGGTTTTAACCCTTATCGAACCTGCAAATACAAGTGTTTTGAAAAAATGGTGTTTTTAATCTTGAATTAGAAATGTGGTTTAGTACACCATTGAACAACCTGCAACACACTTATAATTAGTATTTGTTTAGATCCCATTCTTTGACAAGAAAATTAGGTCCTGCACTTAAGAGTTAGTAGTTTTCTAAGAAATCCACAATATTATGAAAGAGGATTAAAATTTTCTTTTTGATTCTCAAGATTGTCCAAAGACACAAGAGAAGAGCATACACAACAATTAATCCAACTAGATGAAAATGGAAAACTTTAATTCAAAGGACCATTAAAATGATTTGTAAAAAGTTCATTCCCTTAAGAAAAATGAATAATAAAATTTCCAAGTTAATCCAAATGTTAGAAAAAGAAGACTAAAGTTGCTTTTGATTCTCAAGATCACCAAAAGGTGCAAGAGAAGAGCATACACAAAATTTATCCTAACTCAAGTAAAGCATGGAAATACAACATTCATCAAAGCATTAGACATGTTATAAAATTGATTCAAATCAAAACCTACAAAATAGAAGTCGAAAAACTTGCAAAATAACAACAAACACCAAAAATTAGATTATGGAATTTATTCAAATCTGAGCCAAAATTTGACACAGAACACTAGCACAATATTTTAACGGCAACGTAGGCATATCAACAATAGTGAAAGGATATAAATGATAACACATGGCTATCAATGGTAGTGCAAGCACAAGAACTCGGACTCATGGCTATCAATAGAGGCATAATGATAACAACGTAGATGTAGGGTTGTCAATAGTAGTGCAAGGTAGTTCTTTGTGCAGACAGAGAAGAAAAATTAGTCAATGCTAACGCGTGTGTTTTACTATAGATGCATGGGTTTTTCAACACTAGAACATGAGCTACATAGAGGTGGAATTTCCAGAGAATGGTAACACATGGCTATCAACGGTAGTGCGGCTAGTTTCACGGTAATGCATGAGATATAATGGTAGCAAAAGGATATAAATTTTAATATATGGTTATAAAATCTAATGCAAGGCACTGTGCAAATTTAAAAAAATGGGATTTTGACAAAAATAATGTCAAAAAGCTCAAATTTTTGTTGATTAACTTCAAATTTGGCAAAAGACCCCACCTCCCTTATACCTATGAAGAACACTCAACACATGCAAACTTAACAAAATAAGTTACAAAATATAAGATTTATCAATAAGAGCTTAAAAGAGGGTTAGTAAAGCAAAAATGAAACTAAACTACAAAAACTTTAAAATAAGTACATGTGATAATGGAGTAAGTCCCACCGTGCGTGCCAAATGTATGCATATTAAAGAAGCTAGGCTAACTAAATGAAAATAACACCAAGTAGTTCCAATAATAAATCTAATCTAATATAAACATCATGATAAAGCTTAAAGAAATAGCTAATCTAATGTACCCAACGTGAATAAAATATTAAATGCTAAGTCATACCTTTGAAATTGGATGTGATTTGTAATGTATGATTGTTATCTAACATGAACCTATATAGATCATAAGCAATCAATTGTATTTTATCTCCAAGTGAGGAAAGAATCTCACCAAAATGGCTTAATGGCCATGTTTGGATCTTCCTTTACTACTCACATATGAGAAGAATGGATGCAAGGATGAAGGAGCTATTCAACAATGGAGAATGCCCTTATCATATGCCTATAATAATCACTATCAAAAGTGTGGTGTAAGGTGTGAAGGAAGGAGGTAGGTTCTTTATATAGCTTTCCAATTTGGGAGAAACTTAGTGAATGTGGGATAAAAGATAAAGTAGAATTAGAAGGGATAAGCATGATTAGAAAGAATTAAGTAGAATTAGCAACTCATGGGAGTTGGAGATGATTTAATTAATCAATTAGGATTAATTATTAAACTAAGAAAATTTTAGAAAGGTATTTATAAGTGATTTAGGGGAAAATAGGTTGGATTTAGATGATTTAAGAGGGGATTTAATTGATAAGAAGGTTTGTTAATTAAATACAAGGTTATAAAGGTTTGATTAACTAATATTAGTTAATTAATTGATTATATGAGGATTATAACTAACAAAGTTTTGTTAATTGGCATCCGGAATGGGGTAAAAGGATAGTTAATTAACCAAGTTTCGTTAATTGATCGAAATGGAGGGAAATGTTAGATATTTAGTGGAAAATCACTAATAATAATAGAATTGGCAGGAAAGAGGGTAATTAGTATAATTTTAGTATTAAAATTGTGTAGACGTATTTTAGGTGTCTACACATGGCTCTTTGTAAGTGTTCTCCTGCATTAGACAAATCAAATGGAATTTTCTTATAAGCATAGGTTCCCCACTTGGTGGTAAAGGTCATCCTGAATTAGTCTTCATCCTTTACCATTATCTAATTATAGCCATAGTAGCCATGCAACAAAGAGAAATGGTCTAAGTTGGCTACCATCTGTAAAATCTGCTCCATAGAAGGCATCGGATAATGATCTTTCAAGGATGCTTTGTTCAAGTCCCTGAAATCAACATATTCTATGATTTCCCTATTTATTTTCCACATTGGGAATAGGTTGGTAACTCATGATGAATTTTTGATGGGGAAAATTATATTGGTCTCAATCATCTTGTTCAATTCTTTCTTCATTAGAGGCTTTATCCTTGGATTGACAAGCCTCCATTTCTTCGTAATGGGCTTGGTTTTGGATCTAGTTCAATGGTTTGTTGAACTAGATAAAAAAAAAAACCTATAAGGTATTCATAGATCCATGTAAATACATCAGAAAATTATTGGAAAATTTCTACGAAAGCATGCTTCTCTTACGAAGTACATACCTTTCCAATTTTAAGCAACTTATCTTCGCGAAATGAAATAGGTTCACAGTCCTTGCCTTTGAATATCATGTTTTATTTCTCTTTTATGAGTTGATCATCAAAATTAAAAATGGATTCCAAAGTCACTAAGCCTTTGGGTAACTTATTTGATATGAGTTGGAAAATTTTGTCTCCATATTATTGCTCCAATTTGTCTTGATTCCTTGATGAAAATTCAGCCTCTTATCGGAAATAGTTGATGATTTATTGGTAATTTTTAAACACTTTCCAATTTGTGCCATTATCTAAGACAATAGGTCTTGCTACTACTCGTATACACAAAATCACACACTTGGGTATATTTCTAGGTCATAAAAGCATGCTAGCATTTACATGAATCCTTAGCAAGAAAAATAGTGGTTAAAAACTATCTTTGGCCTCTTTTCTTTATCTTTACTCTTCTATACCCTATAACTCAAATTGAAACTTTACTTTTTTATCTTTCATGGATTCAAACACCAGTTCCTAGTCAAGACAGCAGTTCCCAAGCACTCATGTCCCTCCTGGGTGTCCCTAACCCTTTATTACCTTACTCTCTCTTTTTGGGTCTCTTTTATCTTTTGGGCATATTTTTCACTTATGGGTCAACCTTCCAGTTGTCAATTATGAAATTCAAACAAGTGAATCACATAAAATACATAGTTATGTTTCAAAAATGAAGGACCAAGCACTAAGCATTATTATCATCACTTAAGCTTGCATTCCAAAGACACTAAAGCAATCAAAAGGCATCCATCTAGCATACATCCAGGGAAAATGGATGCATACTTCGCATAAATTACATAGGAAGGGAAAGTCTATTATATTCCATTCACACATATTATTACATCGCAACGTTCTAGCTACAACCCGATATCAAGTGTAGCATGCACAAGGGCATCCTAGAGCATCATTGTTACACACAAAAATACATGGAGTCTGAGACATAGTTCACTCTCGGGGTGACTTACGAGGTAAATCTAACTCCCCATTCTTTATTTTCCTTTTTAAGATTGGTTTAGTTTGTAGGTATGTGCAAGTGAACTTATAATTTGCAAGTTACAAGTACCTTCATTAATCAAGGAATGAATATTAGGTGACCAATAAAAATAAACGGTGAAGACCTCGCAACATAGAAGAAAGCGAGATCCCAAGCCTCTACATAGTCACAAAGACACAGGACCGGTCACCAACACCTAAGCACCTCTACCCTACACTATGCACCCCTATACGGCTCTGTTCTTGAATCCAAAAATTTATAGTGAGTATTTATGAAAAATTTTATAGTATTTTTAGCATTTTCACCAGCCCATATCACTTCCCATGCACTCGGAAATTAGCTAAGTCATCTTATCTCCCTCCTTTACTTAGGGTTTCATATTATAAATGTTTATTTTCTTATGTCATACTATATATTAGAAATTGTACATAATTTATTACATTAGCTACTCTATAATCAAATTTAATTTAAATTAAATTAAATCTTTTGGTGAACCCCACTCGTAATTGGTCATTTAGATCCCTATTATATCGATTTCTCTTTCATGTCTACTAAGGTTCCTCAAGTCTCCTTGTATCAATTACTTCAAATGTACCCACCTTGAAAAGAGGCTATTCAAAATCTATATACACTATGTACCTACCACATGATATGACACCTTTATAAGTAAGTGCCATTTTTAAGTGTCTATCTCATGACCCAATGAGTCCTAATTCTTTATCCACTCAACCCATATTAGCGTCAATTCAAGCTTTACACCATGATTTTTAAGACAAAATTCAAGCTATGGAAACCACGATTACATCTCTCAAAGCTGAAATCCAACATATTAAGGCCCATGCTAGTTCTTCATCTACACCTCATCCCAATCCTATGTCTTCTACATGTTCTCATATTAGTGAACCTCAAGTCTTATCATTACCAACACCTTTCAAGTTTGATCTAAATGTTAAGCAAAATTATACTATTCCTGAGCTCCTCAATCACCAATTGATCAAACTTCTAACTAATCATTGCTACCCTCCTTATCATATTTACAAATACCAAGGTCTCCCATTTTACAATTATCATAGAATTAATGGACATCATGACAATGATTTCTATGCTTTAAAATGAATAATTAAGCACCTTGAGCATCAAGGTTTTATCTCATTTTCTACACAACATTATGCTTCATGCTCATCTTCAATTGTTAAATCCCAATGGGATCCTAAATCTTTTCCTTCCATGTCTCATGAGCATCAATCCCTAATCACTAATGTTCCTTCTTTGGTCATTCAAGAGAAATTTATCCAACCTATTCAAACTAAGAAACCTCCTCTCAATGTTTTGCCTCTATCTCCTCCTCCTACAAAGAAACCACCATTAAAAATTCATCATCCATCCTCTCCTCCTATCAAGTCCACTCTGACATTACCAATTCTAAATTATCAACCCCCAACCAAGATAGACAAACAAACTCTAGATGACCTCTTTATATTTCCTCCTTTCAACCCAAAATCCAACCCTAGTTCTACTCTTACTTATACCTACCATTGTGATGACTCTCTCTATTCTCATGACATAGCTAACACTCTCCCACACCGACATAGTATCTCTCACGTTATCACATAACTCTCCATCATCGCCACACTTGGGGGAAATGAACTTTCCCCCTTTACAGCACTTCTAGACTATCGGTTGTCTCTAGCACCTACTATCGACTTCACACTTTGTGCTTCACGACTAATCTTCCTATGTACCCTCATACCCTTTGATACACACAATGTTATTACCCTATGACACACTCTAGTTCCACGGTTCATACTCGATTGTTGAGGGTCTAATTATGAAATGAACCTCATATCCACTACACATTTCACACTTAATGCTTCATGATACATCTTTCTAGCATCTACTCACACACTCATTACCCGATGACACACTCTTGTTTTATGGTTCATTCATGATTGTTGAGGGTTCCTATAAATGAACCTCGTCTCATACACATCCGTGGGGGAATAACGCTCCTATCATCTTCACATTTTTCATATCATACCATCACACTCATACATTGCATTTGCATATCTTGGTCACATCTATTATTGTTATCTTATTCTATTTACATGGCACACTTTTTTTTCCATGTTAGACGGATTCTTAGTATGTTATTATCTTTCTATATATACACACACACATTCACTTGGTATTTTACGGTGAATGCAGATCTCTTACATGTTTTGACATGTTGCAATGATGCTTGGCAATGTACCTTTTACCAGTCCTACTGAGACTCTTAGGGCATTTAATTTCACTACTACCACATTCTACACACTATATGTTCCTTTTTTTCATCATTGATTACTTCTTCTTAATATCACTTTACTTTTCATTGTTATATACATGCTTTGACATAATATTTATTTTTATAACATGTTAACGAGTGTTTCATGTGTAACATTTAATTTACAGGACTATATGCCACCATGGTTATCTGACACATTTTGCTTGATTTTGTTTGCCATAGTATGTTATTATTTGTAGGCTATGCCCTATGTCTTGTATGTTCAATGTATGATTTTGGTTGATTCATTCTGATTTTCTTGTGACATTGTGAGCGATGTCCCATGTTTGAAACTTTATTTTTGTGATCTCTCTTGTTTGCACACTTTCTTGTTACATTATTTTCTATTGCATGCTTTTCTTGCACTAACACATATTTCTAGCCTACTTTGTTTGCATGTGCCTTAGTTTCTACCATACACATCCCCTACCCCATGCAGGTATCCATGTCGAACAACAAGTCCCTCTCCTTTGGGCCGCATCCTCCTACCATCATTGCATGCACCCCAAACGAGGGGGCATACATTAGGTGAAAAAATCACCCCTACAACATCTCATAGCTATAGTTCAGGCCCCACATTATAGGAACAACACAAGAACACGATTCAAAAATGACCAAAAATTTGAATTAGGTCCAACACACAAGACAAACACCAAGACTTAGACACTAGCACCTTTGTGCACCCCTGTCCTTGAGTGTTAATGTCATGGGGAAGATGTAGTCATTTTCTCAATACAACACATTCTACATTAGTCTTGATGCAGTTCTATAGTTATAGGAACTGGGTCTTTAGACACATAATTCATTCTATCTCTTTGTCATCAATACAATCGAACAAATCGACAAACAGAACAAATCACAACGCACCATCTACAATGGTGCTTATTGGGAAGAGTCATGGAAGGAGAGTAAAACTAAACCTCTCTCCCCAATACTTGATCTTTGACGTGATATTGCCCAAAAAACTTGCACTTGGCATGAGATCACCCATAAAATTCACACTCAATGTGAGATTTCTTGAAAAACTCTCCTTTGGCATGAGATCTCCTAAAAACCTCACCTTCAACATTCATATCAGCAACTTCAGACAACATGACACTTTTCTATCTCTTAATCTTTCACATATTCGGTGTGCACTTTCCTTTTTACACACTTTTACATGCTTATATACATTTTCTCTTATTTATCATATACAAAACTTTGACTAATATTTTGCTCTTCTTTTACATGTACTTTCTTACAAGAAGCAACAAGCACAAGATATAGTAGCACACTACAATGCACACACTTCACCCCTAGGGTCAACTTACCTTTTTCGAGTCCCCATGCTTCACTTTACAATCACCTCACACTTCACTTTTCCACTTGGCATGTTATTCGCCACACTCTCTACAAGATCATAAGGTACGCATCTCTTATCTACTTTATATTATCGATTATTCACTCAACAACATAAATTAGAGGAAAATATAGATACAAAATCACACACTTGGGTACATTTTTAGGTCCTAAAAGCATGCTAGAATTTACATGATTCCTAAGCAAGAAAACTAGTGGTTGACAACTATATTTGGCCTCTTTTCTTTGTCTCTATTTTTCTTTTTGGTATTCCAAATCCTAAATCCCATCGGAACTTTAGTTGTTTATCTTTCATGGCTTCAAACACCAATGCCCATCTAGGACAAGCAACACCTAGGCACTCCTATCCCTCTTGGGTGCCCCTGACCTTTTCTTACCTTGCTTGCTCTTTTTGGGCCTCTTTTATCTTTCGGGCATCTTTTTCACTTATAGGATGGTCTTCCAGGTTGTCAATTACAAAATTCAAACAAAGTAATCATATAAATACATAGTTATGTTTTCAGAATGAGGGACCAAATAATAAACATTACTATCATCTCCTAAGATTGTATTCTAAAGGGACTAAAGTACTCAAAAGGCATCCATCTAGTATCCATCAAAGGGAAAGGGCTGCATACTTTTGTATACACTACATATGAAGGGGAATTCTATTCTATTCCATCCATACTATTACATTTCTACATTCTAGCAATAGCCCACTATCAAGTACAACTTGCATAAGGGCATCTAGGGCGCCATAATTACACACACACAAGAACTACATCAATTTTGAGTTGTAGTATAGTGCTTGGTTTTCAATTCACTCTTGAGGTGGTATCGAGGGTCTATCTCGAATCCATGATTATGCTAAAACATAAAATAATATCCTAATCTAATGCAAGTTTACGGAAATAAATGAATACTTTGAAATACTAAAAAAATACCCAAGCAACTAAGAAATGAAAATATGAAACCCTAATGTGTAAAGAGGGTTAGTAGAGCCTTAACTATTTGTAGAGTTTGTTAGATTGTGTCACAATGGAGACCGGTTGAAAAGAGATGGAGGAATGTCACACAAAAGCCTAGAAAAATGTAGATTAATAAATTTTACTAGATGGGGCACCTAAAAAGGATAGGGGCACTTATCGTTGCCTTAGTCCAGTTTATGGGTGCCCTAGTCTACGTAGATGTTAAGAAAACCTCCTCTGAGGTGTCGTAAGAGGTTCACACTTATTCACCTTTTTTCACATGTATGTCGTTGTGAGATCACCGAGGTTCACTGTAAACTGCAATGAAGAAAGCACCTACAAAACCCTTAAATAGACATCAAATCCTAAAAAAGAAAGATGTAAAATGAGGGGTCGATTGTCCCCATCTGCAAAAATGATGGACTTATAATTGGGTGTTACACTACATCTCAAACCCAATGTAGTTCTATGTGTATGTGCATAGAATTGTGCCCTATTTTACTCTTGTGTGTCTCACACTTGAGGTAACGAGGAAGTATCTAGACGTAGAATGTAAATAATGTGTGCATGGAAATAATAGACTCCCATCCTATGAAGTGTGATGTAGATGAACCAGTGTTTTCCCGTATGATGGAGCTAGATGGATGCAAATGGAACTACAAATTTCTTTAATGGATGTAACCTTAGGTAGAGATAGTCGATACTAAGTTCTTGGTCCCTTATTATGATCACATAACTTTATATTTATATGATTCCCTTTCTTGAATTTCGTAATTATCCCCGAAAATGCCGACTACTAAAAATATAAGATGCTCAAATGGATAGAAATGACCCAAAAGTGTGAGAAAAGTACAAGAGGAAAAGGGTGCTCGACATTGGTGTCCTAACCCGGGCATTGGCATCCAAAATGACAAATGCCGAAAGGTGACAAAATAGATTGAGAAAGTACAAGTGTAAGACTGAAAGTAGAATCATAAAATAAAGGAAGTTGGCCAAAGACATGGGTTAATTAGTAATTTTATTACTTAGTAACCATATGAATAATAGTATGTAATCGATACTAGATAATTACCCAAAGTACATGATTTTGTGTCACATTTTCCCAACTTTATGTTGGTGATAAGAAATCTTGAAAACATAAACTAGATAGATATGTGTACCTCATATCCATGTAAATTGATGTAAAAAGCATGTCGAGGGACTAGATAAAGCATGGAGTGATAAAAAGATGGAGCGTGCGAGACTAAATATGAACAAGTATAAAAGATGATGAAAATAAACCTAGCCAAAAATGTGTGTGTGAATGTCAATTTTGTATATGTTTTTGTGTCAATGTGTGTGATGTTGTTGTTGATGTTGTTGTGATGTTGACTACCTACTTCGATATGGATGAACCTACAAAAGAGAAGACGATCAAGTAGTCAAATACGCATGTATATGTATAAAAATCATGTAAGGAAGTATGTAAAAATGTTGAAAATGTGAAAAATGAACATGTGCACCTGATCCATGATGAGGAAAGAGTGTATAAAGGATCATGTAGATGATGTCGATGTGTGAGAGTTTTTCGGTGATCTCATGCCAATGTAATGGAAGAAGTGTAGGAGAAACTATCTGGTGTCACCCTCCAACCTTTAACTGCTTTCCGTTGTGTAAAACACCATTATAGATTGTGTGTATGTGTTAAGGACTCACTTCCCTATAAAATCCATTGTGTAAATTCCCAGTGCTAAAGGACTATCTTCCCTGTCAAAATCCCATATGACATGTCAAAGAACTGTGTAATTATCCCTTGGTTATTGACACTCCAAGAAAGACCAATGTGTTAATCCCTATTCTTGCACTCGTGGAAGGCCATTGTGTACTAAGGACCAAAGTCTGATTCTGATCCCCATCCCAAACTTAAATTGTATTGTATTAGTACTGTGTAACTCTATATTGGATGACTGATTCACCCATATGATGCCCCTTTCATTTGGGGTGCATGCGATCTTTGCGGGAGGAGTATGTGACCCAAAAAGAGGACCAGCCATTGTACTAAATTGTGCCCTGTAGGGGGTAAGGGAATGTGCTTGGTAAAACCAAGGCACATGTAAACAAGTGGTTAGGAAAATTAGTGTTAGTACAAGAAAAGACAAACACTCTTGTAAAATTTGACATGTAAGCTAAGAAAACAATTTATATGTTAAGATGTAAGTAAACACACAAGAAGACAATGTAGACCACGAAACATGGTTGCAAACATGGGACATCACTCAGGATGTCTCAAGACAATCAAGGACGATGAATCCAAAATCATACAAGTGTGCACACAACACAAAGGGAAAAGCCCGCAAACAATGGCATACAATGAAAATGAAGTACAAGCAATATAACAAATAACCATGGTGGAAAATAGTCTTGTAAAAAAATGTTGCAATGAAGCATCCATTAGCATGTTAGAAACATAAAGAGTATTTGAAGCATGTATTATCTGATAAAGTAGTGTGTTAGGGAACAAAATTCAAATAATATCATTTGTAGTGTACGAAATTGGATGCCCTCAGGAGCCGATGTGGGACTGGTACTAGGTATTATGCTAAGCATCCATGATGTGTGTAATGGACCTATATAATCTACAATCACAACTAAAAATCAAGTGAATGCACATGTGTGTATGATAAAGATAATGACATACAAAATATCTATCTAACATGTGTAATAAAGTGAACATGTACAAGTAAATGCAACCAAGATATGTAGTATGTTGTGGATGGATGGAATGAAATGCAGAGTGAATGAAAGGATTTGTGTTCCCCCTGATTAAATGGAATTATATGGAGTGAGGTTCATTTATTTATGCCCCCTCATCAGGTCAAAATATGAACCATAAATGAGAGTGCATCATCGGAAATGGTCGAATGATGTGTGTAGAAGACACATGGTGATTTTTAAGTTGTCATGCATTGTGTGGGATTGAATGGAATAAATATTTTAAGTTGTCATGCATTGTGTGGGATTGAATGTAATAAAGTAAAATTGATGAGGTGGTAGGTTGTACGATGATTTAACCTAAATCATATATCACTAAACATATGGGGAAGATGCCAAAAATCATAATGATGTAGCTTAAACCGTATATCATGAAATATATGGATGGAATGATAAAAAGTGTGATGATGTAGCACAAGGCATATATCACAAAATATATAGATAAAGTAATGATGAAAGATGTTGCATGGTGTGATCAAATGTGAAGAAGAAAGTGTAAAATGATATAGGTGTAATGGGGTGTGGTTTACTTTTGATTTGGACCCTCAAAATGGAGTATGAACCATTGGACTAGAGGACATCATTGAGTAGTGAGTGTAGCACGTAATAGTAAATATGTTAAAAAAAGCATAAGATGTGGTGAGGAGAAATTGTCATGTGGTGAGTAATGTGTAGTGTGTAATGTAGGATGTATAATATGTAATGCAAGATGCGTATATTATGTTAGGATATTCCCAGTGAATCATATGAGCCAATTTCAACAAATACCTAGATGCTCAAACTCATTTTATCCCTTCACCAAGTTTTGTTTGCAAATTTTTTATTTAATTATTTATTGAATAAATAATGCCCCGTTTGAAGTAAATTGTGCTCCATTGAATCTGTTGAAGTTTTTCATGCCGCATTCACTCATCTCAATAGGGTTTTCACCAGAATGAATTCAAGGCATCATCTGCAACTTCGGCAAACATTTTTTGGTTTTATTTATTTCTTTTGAATTTTTCTCTGATTTTCTCTCGTTTCTTTGTGAATTCCCCTAGGTCTATTCCTTGTCCAGTATAGTCTGTTTAATTTCCTAAAGCATCTGGAGATCATCTACCGACACAACACTAGAAGGAATCAGCCTCAAAATGCAAACTTCTGACCAAAAAAGATGAAGTCATGCACAAAAAGCCTCTCCCAGGCAAGTCACACTTTTTGGAATGAATGAGTGTAAGTTGCAATGGGATTTTTGGTAGTGGCAGGCAAGCGGGAATTTCTTACCTGCCTTGCAGGGTACTTTTTCCCATGAAGTCAAAGTCACTTAAGTTGCGATGGGAAAATTAGAGGCGGCAGTAGGTGGGAATTTCTTACCTGCCTTGCAGAGGTGGTTTTTCCCATTAAAAAAAGTCACTTAAAGCACCGATGGGAATTTTCTAGTGGCTAGTAGGCATGCGGGAATTTTTACCTTCCTTTATCAGGTACTTTTTCCCCATGAAGTCAAATTCACTTAAGGCTCAAAGGGAATATTAGAGGTGGTAGAAGTAAAAGTGGGAATTTCTTACCCGCCTTTACCTTCCTTGCTACAGTAAAATTCTCATTATAAAAGAAAATCACTTAAAGCACCGCGGGAATTTTTACTTACCTTGCCTCAGAGGTAAAAATTCCCATTATGAAAGTCAAATCACTTAAGTGAAAGAGGGATTTTTGGAGCTGCAGTGCAGGTGGAAATTCCCATCAAAGTTGACTTCCTATTTTTGGAAATTACCCTTGCTAAAAAATGTGACCCACCTTGGGTGAATAACAATGCATTTAATAATATTTATTAATGGTTTATTCACCCAATTTTGGCACCATAAATAGAAGGAAAGTCAATGCAAGTGGAAGAGCTAAAGAGAAGTCAAGGATGCATGCTAAAAATAAATAAAATAAATTTATTTAAAAGCAACCAACAACATGCATAATTGGGCACCCAATTTGGGTGAATAAACATGATTGTTTATTAATTAAATTGCCAGAAATAGGAAGGGAAATTATTAAAAATAGTATGTTGAGGATTATATAAGCATGGGCTGCCATAATGAAGAAGCAATTAATTCTTTTTGCAAAGGATTGCAGCCCAGGACATGTTTTGGCACCAAAGGAAGGAGGTTTTTGCATTAAAGAGTGTTTTTCATTGCCAAGGAGCTTCAAGGTTTGGCACCTAGGGTTGGAATGGCTTGATTCTTGCTATGATAATTATCTGCATGTTGGTATAAGTGCTCTAGTGAATTAAATAATATTTTTGCTTGCTTTGCATGCAAGCAAAACCTCAAATTTTAGGGCAGCAGACTTTATATGCAGATTTTGGTGATAAAAATCAAGTATTCATGCCATGGACTCCATCTTTGTCTGAATAATTACAGTAGTATTCATCACAAGTGCTCAAATCAATGTCAGGTACATTGAATATATCTTCTAAATCTGAAGAAGTTTCTAGATCTGCACAAATTGATCCAATTGCAAGGGATTCTAGACAAAATTAAAAGAAAAAGAGCTCAGACAAAGATTGTTCCAGCCATGTTGAAGCATGATGAAAGAGAAAGATCAGTAGAATCATGCATAGCTTCCAGATTTTTGAAGTCAATGATACAACATAGGCCCTGAACCTATCACCAATTTAATTGATAGATCCAAATCTCATAATTGCAAAGGCTTCCGAAAAATTCATCCTCTTGTTTCTAACACACCCGTTGTAGAAGTCAATGCATGGAAAATTCCTTCCAGGATCTTGTGCATGTGCTCCCAATCTTCCAATTGAAGCCTTCATTGAATTTACTTGTATTTGCATTCACCCAGAGTGCTTTTCTAGAATTTAAAATTGCTCATATGCAATTAAAAATAAAAATGATGAGTTTTGTCTCGAATTATTTATGACAAACATATCAGACTAGTGCATGTAATGAAGAAGAATTGTAAAAAGCTTCAAGGATAAAGGGAAGACATGTCAAAGGTAATACCCATAAGCAAATCACATAGCTTCCAGATCCAGTTTGGTGAGAATCAAAGGAAAAGAGTCATCGCATGTAGAATATGGAGAAAATCAAGTCATCTGAGCTTCCAGAGAGTTTCGAGAATCAAAGGCAAAAGAGTCAACCGCATGCATAAATATGGAAGAAGAACAAGACTCGGGAGGGTTGTAGCTTTCTTTATTTCTTTTCCTCTTTCTTTTATTTTTTTTTCTCGACAAAAAGTAATTGAGCAATCAATTAAATTATAAAACTTAAGTGATTGGTTTAAAAGCCATTACTTGAAGAAGTCAATTACTTGGAAATAGGTGGTAGACATGCAAAATAGAAGGTTCTATTTTTCAGTTATAAATCATGCATGTCATGCAAAGAGGAATTCTAGGAGGAAGATTGCTAGTTGTTTCCTTTTCATAGCTTCCACATGTGGGAATTCATTTAAAGCTTCCTATTTGTAATTTCCCTTTATACACTATAAATAGAGGAAGAACCTACGGGTTAAAGGATCAGAATTTGTAATCAACATTCTTGTGTTCCAAACTTTGAGCTGAAACCCTTGATAGCTTTTTGCAAGTAGAGGAATAGAGAAGAGATTTCCGAGAACTTTGTGTCAATGGTGCATTTTGTTTCTATTTCTTTCTAGATCTATTCATAAACTTTGTGTTATTCTAGATCTAGATCTGAAAGTTTCCTTTGCTTTGAATTATGTATTTCAAGATCTATTTGTTTTAATCTATGTGCATGTGATCAACTCTATAAACTATTGATTGGGTTGCACACATCTCTCTCTCTTTCTTCCTGTTTCCTATTATTTTCCTCTTCATAGATTTTTCCTTTCTTTTACAACTACTTACTTGCAAAAAATGTCTAGCTATGGTTCATGAGCTACATAGTTAAAGTAATACCAACAAATAGATATTAGGAATATAATTGACAAAATCTTACACGGAGCCTCACCGGTAAATGAGGGAGATTTATCTCATGACTGCCTAGGTTTTCAACTGTGCAAAAATCTAGCCAACAATTTTTGGCGACTCACTGGGGAACAACAATATTTTGACTAGAGCTTTCGCTTATCTTGCTAGTTCCCATTGAAATCTCAACCTAGCCGAACGTCCATTCACGATGGTCTAGCAAAGCTCAAGGAAGGATTGATCATTTTTATAGATTGCAGGAGCAATTTAATTTCAATCATCCTCCTCAAGTTAGAAGCCAGATCTAGTCTTTCACCAAGAAGAAGAGTGCAAACTCATCTCCAGATCCGGATCATCTTCAACATAATCCAGTAGCTGAGATTATTCACCAAGTCTATTCTCAAAGAAGACATGCTCCATTCATCATGATGCAATCAACCACTTGCCCCTGCAACACTGTTCCATGGGGTGCAACCTTTGACCTCTAAATCTAACTCCTCCTATGCATGATCTACCTAAAGGGACAAGAAATAATTTTCCAAATTCTTTGAGATGGAAAGAAAATCTAGATGACCACTTGGCTGCATTTTTTATATCCTGTGGAGTGCTTGCATAGAACATGAAGATGTGTCTGTCAGACTTTCATAGAGACTCTGCATGACTTGGTTGGAGAATGGTTCTACCGGCTAGCTCCTGCACCATAACCAATTGGGCTACTATGCGAGATGCATTCCTAAAAGATTCAAGCAAATGAAGATTCCAATACATTGATAACTCAACTGACTCAGCTGAAGAAGGAGCCACATGAGCACATGCGGGATTTTATTGCAAAATTCCAAAGATTACTTTACAAAATTCTCGGCTTCTGCTTCTTCTTTCTCTAAATGATGAGAATCAAAAGGTATTCTTCATCAATGCTTTACTTCCTGAAGTAAGCTATCAACTCGTGAAGAGCACGTCCTGCTGACTTGTTAACAGCCCAAAACATGGTGGTTGAAATTGAAGATGACCTCATCATGGCTGGAAAAATAAAGAGCAACACTTCTAGAGCTGAAAGTTCATCTTCTACTACTACATCCGATTCACTATTGCAAAAAGTTAGCAAATGAGATGTCGCAGATGAAGAAACAAATGGCTCAAATGGCTCAAGGCAACAACATTACCCCTACTCGAAATTTCAACAACAACAACCGAACCGCATTGCTGGTTCCCAAAGATTAGCAATTGAAGTTGCTCCCTAAACAACGTGGAGATGAATGAAGAAGACCAGAAGTTGACACTGATCAACTCGAGAATGATGATTTTGTAGGTCCTACTGGTGACTCCAACATTAATTACCTAAACTACAAATCTGAACATGACGATGAGAAACTTCATGAAGATGATCATGGTCATACATATGCAGTATTTACAAATCACAAACTCACCAAGTTGAGGCATTAGTGATGAACAAAGAAGGGGCAGCCCTTTACCTTCTTCTTTAGCTCCTAGAGATAAGAATGTGAGTTCTTCATCTCAACCACAAAAAGCAACTCAAGTATCTGAATCTATTCCTTCTTTTGACATTATTGATCATGTCAAGAAAACTAGAGTTCAAATGTCAGAAGTTGAATACTTGAGAGCCTTTCTTGAGTAGTTAAATAGGCTAGTCAAATATGTACAATCACCAGGACAATCCAATACATCAAAAGGCCTTTTTCCTAAGCCCAAAGATACTCCTCCCCAGAACAACACTACGCAGTTGTTAAATCCTCACCATCTTCTGAAAGAGTGGAACCATTCTATGTTTCCCTATTGCTTAATGGTTTCAAGTTAAGCAACTACATTTTAGATTCAGGTGCTTCTGACAATGTCATGCCAGCTAAAGTTGTAGATGCTCTTGGGCTTACCTTGACAAAGACCATAAAAAGGTGTTATTCCATGGAGAGACAAGTCCCTTTAATCGACAAATCAAAGATGCACAAGTTTTTTAGTAGCTTTTCCTGACAAAAGATTAAAGATGACAATCTTAGTTGCAGATATTCATGTCTCCTATGGGATGTTGTTGAGCAGAAACTTCTGCAAAGAGCTGGGAGGAGAAGTAAAGATGGATTGGTCCTGTGCTCATATTCCTATCAAAGGAATAAATCAGAAGTTGGAGCCGAAAAGAAGTCCAAGTACACGGTGACAAAATCTGAGATCCTAGATCTCATATTCTTTTTCAGAATCTGACCATGGGGTCTATTTCTTGGAAATGGATAAAGGCATTCCAGAGCTAGAACTTCAACTAGAGCCAACAAAAGAAGAAAAAAGTTTGGACTCTAGAGTTTAAAGGCACATTGTTCTTTTTTGGATCAGGAGCCGACATTCTACTAATATCTCCAGATCATGAGATATTCCCATACTCCCACAAGTTGATGTTCGAGAACACCAATCATACGAGGAGTATGAAGCATTGCTGCTAGGAATGGAGCAAGCTAAAAAGAAAGGAGTAAAACTCCTCAAAGCCCAAGGAGATGTTGAACTTCTAGTAAAGCAAGTTCGAGGGAAAAATCAAGTCAAAGGAGATAAGATGAAGCATTATAGAGATAGAGTGCTTTCTGCCACACTCGATTTTGCAACCTTCTCTATCGACTTCATTCCAACAAATCAAATTCCAAGGCGACTCTTTGTGGTGCACAACACACACTACACTATTGAATCCAGATAGACCACCATCCATATTCAGACAAGGAAACTATAAAGTGGAGATGGTCTACCACCCCAAAGTCCTTGATAATGTTGAACAATGGCAGAATTTCAATGATGACAAACAAACATCCGTATGTCATGACAACTTTGATGTTGAAGTTGTATGTCAAGGGAATAAATCACCACCACGAAAAAAATCACAGGAAAAAAAATCGATCCAGGTTATGATGACAATAGTGGAATAATCCAACCAAAAGGTAACAAAATCCCCAAGGGTTTAGTTTCCTTAGTGGAGACTTTCAACAAGCATGATCAGTACCTGAAGAAGAACAAAGAATATGGTGATAGTTCTTCCTCGAAATGCAACTAAGGTAAATCTGGGAATGGAGGAAGTTGATGCAGACTTATCCACCACAGAGAGAAGAAAGGATGAGCCACCACCAGATGAAGTTGATAAGGACTTTCCCAAGGTATTTGACAAGAAGGCCAGAGAAAGGAAGTTCAAGATCGAGACTGGGTACTCTGGTGGGACAAGAGACATGAACCGAAGGGCATGCACGACAAATCTGATTCACTCTGAAAGGGCCCTTCATGATCAAGAGAGCTGTCAAATGGATACTTTCTTCCTTGCCTACCAGGATGGAATTGAGTTACCACTTCCTTTCAATGGGCAACATCTGAAGTTGTTCAAAAATTGAGATACAGGTAAAACCTGTTTGTATATAAATAAAACTTTTGTTGTTTTCTTTTCTTTTTCTTTTTTTTTGTTTTTTTTTTGGGCCTGACCCCAAACCCAATGGACAAGACACGAAACCAGAGATGTTGGGATCTCATCTTCACTCCTTTCATTTTGACAGAGGTAAAGATGTCCACAGATGGAGCCAACTGGTGTCCCCAGATTTTACCCTGAAATCTGGGACTACCCATTTTAAAAAAAAAATCATTCTTTTAAAATAATGGGTCTTTTTGTGTTTTTATTGCCAAAAGATGTCTGTATTATGTTAGATATTCCCAATGAATCATATGAGCCAATTTCACAAATACCCAGATGCCCAAACTCATTTTATCCCTCCACCAAGTTTTGTCTCATGGAAATTTTTATTTAATTATTTATTAAATAAATAATGCCCCGTTTGAAGTAAATTGTGCTCCAATTTGAATCTCGTTGAAGTTTTTGCATGCCAATATTCACTCATCTCAATAGGGTTTCACCAGAATGAATTCAGGCATTTTCTCGTGACTTCTGCAACGTTTTTCACTTTTATTTATTTCTTTTGCATTTTTCTCCGTTTTCTCCTCGGTTTCTCTGTGAAATTCCCTAGGTCAATTCCTTTGCCCAAGTATAGTCTGTTTAATTTCTTGAAGCATCTGGAGATCATCTACCGACACAACACCAGAAGGAATCAACCTCAAAATGCAAACTTCTGACCAAAAAAGATGAAGTCATGCACAAAAAGCCTCTCCCAGGCAAGTCACACTTTTTGGAATGAATGAGTGTAAGCTGCAAAATGGGATTTTTGTAGTGGCAGCAAGGTGGAATTTCTTACCTTGCTTTGAGGTACTTTTTCCCATGAAGTCAAAGTCACTTAAGCTGCGATGGGAAAATTAGAGGTGGCAGGCAGGTAGCGGAATTTCTTACCTTCCTTACAGGTGCTTTTTCCCATTATAAAATAAAAAAATCACTTAAAGCACAATGAAATTTTCTGTATGCCTAAGGTGGGGAAACTTTTCCCACCAAAGAGGTTTATTCACCCACGCAAGTCACACTTTATCAAAGGAAATTATTTTTTAATGAAGACAAGTCACACTTTTGGGAAAAGTTTTAATTTCTCAATGGGAATTTACTGAAGTAAAGTCACTTAAGCACTGGGAATATTAGAGGTGGCAGAAGGGAATTTCTTACCCGCCTCAGCAGGTAAAATTCTCATTATGAAAGTCAAATCACTTAAGTGAAAAGGGATTTTTGGAGCTGCAGCAGGGGTGGAAATTCCCATCAAAGTTGACTTCTTATTTTTGAAATTACCCTCTTGCTAAAAATGTGACCCACCTTGGGTGAATAACAATGCATTTAATAATATTTATTAATGGTTTATTCACCCAATTTTGGCGCCATAAATAAAAGGAAAGTCAATGCAAGTGGAAGAGCTAAAGAGAAGTCAAGGATGCATGCTAAAAATAAATAAAATAAATTTATTTAAAAGCAACCAACAACATGCATAATTGGGTGCCCAATTTGGGTGAATAAACATGATTGTTTATTAATTAAATTGCCAAAAATAGGAAGGACAATTATTAAAAATAGTATGTTGAGGATTATATAAGCATGGGCTGCCATAATAAAGAAGCAATTAATTATTTTTGCAAAGGATTGCAGCCTGAGACAAGTTTTGGCACCAAAGGAAGGAGGATTTTGCATTAAAGAGTGTTTTTCATTGCCGGAAGCTTCAAGGTTTGGCGCCTAGGGTTGGAATGACTTGATTTTGCTATGATAATTATCTGCATGTTGGTATAAGTGCTCTAGTGAATTAAATAATATTTTTGCTTGCTTTGCATGCAAGCAAAACCTCAAATTTTAGGGCAACAGAAACTTTATATGCAGATTTTGGTGATAAAAATCAAGTATTCATGCCATGGACTCCATCTTTGTCTGAATAAATTGCAGGTATTCATCACAGGTGCTCAAATCAATGTCAAGTACATTGAATATATCTTCCGAATTTGAAGAAGTTGCCAGATCTGCACAAATTGATCCAATTGCAAGGGATTCCATAATTAAAAGAAAAAGAGCTCAAACAAAGATTGTTCCAACCATGTTGAAGCATGATGAAAGAGAAAGATCAATAGAATCATGCATAGCTTCCAGATTTGCTAAAGTCAATGATACAAATATAGGCCCTAAACCTATCACCAATTTAATTGATAGATCCAAATCTCATAATTGCAAAGGCTTCCAAAAAATTCATCCTCTTGTTTCTAACGCAACCCATGTAGAAGTCAATGCATGGAAAATTCCTTCCAAGATCTTGTGCATGTGCTCCCAATCTTCCAGTTGAAGCCTTCATTGAATTTACTTGTATTTTCATTCACCCAGAGTGCTTTCCAAAATTTAAAATTGCTCATATGCAATTAAAAATAAAAATGATGAGTTTTGTCTGAATTATTTACTGAAAACATTGCACTGGTGCATGTACTGAAGAAGAATTGTAAAATCTTCAAGGATAGAGGAAGACAGTCAAAGGAAATGCCCGAAGGAAATCAAATCATACATACTTCCATATCCAAAGGCAAGCAAAAATTTAGATGAAAATCATAGTCATGCATAGCTTCCAGATCCAGTTTGGTGAGAATCAAAGGCAAAAGAGTCAACCGCATGCAGAATATGGAAGAAGAACAAGACTGGGAGGGTTGCAACTTTCTTCTTATTTTTTTCCTTTCTTTTTTTTTTATTTTCTCCGAAAAAGTAATTGAGCAATCAATTAAATTATAAAACTTAAGTGATTGGTTTAAAAGTCATTACTTGAAGAAGTCAATTACTTGGAAATAGGTGGCAGACATGCAAAATAGAAGGTTCTATTTTTCAGTTATAAATCATGCATGTCATGCAAAGAGGAATTCTAGGAGGAAGATTGCTAGTTGTTTCCCTTTTCATAGCTTTCACATGTGGGAATTCATTTAAAGCTTCCTATTTGTAATTTCCTTTATACACTATAAATAGAGGAAGAACCTACGGGTTAAAGGATCGAAATTTGTAATCAACATTCTTGTGTTCCAAACTTTGAGCTGAAACCCTTGATAGCTTTTCTGCAAGCAGAGGAATAGAGAAGAGATTTTCGAGAACTTTGTGTCAATGGTGCATTCATCTCTTATTTATTTTTAGATCTATTCATAAACTTTGTGTTATTCTAGATCTAGATCTGAAAGTTTCCTTTGCTTTGAATTATGTATTTCATGATCTATTTGTTTTAATCTATGTGCATGTGATCAACTCTATAAACTATTGATTGGGTTGCACATATTCTCTCCTTTCTTCCCGTTTCTATTATTTTCCTCTTCTACAGATTTTTCCTTTCTTTTACAAATTGCTTACTTGTTGCAAAACTATCTAGCTATGGTTCATGAGCTACATAGTTAAAGTAATACCAACAAATAGATATTAGGACATGTATGTATGAATGAGTATGTAATAGATAGATATAATGGGCATATGAAACAGTTCTTGTTGTAAGATATTCCTCAACAAGTAATGTAAGAACCATAAGAACATGAGTGTGTCATCGGTAGGTAAGGTCAAAAGATTCACCAACCAAAGACCAAGTTTGTGTGAAGTGGTGGAAGCATGTGCGAAAAAGAAAAAGTAGGACCATGTGATGACGGCGAGAATTTGAGATGTGTATGGGCCACAAATGAAGGGAGTAGTTGCTTTCACAAAAATTATTGGTTGGTGAAGTGGTGGAGTATTGTGTAATGGTGCGAGTAGACTTAACAAGATGAGGTGTTGAATTGATTTTTAGATATGGCTGCTTAGGTTGACTTGGTAACTTCTTAGATACTTTGAAAGGAGGTGAAGTGAGACTAATTTTGAGAGGCGGTTACTTAGTTTAAGTGGATTGAATGGGCAGCACTTGATTGATTAGAGAAGGCACACTAGATTCTCATTATACATAAATGATTCAAATTTAGGAACCCATTCGGATGAAACAAGTGGAGATGGGCATGTAGCAAAATGTTGGGCGATGCGAGATAAAGCCTTAACGCTTAAAATGTTTGATTATTCATCATAAATCATAACAATCATTATCATTATGTCCATTGATTCGATGATAATTGAATATAGACAACCCCGATATTTTTCAATAGAAAAAGAAATTTGAGGAATTTTACAACCCGTGATAGAGGGAAAATGAGGATCGTACACGTGAAAGCAATAAAGTTCACCAAAATGATTATGCTAAAATGTAAGAAAATAGCGACCTAATGCAAGTTTGTAGTAAATAAATGAATACTAAAATAATACCCAAGAAAATAAGTAATGAAAATATGAAACCCTAATGTGCAAAGAGGATTAGAAGAGCCTTAGTTGATTCACGAGTTTGTTGGAATGTGTCATAGTGGAGACCGACTAAACAGATATGGAGGACCATCACACAAAAGCTTGGAAAATACATATCCAGTACATTTGACTGGATTGGGGTGCCTAGAGAGGGATAGGGGTGCCATAGGGTGCTCTAGTTTGGTTTATGGGTGCCCTAGTCTATGTAGATGCTCAAAAACCTCCTCTGAGGTGTTGCAAGAGGTTCATGTGTGTTTTCCTTTTGTTGTGTGTATGTCGATGTGAGATCATTGGGGTTGTTGTAAACTTGCACTAAAGAAAGCACCTGTAAAACCCTAAAATAGACATCAAATCCTTAAAAAAATATGCAAAATGAGGGGTCAGATTGTCCTCATTTGCTAAAATGATGGACTTATAACTAAGTGCTACACTATATCTCAGACCCAATGTAGTTCTTTGTGTGTGTGTGCGTAGAATTGTGCCCTAGGTTTCTCTTATGTGTGTCACACTTGAAGTAATGCGTAAGTAACTAGATGTAGAATGCAAATAATGTGTGCATGGAAATAATATACTCCCCTCCTATGAAGTGTGATGCAGATGAACTAGCCTTTATCCCTTGTGATGGAGCTAGATGGATGCAAATGGAGCTATAGATTCCTTTGATGGATGCAACCTTAGGTGGAGATAGTAGATGTTTAGTGCTTGGTCCCTTATTATGATCACATAAATTTATATTTATATGATTTCCTTGCTTGAGTTTCGTAATTATCCCGAAAAATTCTTTATACTAAAAATATAAGATGCTTAAACGGATAGAAATGACCTAAAAAGTGTGAGTAAAGTACAAAGAGGACAAGGGTGTTTGGTGTTGGCATCCTAGTTGCGCACCGGTGTCCGAATGAAAATGCTTTGAAAGGTGACCAAACAGACAAAGAAAGTACAAGTGCAAGACTGAAAGAAGAAGGATAAAACAAATTAAGTTGGCCAAAGACATGGGTTAATTAGTAATTTTCTTATTTATGAACCATATGAATAGTAGTATGTAATTGAGACTAGATAATGACCCAAAGTGAGTGATTTTGGGTCTACACTCTCCATTCTACATTTTCCTTTTTAGTTTTGATGTGGTTTATTGGGTATGTGTAAGTGAACTTCTCTTTTGGAGGTTAGGTACCTTCAGAAATCAAGGAGCTAATATCAAGAGACTAATAGAAATAAACAACGAAGACCTTGTGACACGAAGAAACCAGATCTCGAACCTTTACATAGTCACCAATGCTCGGGACTATTCATCAACACCCCGGCATCTACGCCTATACTAGGCGCCCTGTCCAAATATTTTCTAAATCCCAAAATTTACAATGAGCATTTACAACGTTGTTTTCAGGTCTATTTAGCACTTTCACTATCCCGAGATCACTTCATGTGCACTCGAAAGTCAACTAATTCATATTATCTCCATCCTTTTCTTAGGGTTTCATACTTTACATGTTAATTTTAATGTTTCATACTTTATATTAGCAATTTTACATCATTTACTATAGTAGTTACTCTACAATCAGATTTAATTCTAATTAAATTAAATCACTACTCTAACAAGTGGTTGTAATCCATCCTTCTTGATATTTTCAACAATGTCAAACTTTTCTCCCACCGAGGGTTCATTTTCTTTCTTTGGTATGGAGCGGATGTTGAAAGCTTTGAAATCCTCCAAGAGGTCCTACACTCTATGCTTATATATTCTTATCTCACCATTCTTGGTCATGTTTAACCCTATGACTTGATTCATAATCAACTCACTATCACTAAAAGTTTATAATTGGTTATCAATTTTCTTTCTTTCCCATTGTAGGTCATGGATTAGAGACTCGTGCTCTGTCAAGTTGTTAGAACAACTAAGATGAAATCTGAAAACAATCAAATACCTCACACCATTTGGAGATATAAGCACTACATGTCCTCTTGTACCTTATTTTCTCATTGATTCATTGAAGAACATCTGTCAGATACCATCACCTTGTGGATTTACTTTTATGACATCAAGAACAGGTGAATTCTCTTCATGCAGACAATATATGGCAAGGTCGACTTCTTTAATCAATTTGTATTGATCAAAACTACTGGCAATCAGTTCCCCACTCATCAAATAGAAAATATGGGATACCTTCAATTTGAGTATTTTCTTCTTGGACACTTGGGTGATCCTCTTAATAAAAAATGGTGCAATTTACATTGATGGGGTTGGGCACATAAGGATTTATATGATATGTGGAATTTTTTTAGAACTTATGGTATCTTTGGTGCCATATCTGGTTCTAAAATGCATGTGAGACCAATCAAATGATAAGTACCCTCTAATCTTGGAAATGAAATCTCTAGAGAGGCATAAAGCTAAAAATAGAGGTAGATCAATGATGAAAACATCCGAGGGATAAGAACTTAGGGCATGCATGTAGTGTGAGACTCAAACCATTAATAACCCTAATAATTCCCATCGTGGTTCCATCCAATTGCACTACTCCTTTAGAGAGTGACTCATATTCAAGACCAAGTTGGTATGATATTTGTTTGGGCATCACTGAACTATTTTCCCTAAGTCAATCATGTAATTGTGTACCAAATAATTGTCAATTATTAGAGATATGTAAAGGGTAGTGGCTTCATGTTTTTACCTAGTTATTTATCCTTTTATTGAAGTGTACTAGTGAGCACAACTTTTTTCTTCTCCTTGGATGATTCATGCGGAGTGGGAAGATAAGCCATGGTAACTTGTAAAAGATCTCTTTTCCAAGAATAGCTAGAGATTCCCATATTGAGATATTCACATTGGTCCTTTTCATTTTCTCTCGAATGTATAAAGGATTTCTCATGGATTTCTACAACATATGAGTGTCAATTTACTTTCATGTTTTCTCAATCCCCATATTTTCTTTGGATAGTGTAATTTCTACATTCCACAAATTTGCTTTGATCTATGGATTCTACTTGTCTCGTGGAAAATCTCTGTCATGTATAATTTCTTTACTCTACAGGTTTGCAATTTTTCGCGGGTCTATAGTGCATTGTGGTTTTATTATATTCTATGGATTACTTGTTGAAGCTTGGAATCCACCCAAGTCCGTGGATTGTATGTCTTAAAGATGTAGACTAGTGAAGTAATAGATGGAATGCTTGCCTCCATCTGCTTTATTTTGGACCTGGTGTTAGCTTCTACATTGGAAGAAAATGCCTTATTATGCTCCCAAAGCTAATTCATTCTACAAAACTCTTCCATTTTTCAATTTACAATTGAAGTATCAATCATCGGTTCTTGAGAAGTCTCCTTTTGTGGATATTCCTTTGCAGATGCATCTTGATAGAAAGATGTGATTTACACCATCAAATCTTGGTTCAAATTTTGGTTATGATGTAGGTTAGAAGGAAACTTCATTCATAATATCACACTAATTTATTTTGAAATAGGACCAAAGCATTAGATGAAATAGCCGCACTAGGATTGTATGGTTGATATGGTTTCACAAGGGTGAGCTTATTTTGATTTTTAGGAGATGCTTGAAATGGAAGTTTATTTAGTGGAAGAGGGGGCTTGTTGGGTTGGTATGGAGTTTGATAAGGTATCGAATTTTGAGCTTTCTTCCTCTTCAAGGATACCAACTCATTTTTAAAAAATTGCAATTGTTTCATGACTTCCTACAACTCACTTGAAGGGCTTGTAGAGGTAGATGCTTGACTTGAACTTTAGATTCTTGGGGTTGGAGTATGAGATAATTCAAGATTTTGGTAAGGCACGGATGTCCCTACCTTTGGGAATATGGGCATTGGGGGTCTAGGAGCAAGCTTCCTAGTCTAAATAAGATTGTTCTCTGCTTTAATAGCAATATCATAGGAATTAGGTAAAGTTCTAACCCACACAGATGGATCATGATAGATATGTCATTATTTAAATCCCTTCAGAGTAATAAAGAAAATCATATTGGGGTGTAGGTCTTACCATTTGTGGATCATATCCCATTGCTTTGAAATATGATATTAAAATTAGTCATCGGTTCATGAGGTGCTCTTTTTGTTGTAGTGAGTTGCTTCACCAAAGATAAATGGTCTGAATTATCTTCAAATCGATTGTAAAAATATTCTCCCATCTCATCCTAAGTAGAGATGGAATTCAATCTTAAGCCTTTGTACCATTACAGGGATTTTCCCTAAAAAAATATTTTCAGAAATTTGATGTCTACATTCACTTATGTGACATGATATATTGAGAAGATGTTTGCAACATCTTTGATATATTATATGGGAGTTGTAGTGTTCTCTCTAGTGAAGAAAGAAACAATCTTCAAAGCTACAACTGGAATGTCATAATGTTTGGCTAAAAGCAAAGGACTTCCTCCATTAAATGTGACAAATTCTTGATTTATTTGGTGATCCATGAATGTGATGGGTCTTAGAACCCTAGAAGATAACAAGAAAGGCCTATCATGAGGAGGAGTAGAGAGAACTCTATTTGGAGGTGATCATGATTTTGTGTGGATCTGCCTCTTCTTCTTCTCCTTGGTGACAACTACAAGTAGTCAAAAGGATCTCCATGTGTTATCCTTTGTCTTATTTGAATCTGTCTCATGAGATAGAGGCACTTTTATGCTTGAACTAGTGTATGTAATTCTTGGAGTCACCAATGTGTTTTCTAGAGCCTCCAAAGGATAAATATCACCAATATACACACAAAATTCTTAGTAAAATGATAAGAAATTCTTCAGTGGTCCCATCGGTCGTGCCAAAACTATTAGAGACCAGACTTATCACCCTTGTTTTGATTATGGAATATCAAATACTTTGGCTAACATGGGACTTTGTAAAGGTGTGGGACCTTGATCCTTGAGATAAACCTCAAGAGAAGGTTGGTTCCTTTTCTCCTATCTCAGCACAAACTAACCTAAACTACTCAAAATGTAACTAAGTCAAAAACTAAATATAAAAACACATAGGATCCAAGGTTGGGAGAAAATAAAAAAGTTGCAAAATGAAATAATGGCGATGCACCAACACTAAGACATGGTTTAAATATAACCTTGAAAGACAACTTTGAAAAATTGCATATGCGAGATAATTTAATGAAAACACGGGGTTGTGAAAGACATGAATGAATAAAACTTAAGGAAAACAAGAGGGAAAGCATTCACAACTAACACATAGTATTCGGAGGAAAATACCATAGATGTATTGTATTTATAATGTATCTATACACATTTATAGAGTAGAGGTTGGGAAAATCTCGTAAAATGCGAAAGTTACGCTGAGAGGTTTAAAGGCAAGAAAATGTGTGGCTCCAAGGAAAATCCTGTAAATTTGACATAAGGGAACCCCTTAAAATGTACCTCTGCATTTACATTTATAGAACATGAGAATGGAAGAGAGAGATGAGAGGGAAATTTAAATTTGAATTTGAAATTGTAATGAGTGAAGGAAATTTTACCACCCATAGATCATGTCATCATTAACTCTTTGAGACAAACAATTGTTTTCCTCTACAACATGCCATCAAAATTCACGAGTAAGGGTATGGGCGCAATTCGAACATTTAAATTAGGTAGGTGGGAAGGTTGAGCAGTTTGAAACAAATGAGTTATGTTTTCCTTTGTTCCTCCAAGCTTGTGCTACGTGGCGGCCTTTCCTTTGGCACAAATTTCAGACTTCACAATTCAATTCACAACTTGCAAGACTTACAAGATTACAAATTTCCTCTTTCTCCTTTGCTTCCGTGACATCCTTTTATGGGTTCTTAACTTGACATGCTCCCACATATTTTATATCATTATGTGGCCTTTTGAACTCGAGTAACTCCCACGGATTTAAAAAAATCCGTGAGACACCAACTCTCGTATATCTGTGAGACTCTTTACTCGCACTACCATGGATTCCAACTCTTCACACTCAGCCCCTCGCATTCGTAATTTTTCTCTCGCACAAAAAACTGTGAAGGCTATAGTATTTCGCGGTTTCTGGACATAGCTGATTCTCGGTTAAATCCCTTTTTCACGGTTTTGCAACATTCTTCATTGCCTCTACCGAATACATATTCCATGTCTTCAAAGTGATTTGTGGATTCAACACTTAGTCAAATTTCAATCCTTTTGCACATGTGAACATCTCCATAGTCTCTGAAAATCCCTTCAAACCCGCGGTGGAATAATCTTGACACTTGCGAAAGGCCTGAACTACTAGACTTTCATTCCACTGATTCTAAGAATCTATGAAAAACTCAATTTTCTGCAATAATACTCCACGAATTTTATACTGAGCTGTTTTTGGACCCTGATGATAAGAAAGATGTCCACTTAGCCTTGAACATGGTGAATAATCCAAAATAGCGAGGGGGTGTTGTGTTGGATTACAAGATCTTTGATATGTTTTTATTTCAAGGGAAAGCTACCTTGTTTTATTGATTAAGGACACAGGACAATTTTTTGAGGCCATATTAACAAACATGTTATGACATGAGATTTTTTATGCATGGGTTATTACTAGCCTATCCATTAGGTTGATTCTCAGGTATTTACAAAATGATGTAAACCTTTCCAACTCCATGATGATCTTATTCATGTTCCCGTGTCTAAGATCTAAACACTTAAATCTCCCTACTTGTTCACCATGTGGGGACTTGATTGTATTGGAAAATTACCCCATTCACAAGATGGACATACATTCATCATTACATCCACTAAGTACTTCACCAAGTAGGTCAAGGTCATGCCCTTCACATATGTGATGTGTACAACAAATTCTAAATTTATCCTTAATCTAATCATCTATCAATTTATAATTCCACATACAATCATCTTTGATGAGGTGGGAATTTCAAATGCAAGGAAATGAATAAACTTTGTGGTAAATTGAAATGGATAGAAAAATATACTAACAAGGTTCTTAGATAAATCCTATAGAAAACCATTCAAGAATCCAACAATAATTTTCATCTTAAACTATATATTATGCTTTGGGCATATAACATAACCATGCATACCGCTACTTGGGTAACTCCTTTCTCTTTAGTATATGTCTCTTAAGTAGTTATACCTCTACAAGTTGAGTTACCCTTTCTTCACATGTCTCTTCATGGTATCATTCCTAAAAATAAATCCATGATGTCGAAGTTACTCCCTTCATTTTTGGATGAAAATGCGCTAATTCTCTCCAACACAATTATCACTATAAATCTCGCATCATAAAACAACACCAAAAAAATTCAACCAACGAAACTTTAAAATCTTTGATCTAGTCCTTAAATTAGATTACACCCATGATAAAAAGGAAAGTGTGCCAAAAAAATAGTAGGATGTGTACTTATTCAAAGATGTATTAGGACCATGTTCATATCATTTACAAACCAACAAAGTTCATATCTTCAAGGAATCAATGAAAACTCAATTCTTGAAGAAGTACTATACTTGACCTTTTAAAAACATTTGTTTCTTCCTATACATATATTTCTTTTCTTCTCTTATTTTCTCTAGTTAACTAACTTCATCGTGATTTTTAATTTAGAATGGTTTTAATTGTGATTTTTAAACTAATGTGGTATTAACAAATTTTATATGTTTTCTTATATAATTTTTTACACATTTTTGCACCTTTCCTTTATCACCTTGTATCTTTACAAGTTAATAAATTCTATGAGCCTTAGTATCCTAGTCAGGTCCCTTACATCCTTTATTAATTTTTTGTTTATGAGATAATTAGTTGTAAAATCTTCAGGTCTCCCACTAGTCCCTTACATTCTATCTTATTTATATAGGCCAATTAATTAGGTTTATCCCTAATAACCCAACTTGTCCCTTGCACCATTTTATGATCTCACATTTTTATAAGTTGGTTAGTCTAAATACATCAACTAGCCCTTATCATCTTATAGATCTATTAGTTCGGTTTATACACTTTCTTTGCTAGTTCCCTTAATCCTTATCCTACCCATAGGTTTGTTAGTTTGGTTGATATTTTTACTAGATTGCATTATCCAGGTTTAGGTACAAGGATTTATATTACATCTTTATTTTACACATTATGACTATTAGTTTGGTCAATAATTTTCCTGAATAATATTGTCTTCCTAGGTTTAGAGATTTACAACCTAGTGTTTACCTACCTTTTGGATTATTTATGTGATCATGCATTTCCACGTTTAGGATATTATTACCTATTTTATGCTCTATACTATCACATCTCTTGATATTCAAGTTTTGATTTTTGCATGGTAAGACCCTTGGGCTCTCCTTATAAGATCCCATCCCTTATGATCACTTGTTGCATTTGGATTGCTAACTTATCTAGGCATCCTCTTATTAGGGATTAAATGGTCGAGTATCATTTTGACTCCTTGATTTAGTTGTGCTTCTCATATCTCAATTCTTATAGTCTATCCATCTACTTGTCTTCCGTTCACACTTTTTGTTTTTTGTGATGAAATTCTCAAATTTATTTATCATTGTATTATCCCTTTTTGCATCATGTTTGGGGTATCCCAAGCAATAGCTCACTATCTACCTTTACTACATACTTCCTATTGTGACCACCAAGGTTGTTCGAGATAACACTCTTATCTATAATGTATTTTTACGAGTATCTAATCATCATGGTTTTAGGTTCTCCTTTACAAAGTAACTAAGTGTTGGATATCTTGCATTAGTCATCTTTTACACCCATTTGATCATCCTTATAAATCCATATGGAGGAGGAAAATTAAAATTTAAAAGACCATAAAAATGTAAAAGGCATATTATCAAATAAGAATCAATAAAAGGAAATAGAAAAAGAGAAGTATTACAAGCAAAGAAAAGTCAATCACAAACACAAAATATGTGATATTATTATTTTTGGCACATCTCTTATTCTAGTTAAAACCTCATACTCCATAGTTGGTCCTATTTTAGAGATGCATGGCCTTTGGGTTGTAACAGGTTTTGTCTTTGGGGTAAGAGGTATAATATCTATCCTTAAGTTCACATGCCTTCTCATGATAGTAATTAATCATTGTAATAGTGATATAGACCTTTTAGTGATGTCTTAAGGAGTGGGGAAAATATCATGGGAGGTATGATTCATATTCCCTATCATAAAACCAGCATGAAATATCCTTATACTAAACACTAGTTTGTATTCACTAATGCTTACATATTTGGGTTCCTTTATTCCTTAATGGAAAAAAATTATATTTGTCATCCGGCTAGTGTGTCTCAATTCCAAAAAATAACTTGATTTAACCTTTATGGTTCATATTTCTCCTCCCTTTTACATCATTTTATCCCATTGGTGGATAAGCTACATTATTAGTATCTACTTAAGGAGATATAGAATTTATAGATGCCTAAATCTAATTGCAATGTAGCAGTAAATGAATAAGTAATGAAGTACAAAATTTGACCCAAGAAAATAAGCAATTAAGATTTAAAACCCTAAGTGAAAATGAGGAAATAAAATGACTTAGTTGTTCCTCTACGATCACAAAGGTGCACAAAACTGTCAAATTGGAAAATTCAAAGTGCAAATTGTCGCAATGAAGCTTAGAAAAATGTAGAGGTGTCATGATATGCTAGACTGGGGTACCTATGAAATTTCAATGGAACTTGGGGTGCTTCAAACCTCCTCGGGGCACCTGTGACTTTTAGAATGTGTGAAACCCTATTTTGTAGGGTCATGAAATGTTTGCTTATTATCTCCTTTGATCACATGTATTTTGTTGTACTTCATTGTTAGTCACTTAAAACCTACAATCAAAATGAAAAACACTCAAATCTCTCAAACCACATCAAATCCCAAAAATAAATATGCAAAATGAGGGGTTGTAATGTCATTAATCTGTTAAATGAGTGATCTTACAACCGAGTGTTGCATTATGTTTTAGACCTAATGTAGTTTTGTGTGTGTGGAATTGTTCCTAGGTGGATCTTGTGTGTGTCACACTTGATATCAAGTATCTAGATGTAAGAAATGTAAAAAGACGTGTCCATAAAATAATGAACTTCCCCTCCTATGTGGGTATGCGAAAGTATCAGTCCCTTGCCCTTGTGTGTGGATGTTAGATGGATGCTTGAATGTAGCGTTCCCATTTTCAGACTTTAGAAACAAGGAATTATTTTTATACATAATGTTCTCTGTTCTAAATTAACATAATTTAGAACACACATTCAAATGCCATTCCATCTCATAACAAAAAACCATATGTAGCTGTAATGACTCGGTGAAACACCGATCTCTCATTTCATGACTTGGTACTAAACCGATCTCTCATGTTAACTCATCAATGTGTATAAAATGTATACTTGGTTCCTTTACCCTATTATGGGTACCCAAGAGTTCTGTTTAAGAGGCCTATCTGAATATCTGTTACCGATCTTCATCTGAAATCTCGCTTCTTAAGCTAGGTGACATAAGAAAATGAAACCAACAACTTTCGATACTTTGGCCAAAGATTTTAAACATGTTATGTTATCTAGAGTGGTCCTTCTTGACTTTCCTCACCACACTTGTTATGTTATCCCCTACTTAATTCAAGATTTCATACTAGACAAAGGCAACAACATGCATTAGTGTGGAAGACTACTCATGGTGACTAAGAGTACATAAACATAATCAATGTAAGTTGATTTGGTGTGTCTAGTTATCCTAAGTCAACAAGTGTTGACCTTGACACAAGATCATGTTCCTATCCCTGTATAGGATAAAATCATGATCTAGTCTTATTTTTGTATGTTAATAAAATTAAACAAACTGAGTGGGGTGTTGAGACATATCAACTGCATCATAGTATCTATAATGACTCCTGTCATTACGAAGGTACTACACTACAGTTGATGTGTACCAACATCCAACTGAGTTTCCCCAATTGGACTAACACACCTTAGATTAGAAGTTATTTAACCCATTAATCGTTTTCTTAAAATTAATTACAACAACGTTTAAAGATTCAACTAGATCATTTAACCTATAAGGTTACAAGTTAGAAATTACATTTGAGGTAGGTATGTAGGTCAAATCTACTTCCTAACCATTTGATTACATGTTTAAGTTTATCATTAAATGAAACAGCTTGCATTATATCATAATATGATAGATCTTATAGTTATGAAAGGGAGTTAATTAGTTCCTTACTTATTTCAACCCTAGCTTAAATAAGTTCCATATAAACCCTTTATTTAAGACTTCATGGAGATGAAGTCTACATTATATTTAAATCCTTTCAAAGCATTCCAATTTATGATTAAGGAAATCTTCCTAAGGAAGTACACATGCAGCCATTTACTTACAACATTCAAAACACTTTTAAACAAGATCTTAAATTATGTCTCAATGATTGATCTCAAGGGTATTATCCTTTTTCCCTATATTATGGGCTAATGTCCATTTATGAAAATTGATTTCATGTTCAAATTACATGTTCAAATACATCATATTATATATATATATATATATATATATATATATATATATATATATATATATATATATATATATATATATATATATTATATCCACTTATATATATATATATATATATATATATATATTGTTTTAAGTTCCACTTATCCAGCTTATTAGTTGCTCTCTTTTCTTTGAGAAAAACCAACTAAGATTTCATATTCCCAACTCATAGTTTTATAATATAAGAACTATTAAGTTCCAATTCCATAACTCTTAACATACACTACCCTCCATCATTTACGATATACTTAATAATAATACATCCCAATTCATGACAAGAAAGTATTACATTGTAGTATCATTTAGCAATCGTCACATCTTTTATTCATCAAGAAGGAGTGATACATTCACTGAATTCATAAGTATTTCAGAGATTACAAGGTGTCATAACATCAATATAAAAATATTTTCATTACACTTTCTTTTTCAACAAGTGCATCTCAAGGAATGACATCACATAATCATCATAACAAAAATACAATTTCCTTAGTAAAACAAATGTAACTTTCTATATGTCTTTCTCCTTTCATCTTTTACAAATCCATCTGCAAACTTGTTAGCATGGTTCAGCTTCATTTTAACTGAGCATAAAAAACACTATATCATTAAAATGTTTTTCTTTTAACTAATTTTTTCATAAAAAGAACCTAGTTTTTAATGAAACAGTTCGGAAAACACAACCATAAAATAGAAAGACTTATCTATAAAAGAATACACTCCATGAACAAGAGAGAGATGTTTTAAATTTTCTAATGATAAACTAAGGTTTAGTTAATCATCATATCAACCCTAAATTTTCATCATAAAACTCTTTTCAACATACATGAAATAAAGCAACAGAGTTAAAAGAAGAAGAAAACTCATTTCATGTATCCAAATTAAGTTCCTCCAATCAGCCAGATCTAATTTTCAAGAAGAAATACAAGATACATAAAACTATCTTTCAGAATAATTATATTGTTTGTACAAAAATGAATATTTCATTCCAACTAAAATCCTACTATCTCAGACTCATCCTAAAGCCTATGATGTACATTAATCATAAATAAGTCCATACAAACAGGTAAGGATAACTTAATAATCATAAACAATCAAAGTAATTTCGATTGAAGAATCCTAAAAGTATTGGGCTCAGTTTAGTATTCAATTCAAGGTAGTAGCCAAAGATAACAACATACGACTTTATCAATAGTATATTGATTTCTTCTACCAGTCCAAGAGAACAAGCTATCTTTCAGGATCACACACAAGTTTTGACCAACCACTAACAAATCCAAAAGGAAGAATGGTTTAAGTTCAGAACCAAACTAAACAATATCATTCCCTTTAACTAATGTTAGAGTTCATTCAAAGGGAATGGTTGCAAAGGTAATGAATAAATAACATTCCAGAATTGAAGAGAGAGACTTCTATCACGTCCTTAATAGACTTATCAACCCAACAATCCCAAAGATATCAAAGTATCTTAAATATTCTAACCAGTATATCAGTTACAGAGAAAGGAAAACAATTATACATCAAACAGATCTGGTTTCCCAAACCTCAATGTTGGGACATACTCGTGAAGAGAAATAAACAAAGTAACCAAACTTCTCTCTATACAAAGCTACTAACACATTAAGGAGGAAGCCACAACCATATCTCCTTTCATGAGCTAAGCCTCCATTCTAAACCAAGACAGACGTAAAAATACAGAACAGTCTTCCCAAGAGTAACACACGACAAGTGTTTAGTCAATCATGGGGGGTTAATTTAAGATCAAAGATCTTACCTGAGGTACAACATAGCCCAAAATTGGGTAAAAATCAACAAACCAGTCAAGGAACATAAGGTAGAACTTTTAACATGATAATTTTCCTTTCTTCATGAAAGATAAATCCCAAATCTTGATTCTACCAATCGACAAAAGATTCCATTCATAACAATTCAATGAAGGAAGGAAAGGAGAATAACCAGACCAATCCAATATAGGTCTCTAAACAAACTTAAAATCATCCAACAAGAAGGCAGTTAAACATTCGAGCAACCTCCAAAAACAAGAGTTAAAATTCCATCAACCATTCAATAAATCTTCCCCAGATCCAAGATTTGTTAAACATGTGTGAGCCATCTCGCAGATTATATATCCAGACAACGGAAAATAATCTATTCTTATTAAAATCAAGTTAGTGCCACAATCTGCTTTACGCACAACGATGTGTTGTACTACTTCAACATCCCAAAGTGGATTTAAGAGAATATGAAAATAGAAATATGAACAAAAATGAATCTCAAACATACATTCATGTATACTTTTAATGAAATGAGAAAATACAACAATACGATACCCAAGAAGGGATTTTCCATATTTAAACATGAATTGGGTATTCCTCTGATAACCTACAGTCTCAGAGCAAGTTGAAATAGAATAACAGTTCCCACTGCCATTATCTACAATCAGACACAACATCAAACATGTTATACTTCCTGTAATGTCTACACAAAGAATCCTTCAAAGTTCTTTTAATGACAACAAGAAGAGGACATACAAGTTGAAATCTAAGGATTTCTACATAACCATGCAAATGTTTAATACATACAACTCTTAGCATAAGTTTTTCCTCAAACAAGAACAAATAAAGTCTCGATTTTAACAAATTTTCCTATATTTAAGTATTCCAACAATGGTAATAAGGAAAACATTCAAAGCAAGAATCCTTAGATTCTATCAAACCAAGACATGTGCATTGCAAAAACTATCTGTAGTCAAAAGAACACTTGACAGAGCTCCACCCAGTTTTAGGCCACTGTAATAAGGGTTCGAGCACAAGCAGTATAAAAGTGATACCCCTAGATTTAATTTTCCAACTATCATACCAAAATCAATAATGCATCCAACAAAATAAAACAAAACACCATTGAAGCAAAGAATAAGAAATCACAGAATCATAACCAAAATATTTCCATAAAGAGCAGAGTTTTTTTATGAAGCATTTAAGTAAAAGCATAAGAATTAATGGATAGGGCCTATCATGCCTGATAGAGCTCTTGTCTTCACTTTTTCACAGAAATCACCAAGCATAGCTTTGATTCTTTCCCACGACCACCAACAATCTCCTCAAAACCTTCTCTACTTCCTCTTATAGCTCCACAATGTTATTTTCATCTTCTAATGCCATGCAAGGTAAAACATTCATGCAAGGATTTGAACTATGGTTTAAAGAGAAAAAATCCACATGTAGAGCTAAAGCTCAAAAAAGACCAAATGACCAAAACAAAACCGAAACCCCTCTTTTTCCATCTTCCTCTTTCCTAGGCGGTTTTTCGCCATTTCCAAAAATATTAAATGCCAAATAGGACTGATAGTCCTTCCACTTCTCCCGCCACCACCATCTTATATTTGGAAATGACTAAATTAAAAAATGCATGCAACTAACACTTGGTAGAGGTGCCAACTCAACCCCCTAACTTTCCTCATGCATTTGCCAAATTTGGCAGCATAAAAGAGATAAGACCATATTAATTCCTCATAAATTTCTAGAGGTTGGTGCCACCGACCTTCCCCTTCTCCATGTCATCCCATAGGCCCCTTTTAGGTTAGCCAAACATTAGGTTAGGAATTAACATAGGTCCTTAGGTTTAAGTCTAAACTTTTAGTCTTATGTCATTTAGTTATTAACATCCCACATTAACAAAAGAACATAGTAACTTAGGATAGGTTACAACTTTAGGATAGAGTTACCAATTTAAGGAACATAGTTTAATTAGGTTCCTTAGTCTATAGTAAGAATTGCATCCCAACTTATCAAAGAAGAACCAGATTACCATCCAAGTTCAAATACGAAGCAGGGAGCCATGGAGATCACTCATGACTTCAAGATAGTCAGAGTTCTGAGATCCTTTGACATGTCCAGCTTGGTCAATATGACCACAAGGTTATGAATTAGAAGCATACCTTGGATCAATGAAATTGATCTAAGGTATTGTTATTCTCAACCAAAAATTATGAAAAATGAAGCACAATTTCAAGTGCAACAAAGACTCATGGATTAATTTAATTGAATCAATTTCTCATTTCCTAAGCAGTGAATTATTCATCATAAGAAGAGATGAATTACTTCATTTTCTATTTAGCATAAACATGGTAGAATTGTACCTATTTCAGTAGATAACATATTATCTACAACAAACATGATTTCATATATCATAAGAGTACACCATCTTAATACAAGAATTACAAATCAATATTTGTAACTTCCAAAACATAAGTCATCATAGATATCAGCCATGTTAGAGGTGTTACATTAAATGCTCTTGATAATGGCCTTTGAATGCAACCTTAGGTGGTGATAGCTAATTCTTAGTGCTTGGTCCTTTATTATGGTCACATAATTTTATATTTTTATGGTTAATTAGCTTGAATTTCGTAATTAACCTCGAAAATATTGACTACCAAAAAGATAAGATGCCTAAATGGCTAGAAAGGACCCTAAAGATATGCACCAAGTACAAAAAGGTCAAGGGAGCTAAGAGGGGACAGGGGCACCTGACGCTGGCATCCTGGTTGGGCACTGGTATCTAGGATGAGAAATGATGATGTATGTAAAGATAGACCGGGAAAGAAGGTGTGCAAGACCAAGAAGGATAACAAAAAGCAAGCAAATATGGCCAAAGACATGGGTTAATTAATAATTTTCTTGCTTAGGAATCATATGAATAACATTATGCGATCACGACTATATAGATACCCAAAGTGTGTGATTTAGTGTCTACATTTTCCCCCACTTTATGTTGTTGAGAAAATGCTCAATAACATAAAGTAGATTAAATATGCGTACTTGATAACCATGCAGATTGATGGTGAAAAGTGTGTTGAGAGAGACAAGAGAAAACATGGAGTGATAAAAATGTGAATCCTGGAAGCTAGAGAAGATGAAGTGTAAAACGTGATGATAACGATGATCCCGGGTGGGAATGTATGCGTAGATGTTGTGATAGTACATATTATTGGTGTCAATTGTTGTTGATGTGTTGATTGTGATTGATGTTGTTGATTGTGATGTGTGCGAGTTTTTTAGTGATCTCACGCCAAGACATGGAATAAGTGTAGGAGAAAATTTTGGTGTCATCCTCCAACCTTTAACTACTTCCCGAAGTATGAATACCACTGCATATGGTGTGTAAAAATCTGATTCATTCAAATAGTTTTGATCTAATGTGAAAGTATAAAATGTTGTGTAGTGCATGCATACTGAGTGTTGAAGGAATATTGTCCTATAAAATTTATTGTGTGAAGTGTTGTAGATTGTGTTGAACTGAATTTTTTTATATGTAATCGCCCCCTAATTATAGGCATCCAAGAATGGTCAAGGGCACCCAGTGCTACTGTCCTAGTCTAAGTGTTGGTGTTTGTGTTGTGGTAAGGACCCAAGTCAGGATTTGGGTCATTGTTGTGATTGATGATTGTGATGTATGATACTGAAGTATGTTATATGATGATTGTGACCTGATGTGTGGATGAATAATTCACTCCAAATTATTCCCCCCACTATTTGGGGTGCATGCAACATCGTTGAGGAGTATGTGGCCCAAAGGAGGACCAACCATTGTGCTAAAAATGTGCCCTACGGGGGAGGGAGTGTGCTTGGTAGAAACCAAGGCACACACAAATAAAATGGCTAGGAGACAAGTGTTAGTACAAGCAAGATAAACATGCATGTAAAAGACAATGTGTAAGCTAAACACGCAAAAATATAGTGTAAACATGCAAGAAGACAAAGTAGACCACGAAAAGAGGGTTTCAAACATGGGACATCACTCATGATGTTGCAAGAAAATAAAGGCCACAATGGCCACAAGCATACATACAATTAGAGAATAAGCAATACATAGGGCAAAGCCCGCAAATAATGGAATATAAATAAAAACATTAGTATGCAAAGAATCAAACAACCATGGAAGAAAATAGACCTGCAAAGCAAATGTTGCACATGAATCACCCATTATCATATTAGAAAGGTAACAAAGTATGTCAAAACATGTATAATTCGATACAATAGTGTGCTATGAAAAATGAAACAATAACACTTGTAAAGTACAAAAGTGGATGCCCCAGAGCCGTTGTGGGACTAGTAATAGGTATTATACCAAGAATTTGTGTTGTGTGTATCAATCTATAGAATTTGTGATCACAACTAGAAGGTAAGTGATCACGTATGTGTATATAGAAATTTAATAACATACCAAATATATATCAATCATGTGTAAAAGTGTACATGTAACAAGTAAATGCAAACAAGACTAAGTGCGACCATGATATGCAATATGATATGGATGAGATGGAATGGAATGTAGAGTGAATGTGATAAGAGAAGTGGTCCACCTAAGTGAATGTGAATGAGTATGAATGTGATGAAATTCATTTATACATACCCCCTCAATAGTCAAGAATCAATCATAGAACAAGAGTGTGTAATTGGAAATGGTTTGAATTATGCATGCTAGAAAGATGTGAGTGATAAAGTGTAGAGTGTAGCGAGTGAGTGCGTGAGTGTGGTAAGGTCCATTTGAGATGTATACCATTAGTATTCGAATATAGACAGTGGAACTAGAGTGCATCATAGGGTAATGACCACAATGTGTAGAAGTAGATGCCAAAAAGATATATCATGAATGCATATAGTAGATGTTGCGTAGAAAGATATGAATGCGTGAAATGTGAAGTGTGTAGTGTGTAATGTGTAGTATGTAATGTGTAGTGTAATGTGTAGTATGTAATGTGTAGTGTAGTGTGTGAGGTTCATGTGTATAGGATGCCCTCAATAAAGTGTGAACCGTAGCACGAGAGTGCATCATTGGGTTACGACAATAAAAATGTATCAAGTGGTTTGTAATGATGTATAGGATACATTATACATTTAAGCACGGAGTACCAATTGCATGAGATGATATAAAAATTTGATAGAAATGTAGGGAGAAGATGTTATGATGCCCCCTAAGTATGTAGGCGATGGAGGTCTAGTCGATGACACTAAGTGGATTAATGTAAGGAATAGTTTCCTTGATAAAATTGATTGGACATTGAAGTGGTGATGATGAAGGGCCTTGAGTGGCGGAAGTCAAAAGAGGCCATCTAGAGTTGGTTAGTCTTAAACGGTGGGTGGTTGCTTATTTTGAATTGGTAACACTATAGAAGACTTGAGAGGTGGAGGAGTTATACCGATCTGTAGAGGAGGTTTCTTAGTTTGACTTGATAATGTTGTAGATGACTTAGTAGGAGGAGGTGATGAAAGACGAACCTTGAGAGGTGATTTCTTAGTTGGAATGGGTTGAATAGGTAGCGCTTGAGTGACCGAAGAAGGAACATGAGAAGTGATGGTGCTCATTAGACATAGATGAATCAGATTTAGGAACCCATTGGGATGTAACAATTGGAGATTACCATGTAATGTAATGACGTGCGCAAAGAATGAGATAAAACCTTAACACTCAAGATGTTTACTTCTTTGTTGTAAAGCATAGAAATTATTTTCATTATGTCCATTGATTTAATGATAAGCACAAAATAGGATACCTTGATATTTTATCATCCAATAAGGAGGATAGCAATGAGTATTTGGAAAAATGATCAATTCATGAGTTATGAGCTATAGAAGAATATCTTGTTTCTTAAAAAATTAAAATTCATATTAACAAAGATCAAAATTTAAAAGTCATACTATCATATAAAAATTAATAAAAGGAAATAGAAAAAGAGAATTATTACAAGCAAAAAAAATCAATCACAAACACAAAATATGTGATATTATTATCTTTGGCACATCTCTTATTATGGTTGAAACATCATACTCCATAGTTGGTCCTATAGAGATGCATGTCCTTTGGGTTGCAACATGTTTTTTTACTGGGGTAAAAGGTCTCATATATATCCTTAAGTTCCCATGCCTTCTCACGATAGTAATTAATCCTTCTAATAGGCATATAGACCCTTTAGTGACATCTTAATGAGTGGGGAATACATCATGGGAAGGTATGATTCATATTCCCTATCATAAAACCGACATGAAATATCCTTATACTAAACACTAGTTTGTATTCACTAATGCCTACATATTTGGGCTCCTTTATTCCTTAATGGAAAATAATTATATTCTTGTCATCTGGTTAGTGTGTCTCAATTTTGAAAAATAACTTGATTTAACCTTGATGGTTCCTATTCCTCCTCCCTTTTATAACATTGTATCCCCTTGGTAGATATGCTACATTGTTGGTATCTGATTAAGCAAATATAGAATTTATAGATGTCAAAATCTAATTCTAATGTAGCAATAAATGAAGAAGAAATGAAGTACATAATTTGACCCAAGAAAATAAGAAATTAATATTTAAAACCCTAAGTGTAAATGACGAGATAAAACAACTTATTTGTTCCATTATGATTTGGAAGGTGCACAAAACCATTGAACTAGAAAATATGAAGTGCAAACTGTCACAATGAAGCATAGAAAAATGTAGAGGTGTTGGGATATGTTGGACTGGGGTGCCTATGTAGGGTTAGGGGTGCTTGGGGCATTATAGACCTCCTATGGGAACTTGTGACTTATTAGAAGGTGTGAAATCCTATTTTGCAAGGTTACGAGATGTTCACTAGTTGTCATATTTGATCGCATGTATTCCGTTGTACTTCGTTGTTGTTCACTTGAAACCTGTAATCAAAGTAAAACACCTGCAAAACCCTCAAACCACATCAAATCCCATAAAGAAAGATGAAAAATGAGGGTTCGATTGTCCTCAACTCACAAATGAGTGATCTTATGACTTAGCGTTGCACTACATTTTAGACCTAATGTAGTTATACATGTGTGTGTGTGGAATTTTGCCCTAGGTGGATCTTGTGTGTGTCACATTTGAAAGTGATAAAGTACTTAGATGTAAGAAATGTAAATATATGTGTGCATGAAAGAATGAACTTCCCCTCCTATGCGTGTATGCAAAAGTATCATTCTTTTGCCTTTGTGTTCGGATGTTAGATGGGTGCTTGAATGTGCTTGATAATGGCATTTGAATGCAACCTTAGGTGGTGATAGTTAATGCTTAGTGCTTGGTCCTTTATTATGGTCACATAACTTTATATTTATATGATTCCTTAGCTTGAATTTTTTAATTAACCCTAAAAAGGCCGACTACCAAAAAGATAAGATGCTCAAACAACTAGAAAGGACCCAAAAATACAAACCAAACACAAAAAGGTTGGGGCGCCCGGAGGGGACAGGGAGCATGGCGCGGCGTCTTGGCTAGGTGCTAGTGTCCTAGATAAGAAACGTCAAAGTATGCAAATATTGACTAGGAAATAAGGTGTGCACGACCAAGAAGGATAACATAAATCAAGCAAATATGGCCAAATACATGGGTTGATTAGTACTTTTCTTGCTTAGGAATCATACGAATGGTATTATGTGATTAGGACTAGATAGATATCCAAAGTGTGTGATTTAGTATCCACAGTATCATCCAACTCTTTTATATCATTTTCTCTATATAATTTTAGACATATTAGCATTGAGACATACATATCTTGATTCGATGATGTTATCTATCGATCATTTTACCTCCTCTCTCATATTTCTCCTAGTTACCTTAGGTACTTTGATTGTTCTAGCTTAGTCACCTTTTATTTATGAGATTTTTAGTTTGACATTCTCAACTCCCCTTTAAAATATCTTTCCTTTACATCCTACTTATGACTAACTCACTCACTACACCACTTGACCTAGTAATTTAATCTCATACCCCCATGAACTCCCCTTTAGCCTATGGATTATTGAATATTTATCTAATTCATCTTCTAGTGTTTGTTTTTAGTTGTGTAATACTAAGTTTCTCATGGCAATTCTTTTTACACTCTGTTGATTCACTATGAATCTGAATTCATGGGAATGTAATTTTACATGTACGTATTCTTTATTTTGATTTCATACTTTCTTTCTTTCCATTCTACATATCTCTTTCGTTTATTTAATTTTAGTATTGCATATTATTTTCTTGAAGACCATCTCATGTACATTTTTCTCGAAACATGATGATCTTCAATTGGGAGATATGTATACACATAATGTTTCACTTTACTAACTTTTATTTTTTTACAAGAATTATTGGCACATTATCTTCCTCAAATTGGTGTCCTTGAGGATACTAGTGAGAGAGGGAATAACCAAAAATGGTTATGTGGATCCTTTGGGTTGTATTGGGTTGGTCAATATTGATACTTATGATAAATATTTGATGTGCACCAATTATATCAAAAATCTAACATATATCCACACCCTTAGAGTCAATTTTTTCATGCCTTGTAATTTCATTTTACAACCTCCTTACAATTTCACCTTTTCATCCTCTTGTTATCACGTTCACACTAAATTTCAGCACAATCACACCTCATATTTTCCCTATTAGTATCTTTGAGTTTCTTCCATCCATTTTGACATGTTCCCTTGACCTTCTTATGCCTTCATTTATTTCTTAGATGGAATCGAACATGGTCAATATCGTCTAGCGAGTATATTTACTTAGCCGACAACATTGATGTTTTCAAATTTACCATTTGTCATAGTCCATGTCATTGACCAAGGACAATTTCATCATCTAGCTTAAAATTTAAATGTTGTCCTTAAGATATTTATACCCAAAGATACATGAACACTCATTCCACATATTATAAATCACTCGATTCATTTTTCTAGCACTTTCTAATCTCCCTAAAATCTTAAAATATCTTGAATTCGGTCTTATTTATGTTCTTTGGAGTTCACACTTAGATCATTGGGTAATTAGGATATAATAATATTGGATTTTTGCTTGGGGTGATATACCAAGCCTTTAGAGTCATTGGATTCTTCAATTATAGGTGTTTCTAGGTATTCTTTTATTCATTTGTGGTCCCCCACATCAAATCTGTCATAATAGTTTGTCAACACCAGGAAATTTAATGTGTCAATGGTGTCTTTAGAGATGTAAGTATCTATAACCTCTCTTGTACCTTTATTTATTTCATATTTGGATGTTGTGGATGTGGTCATGCATAGATTAAGATAGGGTAGCATATTCTTTTCTATTGCATTATTTATCTATCGGTCCTTACCTTACAACCTTGCACAACCCTCGATCCTTGTGATTCTTGTTTTGCAATCTCTTAGACCTCTCTTATAATCCTTGTGACTCTTTCCTATGAATCTATTAGATATTTTACTTTGTTACTACCTTGATTACAACATAATTTAAACCTTGTTATCATCACATTACTATTAGGAGTTAGTTATATACCACTACCCTATTTTAGGTCTCGATTCATAATCTTATAATTCATATAACGTGTGGGGTAACACATTTCTAGTTATGTGTCCTATCAACTTATAATCTTTTAGACAATAGTTTTTGACACCCTAAGTGACCTATCCACATCTCTCACATTCACATTTTAAACAATAAACCTAGTCCCATTATTCTATAAATCATATTTCATCCTTGTAAAACCACATTTTACCCAAGTAAATGCTTATTTACCCCATCCTAAACCTCTTATCCTCCCAACCTCCTTAACACATCTCTACCCATCTATACTCACCTCCAGACGGGAAATAACCCATTTGGAAGTTGTTTCAACCACTTCCAAGCAGGTTTCCCCACTTTTCATATTATTTGTGATTCTAACTAATTGCCAACGATTTTATATAAACACGCCACCTTTATTAAATTTAGATCTCGGGACAATATAGTGAATCTCTACTGATTGGAGACTAAGACGACATCATTAGTGGTATTTAGACATATTTTGCACTCGCATCAAGATTTTGGGAATCTCACACCATCGTACGGTCCTCCTACATCATTCACTATTTGCATTTTACATCGAAAACAAGGTACTATTCTATCTCTACATTTTATTTTATCTACACACCCCTTTGAAAATTATTCAATCATAGAAACAAAAACTCAAGTCTCAATTAACATTTATTTAAATCTTTTCAATTCTACAACAATTTATAGCCATTTCATTGAATTGCCAACAATCCCTCTGAATCACCCACGATTCCTATCTTCAAAGCCTTTTTATTACATACTACATACTTTTAATAATTATCACGGTCTATTTTTGCTAACCTCTATATTCAAAGTGTTTGTTGTTTGTAGATGAATATTCCAAGTGAATCACACCCAATCAATAGCATTTATGATCTTCTCTCGATCGTCTCCCAACCCTTTTTGGGATCAATAAAACATCGCACAAGAGTTGAGCATGTGCACCATCATTCGACACTTTCGAATCCATATGGCATTGAAGATCATTTGAGAATAACATGAAATTGTTGATTAAAATTAGATCGAGTACTTTGAGGAGCTTGATCTTACTTCATACCTTACCTCGGTCATCTACTATGTAAAGCACAATATTTCCTATCCCTATGGAAGACTGGTTTAATTTATCAGTTCATTATCTAAATATTATAATTATAATCATATTATATATTTCATTATTTATCACTTGATTGTTTAAAATGAGTTGACACCCATCAAAGGAAGCCCTTTGGTTCCTGGGATTGTCCTTTTCCAAGTAACTCATCATCATATTTTCTAATATCTATCTTATATAATTATCTATTTGTGTGTAGGTTCTCTCATTCATTAGAAGAAAGAGTCTCTTGCACACGTTTTTACCCATACATATCAACATTCGTCAACGCAAGTATCACTAAACCATGTTTTCCTCTAAGTATTGGTAATTTATTCCATGTAATAGAGTGAATTGAAATCTACCATAAAAATTTTGGCACGCTGTGGGACCTTAATCCCTTTTTGATCAAATTTTACATTTCCATAGTAAAATCTATTTCTAGTTTAATTTATTACTAAATTTTTAGTTCGAATTTATTTGGTGGCTTTCTAAAAATGATTAAAGTAATTAAAAAGGAACATTTAGAAAACAAAATGTATGCCTTCTCTTTTCCTTTTAGTTTCTTTTTTAGCATCATGTCTTGTGTTCTTTATCCACATCAAAATCGGTTTTATTTTCAGTGTCTTAAAGAGAATCTTCATTCTTTCCTGATCATCTAGTTTAAATAGGGGTTAAATGACTACATTCACTATCACACATAACCAAACCATGTTACAAATCAAATATGTATTTTCAAACACTTCCTTCAAAGGTTCACCTACTAGGATTTCATCACCAAAAGGGAATTTTCTTCTGTGTTTTGACCAGTATAAATAATTGGTGGGTGGTATATCTACTAAGCACCCAACACCATTATTGTTGTAGGATTGTAAAGTGAGGGGGTAGGCCCCAATATCACACCTTGTACCAACACCAACACAATTTTAGGCCTCTCATACCCTTGGTTATATCAAGGAATCAATCCTTAACACACCTGAAACTAGATTTAGCCTACCTTATTCTTAGTACCTCTTTGTAAACCTTTTTCTTCACATCTTTCTAAGTTAATAAAGATAATCTAAGAAATTTATCTTGTGATTATGTGGTTTTCATTCTCTTAACAACCATATTTCTCTTTCTTTATTTCTTGTTTGACTATTTCATGATCTTAATTAGGCATCGGTATCATCTTTAGAACATTACAAATATGTCGATCCCTTCCAAAATCCACCAAAATGACCCAGGAGAATCTACACTCTCCCAACACTTAGTCAGAGAAATAATAAGTCTTAGATCCATCCAATACATAGTTCTTCAATAGCGGTGACCCAATATTTGAATAAGTCTTAGACACTAACCCAATTTCTCTTAGTATGTATCTCACTTCATGATACCTTCATCACCATCACCCCAACCTATAATATCACCCACCTATTACTACCATTACTTGTGATAATTTCTAGCTCATTGACACCTTATATCAATGTCGGTTATAGAGCATTTCTCTATATCCTACCACTAGTGACACGAGAACATAGAAACCTACCTCATATGCTCCAATTGCTAGCTTCTAAATCAATACCATCTCATCATAAAATACAACCAATCAACAAGGACCTGCACCATTGACTTCTTCATCTAGCCCCTAGGTTACAAAAACTCACACCACTACTTCATCGTCAACAATTAATCACACATCTTCTACTAACCCCCCTCCATCAATAGGCTATGTTAGTATCCCTCACTCTATAAGTCATTTTGATCAAATCTCAGCGTGTTACCTCATAACAATCCACATCCTCTATTCAAAACCTAGAGGTATTTATTCCCATGTATTTTTCATCTATCAATACAAGTGTTATTATGAGTACCTGTATATCCTCATAACCAACCCCCACCACCGGTATCCGACAATACGCTTATACGTACCCACATCAAAACTTACAACCTTCACAACCCCTCATCAATACTTCTATCCCTTATCCCTATCAATATATCTAATCCTCTTCACAATCATTTTCCCTCAATCAACCTATAATATACTAAGAAATACTCCTCATTTTCAAAATCCCCCTTTACCTTACCATCAATATCAACAATCAAATCCCTTCATTTATGGACATGCTAACTCATCCTATTTAAACATCTAGTATCCTCATAATTATCCTATACATGCTTTGATTAATAGAATCGCTAGTCTTAAAGTTTTCATCATGTGTCCTAAAAACATGTTTTCTTATGAACAAATATGCAAAAAACCCATCAACCCATTTGTACTATTTAAGTCTTATCCCCCACATTGGGAGCTTCCAAAATTCATCAAATTCTATAGTAAGGAAGACCCGCAACAACACATTAGGGCCTTTTGTCATTCATGTTATCTTATAGCTCACAACCAAGATCTCATACTAAGGAAATTTCTGATGTCATTGATGATTCCATAAATTGACTCATCATAACATCTATATAACTATAAATTTTACTCCTAAAAATGTTAATCTATGCATGGGAATGTTCTAAATAGTTATATCTAAAGTAGAAAGTGATGCATTTCCCCTTATTTTGTCTTATGCAAACTAATGACCAATGGAAATTTCACTAACTACTTTGTTGAGTGATTTGGTGACATATGTAGGCTAATGATGCACATTTTTTGCCATTTTGAGTAGTTTTAGTCAAGGAGACCGAGTCTGCAACCACTAAGCTATTTTGGAGGATTGACCCATAACCAATTATAAACGCAAGCCCCTATTTCCAGTAGAATTATAGGGTGCCATGGAACTTTTATGAAACTATTATTGGTTAATTTATTTCCTATATTTGTGGTATGTGTTGTAATCAATTATGTCTATAAGAAACCTCCTTTGAATTGCTATTTAGTTAGTCTTTTACAGTATTACAATAGTTGATAGAAGAATTTATTTTCAGTTTAACTTTAGAGTATGTGATGAACTTATTTTAATCAATATAATACATAATATTTTGAGTATAGGTCTGTTTGAGAGCCTCAATCCTTAAGTAGAGAAAGGGCCCATAAGTGACTCGAGGAGATTGAAGGACTGATATTTCATGCAATATTTTTATATTTCCTCAATTTTAGTTTCAATATCTTGGTTTGATGATTATTTGAATGCAATCTTGTACTTATTTATTTCAACATATTCCTTTACCATCATTTCTTTTAACAAGCACTTCATTTCAACAACTTTGTTTTAGTAGAGTAGAAGTATTTGATATTCTCTATTTTTCATCTAGTAGTTTAAAATATTTTTCTAATATTTAGTAGCTAGACACTTATCTACTTTCATTATTTTAGACATTTACTCACTTTCAATAAAGTAGATGCAGTTCATATACTTTGTTCGTCATGGATTAGAAGCTTTGATATTCAATAGTTGAGATATTTTACTATCTTTCAGTAGTTAAGTAGTGTAGACAAGAAAATCGACACAAAGAAAACCCCCAAAAAGAGAAACACCATAATACTAAGTTGTATATCCACTTCTCTGCATACACCTTGAACATAGCCCTGGTCTATAATGACATCAACATTTGAATAGGTTGATTAAATGATTGGAAGTTACAATGACCCATCAATCATTAGTCGCCTTCCCTCGATTGTTATAACAATATTCCTCAACACTCCCTTTATTCATTCACACAACTAGCACAACTATTCTTAGAACACTTTTCTATCAATATCACTTGCAAAATATCTATCACCGAATTGTACGCCATCAAACAATTCAAAGATGAGTCTATTGTTGATTTCTTCACTAGATGGTGAGGAATTATCAATCAACTATCCTTCTCTCTTCCCCAAACTGAATTGATTGATTTATTTTCTCAGTCTTGCACAAAACACATATCATCCACCCTTCATATCCAGTCATTTCAAACATTTGATGAGGCCTTTACCATGGCTCATAAATTGGAACCTCGAGCCCTTGAGGACAATAAGGTTAAATTACGATCTAAAAACCTAAGTCCGACTCATCCGTTAAAGCCTCTTCTAGAAATGACAAATCCAAGGGTTTAGAAAACACATTTGTCTTGAAAATTGTGTCTACGAATCGCTCGTATTCTCGACCGATCCTAACCTCCACATAAATATATGCCTCGGGGATTCATTCAACTCTAATTATGATAAATTCTTGGTTGCTTGAATGTTAAAAGTCTCTTCCATCCGACCCATCGATGAATCTACCTCTAAACCATCATGGTATAGAGCTGAAGACTATTGCAAATATCATCAAGTCCAAGGACATGACATTGAAAGGTGTCGTTATTTTAGGAATGTTCTCCAAGATCTCATTGATCGATGTGAACTAGCAAATTGAAAATCCAAATTTTCCTCCTAATTAAAACTTGGATGTGTTCAAACAACCCTTTCTAAACCATCCCATAACTAACAATCAAACCAATGACATGGGGACCTAGAATTCCATGGATCGTGTTATCAAGATTGTCAACCAACTATCACCTACACCTATTGTACCATGTGTTTCCATGATTGAAACACCCAACATGCAATCAAACTATTCCTATCTCCTTACTAATGAGTCCTCAGACCCATTCACATCACAACCTTCAAACCCTATTAATATCCACTCACATAAATACCCCTGATATTATCCCTTCAAAATCACAAGAAAAGTAATGTGTTATCAAAATCATAAAAACCCCATAAAAATACAAAGTATCTCAACATAAAATCAAAAACCTTAGTAGTCTGGAACAAAATATAGAAAGCCATCCACACAAAAGGATTTAAATTTCACGTAATCATCACAAAACAAACACACTATAGGATATAACATCATTACCTTCTATTTTGGGACCACATTTGATCTGTAAACTGTAGTAGAACCCCTACTATTAAATATTTTAAAATCATATTCTAATTAAAATATTTTGTTAAGGTGTAAGCCCACAACTTGATTAATACCTTATTTAAAATGGAATCATGAGTGGTTTATAAATATGATCACATACAACCAAAACTGAAATAAATTGGATCGTAAACATCCACTTCCAAATGTGCATCCAAATATGATCAAATAACCATTTTCCATTTTTTGATAAATCATCGTTAATGATTAAATTACATCCAAAATTATCAAATAATAAATCATTACTCATGGAAAAAGATAATGCAATAAAGAAATCATGACATCGAAATTGATAATTGATTTCGGTGATGAATGAAAACATCTCAAGGTTTGTGTAAATGATGAACCGATCCATTTTTAAATATCTTGTAAGTACAATATGAAAACTTACAAAATTAAATGAATCTAAACCTGTAAGAAATATACTTAATGCACCTTCAAGGAATCTGAACTCGATCAATAATCTCCTCCACCTTCCTGTGGCACTTGCAAAATTGGTTTCCATGTGTTCTACATTAGACTCGGTGGAAAAATGATTCAAATTGATGTCAAATGAACACCAAACATAAAATTCAAAGGCTCAAGAGGAGGGTATCATAATTCTACACATTTTCTAGTTTTCCCCAAGTCCTAAAAACATCATCTAAGTGCTCAAAATGGATAAATGCAAAAATAGTCTCGTATGGGAGTTTACATAGTCCTCAAGCCATTGTGCTTCAAAAACTCTCCTCTGCAAGCTTGGCCTTGCTCTCCTTTGCGAGCTCCATGAACTCCTTGGGCTCATCGTGCTACATTGAGTTAGTATTACATGCTTAAAAAACCTCTAAGGCTTGTTGTTTGGGACATGGTCCTCGCCGTGAACTTGCCAACTGCTCATGAGTTAGGTTGATTGGCTCACCATGTTGTTGATTACAATGTCAAGATTTTTAGTTGTGGATTGGCTGAATAATTCACCCTTGTGACTCATCTTGATGGTTGGTCTCCTCCTTGAAACTTGGCACGATATGGATCTCAATCTCCTAGCTTGTTTTGCAACTCGATGAGATGCTTGAGAAAGTAACGAGTTGGCCAAATAACATGGCATTTGGGTCCCCTTTTGAAACAAAAGTTGGTCCCCTTAGTTGAACATCCCTTTTATGCATGTCAAAGAGCAAATATTTTCAAACAACATTTTTCCACTTGCCAACTTGTTGGCCCCATGACACATTGCCTAGAAACTCTAAATATTTCCTCGAATAGTGACACATGTGCCTTCTACGTCACCAAATGAGATTTGATATTGTATCAGTGGTATCTTACGCATATGGTGTGTGTTTCACGTGTTCCACTAGGTGTTGGAAAGATAAAAAAGTGCTCTTTCGTAGTATACTACTTTAAGGATATCTTGAGAACTTTTGATTCCCAAAATGACCTTTGGATCATACCTTGGTCCCCAAAAGTCCACTCAATCACTAAATCTAATAAATGACTCTCTACATCACACCAAAGTACATAAACCATAATATAGCATAGTGGTTAAGGTTTCAAAATATATTGAAATGCCAAAAATATCACAACAAATGGATTAGTGTATATAGACACAAAGCACCTTCTAAAGAGGTAATGTCTAATTGAATCCGTGTGAATTTTCCAAAGCTACAACTTTCCAAATCAGATAATCATAAAATAGATGACCGAAATGCCAACAATAGGTAGGTGTCCACTGACCCTGCAAAAATGTCAACTCTACAAAATATCACTAAAATCAATCAATATGAAATAGACGACTAAATGCCAAACATAGGCAAGTGTCCATTGATCCGGTGAAAATGCAAAGTGTTGTAAATGATCAATATGAAATAGACCACCAAATGCAAAAGTAGGCAAGTGTCCACCGACCTCGCAAGAACTCACAAATCTATAAAATATCACTGAAATCAATCAATATGAAATATACGAATAAATGCAAACATAGGTATGTGTCCATTGATCTAGTGAAACTACAAAGTACAAAATATCATGGAAATTATTTAGAAATCAAAATTCAAAAATACCTATAATGAGGATGAGAGGTAAATTGAATACCTAAAAATACAATCGAAGATCAAAATATCTATCCAATGTAAAATTGGGGATAGAATCAAAATGTGTGACAAATGTCACATCCAAATTGGTGAAACTGCCAATCATTACAAAAGATCACCTAATGTAACTATAAACATGATGTGCCCAAATGTGGGTCTTAAAAACGACAATAGATACAAATCCAAAATTAGACATACTGAAAATGCCCACTGAATTTGTATAAACTACTATCTAAATCATAATGGAAATCATCAACCATAAATGTGAGAAGATAAATATGAGTATGTTAAACCTGTCACTCAGCTCTTCACTACAGTGACACCATTAACCAAATTCAAAGCCAAAATCATATGGGAAAAATATTGTTTCGACATACAACAAGAATCCCACAAAAATATGCTCTAAAAAATACAAGGTAATAAAAATATCAGTTATGCAATCAAAAACTATCCAAGAAATTAGTTTTACCAATATGAGGGTTGATCCCTCTTCCTAGTTCAACAACTTGAATAAAAGGCTACACCATAGAAATCCTCCTATTTAATGAGGTAGTGATGAAACCCCATGTTTTTAAATAGTTTTGAAATAGTTTCAAAACAAGGCATATATTTTCCAACAGACCACACAAAGGTTATCCAAACATGGATATGAAAACCAAAACTATGTAAAATAGCCATTTCTCATAGACAAGAAATGTTGGAATAATTTTACCTTTAAAAACGAGAACCGTGTACACCCCCGATGAGAAAACGTTAAAAAATCATTGAATTTTAAACACCTTTAATAATGCATCCTACATTTCTTAAGAATAGTTTTCATTCTAAAATCAATTGATAACTAATTAGTACCCAAATGAAATGAGTTTTAAAACTATGTCCAATCCTTAAACAATGTCCTAATGCCATCTACATATGTCAAAATGAAATTTTCTTTTCATTTTCTCCTAATCAAAGGGCATAGGCATAAAATAGATATAATTATCATACTAGAAAATAAAGCTTCACAATGTGGTTTAATCACCAAACATTGTGACCAAATGGTAAATTTGACTAGATTTCATTTCCATATCTTCACCCTAAAAGCAAGATCAAGAGAGATCCATCTGTCCCTCTCATCACATGGTTTCCTATTTTTTGCAAAACAATTGTACTCCCAACAACCGCACACCGAAAATGGAAGATCAACAAGACCAAATGTATACACAAAATGAATCAAAACCATTGAAAATATGATATCAAAAATGCAAAATAGAAGCTAATCCATCATTCTACCAGCTCTGTAACCAAAATATGATTTGTAAACTGTAGTTGACCCCTACTATTAAATAGTTTAAAATTAGATTCTGATTAAAATATTTCATTAAGGTGCAAGCCTACAACTTGATTAATACCTTATTTAAAACAAAATCATGAGTGGTTTCAAAATCTGATCACATACACCCAAAACTAAAAGAAATCGGATCATAAACATCCACTTCCAAATGTGCATCCAAATATGATCAAATAACCTTTTTCCATTTTTTGATAAATCGTCATTAATGATTAAATTGCATCCAAAATGATCAAATAAGAAATCATTAATGTGGAAAACATAATGCAATAAAGAAATCACGACACCAAAATTTATAATGGAGTTCGACGATGAATACCTACGTCTTTAGGCTTACTTAAATGATAAACCAATCCATTGTAAATATCTTGTAAGTATAATATGAAAAATTACAAAATGAAATGAATCTAAACCTATAAGAAATCTGCTCAACAAACCTTTGAAGGATCTAAACTCGATCAATAATCTCATCCACCTTTCAGTGGTAGTTGCAAAATCGATTTCCCAATGTTCTATGTTATAAGTGGTGGAAAAATGATTCAAATCAATACCAAATTAACAAAAATGGAAAACTCAAAGTATTAGGAGGAGTGTATCGAAATTTTGCACATTTTTCTAGTTTACTTTGATTCCCGAAAATGTCATATGATGGCTCAAAATGACTAAATACAAAAATAGTCCTTGATGGGACTTTACACAGTCCTTAATCCATTGCACTTCACCAACTCTCCCGTATAAACTCTATCTTTCTCTCCTCTATGAGATTTTTGAGATCCTTGAGCTCATTTCGCTGCCTTAAGTTAGGCTTTCATGCTTAAAATAACTCAAAGGATTATTGTTTAGGACATTGTCCCCTCCATAAACTCGCTCGGTCTCATTCGTGAGTTGGGTTGAGTGGCTTGGTACCGTTATTGATTGCAATGCCAAGCTAGTTATTTTTGATCATTCATGGAACTCGCCTAGTAATTTAGCTCAGCACTTAGTCTCCTCCTTAACACTTGGTAGTGATATGGAGCTCGCTCTCCCAAAGACTCTTTGCAACTCAATGAGTTTCTTGGGAAAGTAATGAGTTAGGAAAATAACATTGTGGTTGGGGTCCCCTTCAAACAAGATTTGGTCCCCTTATTTGAACATACCTTTTATGCCCATCGAATACTAGAGACTTGTAAACCACATTTTTCTACTTTCCAACTTATTCGCCCCATGACACATTGTCTAAGTAACTCTGAATAGTACTCCTGAGATAGTGACATTTGTGCCTTCTACATCACCAATCGAGATTTGATCCTATACTCATGGTCTATTACACATACGGTGTTTATTTCATGCATTCCAATATGCATTGAAAAGCTAACATAGTCCTCTTCCGTATTGTACTAGTTTAGGGATATCCTTGGAAATTTTTAATTTCCAAAATGACCTCTAGATCAACATCCCTCATTGAAACTCACTATCACCATATTAGAATATAAACATGTTCTCAAATCTATACCTAAATATGTCCTAAAATATGCCTTTCAATTGTCTCATCCCTCTAAACCATCAAATAAAATCCAAATTCCTATTCCTACGTCGACATCTCAACAAGCCTTGTCAGGATATTATACCAAAATACATAAGCAACTTGTGCTCTCATCAACCATGGAATTATTTCCAATCAAGCCCTTTGATACTATGGGGTGGAATCCCTCTTGGTAAAATTACGAGAAATTTTGTGCTTACCATAAAATATTAGGACACCACACAAAATACATAAACCTCTCCATGTCATAGTCTTGAGTCTCTCTAATAAAAGACTCCTCCCAACAAACAAAACCCTCCTTTTCCACATACCGATTTTGACATGAAAATATTCAAACATCAATTCAAACCTATCTCACAAACTCCTAAACCATCACTTGGCACCTTGTATAGTCAAAGCATGGCCTCTTCTAGTACTACCCCTCTCTTCCAAATATACGCCATCAATATTGCCACGAGAGTGTGCACCAAAGAATTGAAATCCCAAAATCAAGACAAGCTTAAAATATCTATCTTTTCCGTTCCTCATGAACCATCCAATCCACCATATTCAAAATCCAAGGTCTTCATTCTTGTGGCACCCATACTTGATCCACAACATCCATACAAAATACTTTGTTCTCAAATAGTTACATCAAGCACCCGTTAAAATGTCCCTTTATGAACTTATCCAAAATTCCCTACAACACCGACAAGCCATGATAGAAGCTCTTCAAGCCATCTTGATACCATCATCGAGCCCCAACCATTTTCCAACCTTGTTGGTTCCCTAAAAATGACCACAGCCATCACATTCAATGATTCCGATATTTCATCACTATATCTCGAGGATCACGATCTCCCCCTCTTCATCATTGACCAAATCAACGATAGTCGGCTAAAAGAGTTATGATTGACAACAATGCTAGCATCAATATAATCTCATCTCACACCTTTAAACAACTTCAATTACCTAATACCATCATCACTCAATCACCTATTTTTTTATGTGCTTTCAATGATATTGTCACTCCCACCTTGGGAACAATCATCCTCCCTATCAAAATAGGTGTCAAAAGTCTTCATGAACTCTTCTATCTTGTAGAAGGAGAGTTCTAATACAACATACTACTAGGTCATCCTTGGATACGTGTTATGCATTGTGTCCCATCTACTTTATATAGGTGTTTGAAGTATACACATGAAGGTAAGATCTGTTGTGGTCCCTATCGATCCAAATATGTTTAAACCTTATCATATGACATATAGGATCAATGATGTGCTTCTTCCCCTACTAAAATCCACATCTTTGGATAAAGCCTCTAATATTTCCTCTATCCATGCATCCAAACTACCGGATGATCAATCTTTCAAGACATTGTACAATGTCTCTTATTGGGGAATATCACCTCCTAACCCTCAATGCACTTGATATGCCTAAAACATATGGGATACTTGACAAACAACCACTCTATGAGCCTAACCTAGGAAATATCATTTCCTTTGGTCCCCTTTTCCTTCGAACACAAATTTTGTACGGAGGCATTAATCGCCTTCCTCTCATCTTGATGGTCAACCTCATACTTAACCATTTTCCTTAGATTTTTTATTCTTAAATAAGCCTCACTTTTCCCAAAATTACCTTCACCACTATGCATGGAATGGTTTTGGTTTGGGTAGGTATGAATAAGGTCTGCACAACTTTCCCTTTGAAGACTTGAGGAAATCTCACGAAAAACATGGCCTTGGCTTCAAAGCATCTCCTTTAAGTTCATCATTACCAACATCACAACCTCAACTATCTCCATCACCATTACTAAACTCGTCTCCGAAAATGATGATACCATATCCATCTCTCCTGACTTTTTTTTAATCATTATTATCACATTAGGATTACTAACTTACTAAGCTAATGGTAAAACTAAATATTTTCCTTTGATACTACCTCACATGATAGAAGAAGATTCTCCCACTATCGACATTCTCCATTGTCATGGCAATGATGTTATCTTAATTCATATGGGTGATGAGGATAAGTATCTTCATAAAATATTACCCCCAATATATTTATGCTTCTCAATGAATAAATTGTCGATGTTAATACCAACACATCGTAAGAACCAAATATCATCAAAATCGGTCAAGCTTTAGACCCACATGAAATCTAACAATTCATTTCCTTCTTATCTAAACATAGTCAATCTTTTACATGGTCTTGCATTGATATTCCTGATATAGACTCTAACATCATTATCCATAATATCGTCACTATCCCGGATGCGAAGCCCGTGAATCAAAAGCTTTATAGGATGCATCCTCGCATCACATTATTAGTCAATGAAGAGATCTAATGTCTTATTTCATCCAATTGCATACTACCTATCAATTACTCCCAATGGGATTCTAACATTGTACCCGTCTCTAAAGCCATGGGGAAATTACGCATTTGTATAGAATTTTGAAACCTTAACCCCTCTTTTACAAAAGATGATTTTCCCCTACCTAACATCAATCAGCTCATCGATCTAACAGTAGAACATGAAATGTTTTCTCTTGTGGATGGTTTCTCTAGTTATATTCAAATCCTCATCGCACTTTGAGAATACCATCATAAGACATCATTTATCACCCCATGTGGAACCTTTTGCTATAGAGTTTGGCCTAAAAAATGCAAGATCTACTTATCAATGTGTTATGGCCTACATCTTGCATGACCTCCTCCAAAAAATTGTAGAATATTACGTGGACGATCTATTAAGAAAATACAAACACCAAAGAGACAACCTAGTTGTCATCAACATGATCTTTGCATGTCTACTACACTTTTTCTCTTCCTTAACCCTGTTAAATGTGTATTCAGAGTTATCAAAGGAAAACTCTTAGAATTCATGGTATTTGTTAGGGGAATTGAAGTAGACCCTATCAAGTTCAAGGCCATTATCGAAATGCCTCCTACATCCAACCTTAAACAACTTTGTATCCTTCAATAAAGCAAATCTTCAATTGATCCTTCGCTTTATCTCGCAACAAGCAAACCATTTTCAACCTTTCCATCACCTTCTTGATAGATATCTACTTTAATTGGGACAAGGATTGTTAATGACTTTCGACACCCTTAAAAAGCACCTTTTATCACCATCATTTCTTACACCTCCATGCAAGGGGAGCCCTTTTTCTCTATATCTTTGTGAGTGATGTACCTTGGGATCCATGCTAGCACATCAAGACAAACAAGGTAAGGAGCAGGTCATCTACTACATAAGATACACCCTTCATGAGTATGAAATCCATTATTCTGAAGTAGAAAATTTATGTTATGCCTTGTACTTCAAAACTTCCAAACTTTGTCATTATCTTCTCAATCACAAAATATATATAGTCACAAATTTTAATCCATGCAATCTAATTCATATCACAATGATCACATAACCAAATGGTTCATGATCATGAAAGAGTTTGACCTTGAATTTATCTCTCAAAAATACATTCAGAGGTAGGTCATTTCTAATCAGCTCAATGAAGCTCCCCTTCCCACTAATCAACTCCCTTGAAAACACTTCCCAGATGAATCTATCAACACCCTTGATCATGATAACACCCCTCTCAAAATGAAATTGTTTTTTGAGGGGTCCAAATGCATACAAGGGGGTGTCAACATAGTCATGATAACCCCTTGGGATACCCCTATTCTGATTATCCTTCAAACTTAAATTTGGTTGCATAAATAACATGGTGGAATATGAGGCCCTCATCATGGGACTTCACACCACTAAATTTCTTAGTACACAAATCCTTGACATCTACGGGATTCATAGCTTATCATCAACCAAATTAAGGGGATCTAACAAAGTAAAAATGAAATCTTGTAAAAATACAAAACCATCATTGAATATCTCTTGAATCTCTTTAAACTTAAAAAAATCAAAACCACCCTCGCTTCATCTATAAACTTTTTGGACACCATGGCCTCTCTCGCCTATCATTCCTTTATCATTAGATGATTCCAAACTCTTCATCATCATACACAAAATAGATCAGTCATCCTATACCAACATTGATCTTCCGACTATCAATCATATAGAAGATAGATAGCCAATACGAAAATTGGTATACTCGGACAACGACTATCTTTCCACAAGAAAAATAATTTCAGATCTATCCGAAATGGTACACGATATTTTTGACACACATCTCACTATATTATACTAGGGGTGTCCTTTATAAAATATGGTTTTATATCCTTCTCCTCTGTATGATCGTCTAACTATCCAAGAAATCCATGATGACATATGTGGTGGAAAAATCAATGGTCTAGTGGTGTCAAATGAATCTTGTGGATGGGATACTACTGGCCTATGCTTAACCAATACTATTGTGGCTGTCAAGAAGTTCATCAAATGTTAACACTCCAATATTACACACATCCCTAGTAACGCTCTCAAACCAACTCAAGATCTTTAGCCTTTTTCGCAGTGGGAGCATGACCTCATTGGCCTTATCAACCCTCATTCATCACAATGACACAATTCCATCATTACAACAACTGAATATTTTACAAAATGGGTAGAAGCAATCCCCTTATCTCTACTAAAGAAGATAAGATCGTTGACTTCATCCATCATCACATTATCTATTGCTTTGGTATACCTCATAAAATCATCACAGATAATGGAAAATCATTCAAAAATAATAAAGTTCAAAAACTTTGCGACACTTATAACATCAAACTCAACTTTTCCACACCTTATTATCCACAAGAAAATGGTCAAGTTGAAGCATCCAATAAAACCCAAAAAATCCTTATCAAAACTGCTGATCAGGCCCGGTAGAGATTGGCATCTTCAAATCCCATTTGCATTATGGGAATATCGAATAGCTTTCGAACACATACGTGTGTTATTCCTTTCTCCTTAGTATACGACACTTTGAAAATGTTCTTCCTCTCGAATTTCAAATTCCCTCTCTCTGTATCTCTCTTCAAGACTTCATCTCTGATGAGGATTATCGTCAAGAATGTCTATTACAACTAGAATTGTTAGGCCAGAAACGACATCTCAAACAATGTGACTTCAACATTGGTAACTTACCTTGAATATATCAACATTTATCAAGAAAGAATCAAAAGATTTGGCTTGGACTATATATTATCACTCATAACTATGGTTTTAAAGCTTATAGTTTAGCCTCCCTTGATGGTAAACCTAAAAAGGAACCTCTTAACACCTTCCACTTACATACGTTTTATTGTTAACATATCGAATCATAAGACCTTAGTCAAACTAAGATCTCCCTCCATCAACCCACACATTCTCTCACTCTTGTAATAATTTGGAATTATGTGGTCTTTCGATAACATACCACTTATAACCTTAAATATGGGAACCACAACTCTACTCATAGTATATTCCACACACACAAGTTCCCATGCTTACAATTAGGGAACCCCATAATCATTACTCACACACTATCTCCACCTACCCTATTAACGACATGCTAAGGATATATGTATAGCTTGTACATTTACTTATCCCCTTCTAAATTGTTACCCAAGATTTCCCTTAGATCAAAAAAAATCAAAATATCTATGGGATGGACATAATCAAGATATAAATTGATCCCTCGAAGGACAAATATCAAAAGAAAAAAAGTTACAATAAAATAAAGTTGTAGACCACTCCTCAAGTATGGATACCTAATCAAAATATATATATAATGACAAAAAGGAATTCCTACATCGATCAACACTCATATCAAGATAAAAAAAAACCATCCTAGAAAGCTTCCCATCGTCGATACTAGCTTGTGTAATATACAAATAAGATGGGGCAAAAACCTAGGAACCATCAAGAAGAACCCGGTTCCCCATGCTTGTTACATACAAACCTTTCCCATGTCATAAAATGGTAAATATAAGTACATCACATCCATATATGATCCTAGTATGACTAACCATTATGATTCATAGGTTAACATTAATAACAAGGCCGCACGTGTAGTGTCACACATATAATATGTTTACAATCATACACTCTATATACTAAGAATATTAAGGAAGAAAAAATCCCACCTCATGTTCTTATCCATCGTATAGTGCATTAATCATATGTAACAAGATTAGCATTTTTCACAACCAGTATTTAAAGATCGTCAACATCACATTATAACATATACATTTCAGATATTTCCATGACACATCACATCAAAATCATAAAAATCAAGCATACCACAAAACCGAAATCGTGTGTGTGTGTGTGTGTGTGTGTGTGTGTCTTTACATCATCAAGGGCTTCAAAGATCCTCATTCATCAAAACATCTATACATCATCAAAGGGATTCATGAGCCTCATACATAAAAAAGTATCATACATCAAAATCTCTCAAAATGGGCCTACAAAATTATGTACTTGAGCTATAATCCCATCAAACAAAAATTCCATCTAAGACTACTCTCGTGGTCACCATCAGGATATTTAGATGGTCCCTCACTCAAACACCTCGGTGGCTAACCTACACTAGCGACATACCCTAATGGATCTTGTCATCATTGAGCCAAGAACTCACCATATCTGTGCTCATCTAAAAGGCTTTATATAACTATATCATCTGAATAGTGTATCTCATCTCCCAATGTCTGATAATGAGCCATATTCACACTACCAGGTGGCCCAATATATCTATTGGCCTATGCCCTAGCTGCGTCTAGCTCTACTCCCGATATAGACCTCTCGGTCACCCCAAATCCCTTCTCGATGTATCTCACTCACGATGGTATACATCTTTATCTGCCATCGTCTGGTAAGATATCCCAATAAATTTGTGAAATGTTGGCTCAACCCATCTCTCTCTCTTTGTAATGGAGTCTCACTCTTGAGTCATGACATCTCGAGTAGTTATATCACTATCTCACTTACTAATAAAAATGACCCACTTGATCATCCATACAACCCTCTCTCGCCTCCAAAATCACCACAACCACCTCTAGCACAACCACTTCATCACCCCCCATCCTCCTTAACACCACCCTTCTATAAAGCCTCTACACGTGCTCACACTTGTCACTCAAAACCATCCACCGACCCCGCCACCAAATAATATTTTTCTTTATAACCCGACATCATATATACCTAAATCATATCCATATGCATCGATCCTAACCCCAACTCCTCCTCATTCACCATCGACACTTTGGATCCTACACATCTAGAAGTGTCAAATTTATATCCCCATCATCATGCCTATAAGCCACATATGCCTCGTGCACATCATGTATTAATATAAATTGTCTCATGATGAGATCAAATCTAATCAACTCCCGGTGGTCGGTTTGCCACAGCCCACACCCACATCTCTTGTTGAGTATCCTCGGCTCCCCCTCTATGTCGCTTCCACATTGGAAACCTATATATGGCCTCTAAATTCCATCCCCACCTGTAATATTTCCCGAGCTATATGTAATTCTTCTCTCCTCTCACGGGCCCTTTATCCCCAAAATTATATCTCCATCTCATAAAACCAATAGGATAGTGTAAGGTAACCAATAAGGCCCATGGTAGTCCTATTAGCCGAGCCACTATAATGTGCTTGTATTCTTAACACTCCAAAATTCAACATTGATCTCGAATCTCTACCTTTCTCATTAAGCCCATAACTCTCTATATGTTTGAGCTAGTAAGGAAGGGGCCCAAAAATATCGTCTTGTGTTCCATCATATCACCTACCACTTCAATAAACATCCAAGAAAGCCTACCACCAACTGAATTTGGTATGGCATAACAACTAATCCCAATCATCATCATGGTCATTAGGGCCTGAACCTCCTCATCATCACTATAAAATGAACCATATGCAAAACCCCAGATGAATATACCACATCTAGGGCATCATATCCATAAAAGAACTACATCATGAAACCTTTTCCCACCTCATCTATAATGTATACCTAGTCACATTGTCGGAAAATGTAGGATCTAGTGAATATCCTCTAAAGTGATGGTCATCTCACCTCGTAGGCAACCAAAATTACTTGTAATATGATCCCATCTATCAAATAAATCCAATAACAATCCCATAACCATGTGGATACGTCTGCAATGATGCATCCCTCCCAAACCAACCTCCTCTAAATGGCCCCATTCCTCCTCTAACAACTAATTGTGAACACTCTCTAACAACTTTGGGATCCTATCCCGTGTAGTCAATTAGTCTCTCTCCTACATCCATGAAAACAACAAAAAAGTATTAGACACAAAACCCATCAAAATTACTCAAACAAATTTTAAATCTACCATCATATTTCAATATAAATTTAATCACCAATGATTATAGTCAATCATTGGCGATCCATTATAATCACTACCGATTCTAAGAATCACGGGAGATTTCATATGAAATCATCAAAAATTTCATCACGAATCCAAAAAATAAAGACAGACAAAATTTGAAAAACACCACCTACCTCTATAAGTGTAGGCCTACGATGCCTCTATCCACCTCTAATTGCCTTCATCGCTCTCAAAATCACTCGAAATCATAAAATCACAACACAAATAGTTCTCTCTCTCAAATTGCAAATAGTCTAAATGACCTCAAATGAGGCTTTTATATTTAAAAATATTTTCCCATGCCCCAATTACTAATGATTCATCCAATCACTAGAGATCTTCATCACTAACGACTATACAAATCACTAGTGATTCGACCCTTTATATTCAAAATATCCTTGTTGGATACTCAAAACTTGTCAAAACCCTGATTTTGACCATAATCCCTATTTTGGAACTATTCGATGTTTACCTTTGACTCATCTAGAGGTCCCACAACTCTACACATCGACATGAGAAGTTCCCTTAGGATACTCTCCTCGTAATCATCTTGCCACAATAAGCATTTTTGGGTGCCTACATTGTCTTTGCCCCGAGGTCAGTACGATGTCCCCTACCATTTGTTGTCAAGATCATTATCATTTTTAAAAACATATCCTTTCTCTTACATGATCATTTTCATATTTTAAATAGAATTCAAACATTTTTAAATAAATTTTCAAAATCAAACATCTACAATGACTCTTTTTAACCTAATGACCCACTTCATGAGATCATCAATTTAAGGGGGAACAATACCCTCACCATAAAATCAAGGCATTCTTGCACTATTTATGGTCTCGCATTTTGTGCCTAAAACTCTGCTCAAAAAGGGAAAATGTATAAACTTATTTTTCGCACCCAATGTGACCTATCCACATCTCTCCCATTCACCTTATAACAATAAAACTGATCCCATTATTCTACAAATCATATTTCATCCTTGTAAAACCACATTTACCCCTATAAATTATTATTTACCTCATCCTAAACCTCTTAAACCTATTTTGGATAAACCTCTCAACCTCCCTAACACATCTCTACCTGTCCATACTCACCCCCAAACCTGAAATAACCCATTTGGAAGTGGTTTCAACCACTTCCAAGTGGGTTTCCCCACTTTTTAGATCACCAATGATTCTAACTAATCATCGATGATTCTATATAAACACACCACCTTCTTTGAATCTAGATCCCATGACAATATAACAAAGATTTTTTTAATTTGGAGACTAAGACAACATCATTAATAACATATGGAAATCCTCTACACTCGCATTAAGATTTTGGGAAGCTCACACCATCGTAAGGTCCTCCTACATCATTCACCATTTGTATTTCACATCATAAGTAAGGTAATATTTTATCTCTACATTTCATTTTGTCTATGCATCCCCTTTGAGAATAATTCAATCATCGAAACACAAACCTCAAGCCTAAATTAAGATTTATTTAAATCGTGTCAATTCTACAACAATCGATAGTGATTTCATTGAATCACCAGTGATCCCTCTGAATCACCCACGATTCCTTTGAATCGCCCATGATTCATGTTTTCGAGTCCTTTTTATTCTATATCGCATACTTCTAATCATTATCAAGATCTATTTTCTACTAACCTCTGGATTCAAAGAGTATGTTGTCTATAGATAATTATTCTAGGTGAAGCACACCCAATCAATAGCATTTACAATCTTTTGATCATCTCCCAACCCTTTTTTTGGGATCAATACGACATCGCACAAGAGTTGAGCCTTTGTGCCATTGTTCGACACCGAATCCAAATTACATTAAGGATCATCTAGAGAGCATCCGAGAAGAACAAGACACTATTGAGCAAGAGTGGATCGAGTACTTCGAGGAGCTTCATCTTGCCACAAACCTTACTTGGGTCATCTACTACGCAAAGCACAATATTCCTATCCATATAGAAGAAACCTGGTTTAATTTGTCATTTCATTATCTAAATATCATAATTATAATCATATTGTATATTTCATTATTTATCACTTGATTGTTTAAAATGAGTTAACACCGTCAAAGGAAGCCCTTTAGTTCTTGGGATTTTCCTTTTCCAAGCAACTCGTCATCATATTATCTAATATTCATCGTGTCCAGTTATTTGTTTGTGTGCAAGTTCTCTCATTTGTTAGGAGTCTCTTGCGCCCATTTTTACCCATACATCTTGAAATTTGTCGACGCAGTATCACTAAACCCTGTTGTCTTTTGAGTTTTGGTAATTTGTGAGTGAATCAAAATGTACCATAAACAAATGTAAGATGTAAATATCTAGCATGAACCCTTTATTATCCTACTCTAGAACACCTTCTTTAAATAAATAAAAAGGGTTTTTCATTGGGCTATTCTTTATTTGCATATACCTCTCATGTGGTTATTGCTTGACTTGTGTGATTTTTGAAAATGATAAATATTTCCCAATGTTGATTGAAAAGTGTGTCAGAAACTATTAGCAAGATATTGGAATATATATGGGGATCCCATAAGAAGTGTGTAAAGCATGTTTACTCAATGCTACGTAGAAATAATTTGGTAAGTAATGTATTGTCATGCACATAATCCTTAGAGGAGGCCATGATGGTGCGAAGGTCTTGTTGAGGATTTTTCTTCCCATTGTAACAAGAATACTTGGAATACAATGGTTACCCAACCAACGCTCGGTTATTGTGTATTCTAACAAGTTCAAAAGCATGTTATTTTTGAAGCAATTAAGCTCCACAACTCAACATCACACTTGGATTACCGAGGTACTTGTAAATATGCAACATAAATAACCTCTTGTAAAACCCCCAAACTACATCAAATCCTACAAAATAAAGATGCAAAACAGAGGTCGAGACTCGCTTGGGCGTCAACAAAGTGAACTTACGACCGAGTGACGCACCGTATCTCAGACTCCCATGTAGTTCTATGTGCTTGTGTGTGAAATAGTGCTCCTAGGTTTCCCTCGCACCGATGATGCCAAGATAACAAACAATAATTAGGTAGAATGTAAATGTGTGGATGGAAAAATGAACTTCCCCTTCCTATGCAGTGTGTATGCAGAGTAATAAGCCCAAGATGCAGTCCCTTTGATATGTAGATAAATAGCCCTTGATAGAAATTACCCCCATTATAATGGTATGTATGTTGTGTTTATATAGGGATCTCTTGCTTGAATTTCAACACTAGTGACATGACATGCCGACTAGGACCTCAAGATAGGAGTAAGAAAACTGAAAAGGCCGACCAAAAATGTCAAAAATGTGAACAAGAATAAAGAGGACACGGGTTCCTAAGATGGACAGGAGCGCCGAGGCGCTAGTGTCTAGAGACAACTAACGACAAATGTGTGAAGATTAACAAAAAGGGATCCCTGTGACTTGACTAGAAATGGGTGGAGAAGTGAGAGAGGTGAGAGATAAAAATAATAGAGACACTCAAAGTAAGAAGACAAACTAGATAATGTGTCACTAGTGAATACTTTTCTTACTCAAGATCCATATATAAAACAACATACTTTGCGGTATAGTAAATAGTAGTATGTGCGTGATTTTATGTCTACAAATAGTGTAGAGATTATAAAACGTAAACAAAGATGGATCCCTAATTTGCCCTCAACACTTGGAAGTTATCATTTGAATTCATTTTAATACATGACTATGATCTATGTTAGCAAGATGAATGTATTCAAATTTGAATAACCCAATTGTAATGTGTTCTACGCGATAAGTGTTTCAATGTTTGACTCAATGTATTTCTTAGAGGAACACTTGATATGGGATCCCTAGATGCCCCTAATAGGTAAGGGTGCATGTGTTTATATAGGTGATTGATTCAAATGATTTCCCACTCAATAAGTGCCAATTTGGTTAAGGTAAATTCATGTATTTAAAAAGATGATAATTGTAAATGCAAGGGATATGTTCATCATCCTAGGGAAAGATTTGTCGAATGAACATGTCTTGGGCCTATAAACCCATCCATGATTAATTGGAACCATATTTGAGACAATAGGTATTTTTGTAGAGAGTTTGAAGATGCGTTATGTATAAAGTGCATTGATTCTTGAAATGCTAGCTTGAAAGACAAATCATGACCATAGTGTAGGATATAATAAGAAGTTTTATGTTTAGTCAATAAATAGGTAAATGGGATAATGTTAGGATAAATGCCAAAGTATTATTGTTAAGTACCACAAGATCAAATTTCAGTGCTACACCCAAGATTGTATCACCATTCCTAAGACAATAATCATGGACATGTAGTGGAAACATGTCCAAATAATGAGGCAAAGCAAGCCCGGAAAAATTAGGTGAAATAGAGAACCTCATCCAAAACCACATCACTCATTTAGTGGCATAACCAAAACCATATTAGTAAAATTATGGAAATTATCAAATATTATGACACTAATTTGACGAACATGTTCATATACTCTTATGATTTGAAAAGATTGCTCACGTTTTCAAAATTCACTCCAAATCACTTTGAGAAATAACTTTCCTTCCTTACAACCCTAATAAGCTTGCCACATCTTGCAAACTCCGTAAAAACTAGAGGGAGTTATTTAGGGCTGTGTTATCCCTATGATTTCAAATAGGTTGGGAAACAACACACCAAGTACAATGCGCCTCAACAGACAATCAAGTGTAATGCAAATGTGTCAACCCTTCTTTTGGTAGGAGGATGCTCTTGAAAATAAATAAATTATATAACTATTTTTGTTGTGATCATTCAATTTTCTAAATGTGATGATAAAACTATGTATTTATAAATTGTTTGAATTCAAATTAAAAGTCTATTAATATAGATATTGATATAACAAAAAGACAACGATCGAGAAGATCTAAAATTAAATTAAAGAACATACATTATGAAATTGACCATATCATATTGTTACGACTCTAACAACAAAAACTCAAAAATCATAAAAGATGAACGAAAAGAAAAACATAAAAAATAAACAGAGGGAGAAACATGAAGAAGACAAGATCAAACATAAAAAGGAAGCGAATCAACAAGGAAAAAATAGAATCCGAAATATGAAAAGTTTGAAAAACACAAAGATGATGTAAACAAAACAACTTATTCCCAACCACTAATGAATAATCACAACCCCTCCTAGGGTACTAAAAAAGTTGAACCTCAAACCACCGAAATTATAAAAAAAAGGGTAGAAAACATTGAGTGACTAGTGACGACCTAGATCGGATGGTCAACCCGGGCCCATTTCCCAACTTTAATTTGGCATTTACTAAGTAGTCTTATAGCATGGTCCCATGTTAGGGGCTACTGCTCCTATTTATTTGGGAAATATGGTCCCATGCAAAATTTTTTTATTGCTGCTGCTAAAACCCAACAAAATTCTTGAAATTTCTCAGCAGCTATATTATAGGGAGAGGATTTTCAGCCCCATAAAGTCAGCTGGGGGCACAAAAATAAATCAACTGCTTAAAAAAATTTAGGAGTTTTTTTTTTGACACTTGGCATTTAGTTTAAGCTTCCCTCTCAAATTTCCATCCAAAAGTTTATTTCGGATTCATGGGACCCTACTTTTGCTAGTGCTAAAGCTTCCTATTTTATCTCCACACGAAAAATAAAAAATCATGGGACCCTATTAATGCTAAAATATCCTATTTTTTTCTCTCCCGCATCTGCTCAAAATTTTTAGCTTTCCCCTTGCATGGGACCATGCTCTTATAACAACAAATATTTGCTTTACTATAGAAAGCATATAGGTATATTCGTTGTAAGCCAGTCCCATCCTGTACACGTTTGCTTCCTCTGTGTCAAAAAATAAAAGCTGTATCGATCATTGCCAACACAGCACTTTACGCTACCAAAAGCTTCCAAATTCAACAACTTTGTCAATCGTAGAGGCTGTTGAATGGTTTTGGAAGGAGGAATTCGAATCCAAAATTGGAAGTCTTGTCGACCCACAAGTAAGCTCAATCAAAGACTCCTTATTTTTCTCTTAAGCAGATGTTCTTCTGAATTTATCTCATGTTATTTTACGTCTAAATGCCAGATAAACGAGTAAATTAAACAATGTCGTGTTTGAGGCTATTTCCATGAGTTGTATGCTTTTTACAGACATTCAGGCGGACTTTCTAGCATTGAATAATTGTGCGCTATTCCTTATTTTATCCCAGGGATGGCCTTGGATCAAGTTTTGATTTTTCTATTTTGGGCATGCTGTTTTGATTTTTGTTAGTATTAGATTAGCTTGTGGATCGTTTTCCTTATTGACAATTCAAAGCATTAAACTAAGAGTTGCAGTGAGTGAAAGAATTTAGAAGTTTTTCGTTTTTCTGAACTTTAACTGTGATGTCATTTGGAAATATTTCCTAGTCATTATTGTGGCACTGTAAATATGATACAGGGTAATGGGGATTATGTTCATTGGGCTTTGATTTTTCTAGCAATTCAAAATCTCTCATCTCATCTCTGTATGTTCATTTTTACTTTGCTTGGTAAATGAATGTTTACCGCCATCCCTGGATGACACACTTATTGGAAAACCAACTTTTGTGACACCTACCTACGACCCAGCTTTAGTAAGCCCTTTTCCCTCTACCACCGAACTACAGCCCTTCAGGCCTAATCTAGGGGGACTTAGAAGCTTTGATTATATCATAGATCGGACTCAACCCTTATTTTATTAATTCTGCAGAGGCTTGAATTCCGCAGGTGGGTGCATCAATATGTCAACTATAGGTCCGATGTGTGCATGTCCCCATCAGACTTGAGTATTTAGGCTGTGTTACGTGGGAACGCATCCCCTATATATTGGCGATGTCCCGGATATCCTGATCATTTCAATGACTTGGGGGGTAGGACCTCCTTTATTTTTAAAAAAGTTTTCTGATGTTTTTACTTTAAAAAGTTGTTATTTTACCAAAAACATTGAATTCTAATCTCAAAAGTGCCTAAAATACATGAAACACAGTTTGAATCCCTAAATTTCATTGAATAAAGTTAAAATATTTAAATGTTAATTTTTATATATTATTTTAATAACTGTCCTTCTGCCGTCCCCAAAATTTGGGAATTTTTTGCTCTCCCAAAGACCCCGTCCCTCTGTCCCCATGGCCCTTTGTCTCCGAGACTTAGGTAACTATGCTTTTAGGTGCTAGGCTACATGATATGTTACATATGCAGAAATGATGCATGAATTCATAAAAATGCAAGTGGTTATCTCATAAGCTGCAGATGACATTCTTTGATACAATCCTCTATCATTTATGCAGAACCTCTGGTTGTGATATAATTTGTACAAACAATACATAACCCTTGATATGAAATAAAACTATATGAAAAGGTAAGGCATAATCAGCAATAGCATCACCATAACCTGGGACCTTTATATTCCCTTTTGTGGACTGCGTTGGTTATCCAATATTTAGTTCTAGGAAATCCCATCCTACATATTCTTTTGCTTATGAAGCTTTGCCCATCTATCTTGCCTGAGAGGAACCGTTAAGAAGAAAAAAATGCAATTCAGGAGGTGAAGATCTGCATTGTATGGGCTGTTTTCCGGCCTTCGTTTTCTTGGCCCTCTTCTATTCTTGAAACTGTCCTCCTGAAACTGCTTCTGTTCTAAGTTTTTATACATCGAGGCAATGCCCTGTAGTCTAAGCATGACCAGGTGTCCACGAGATCTCGTTTGTGTGTAATCATTAGTGCTATCCCATTGATTAAGTATAGTTAGGTGCTCGGGGCACAATGCATAGCAGACCTTAAAATGAACTTTTCTTTCCTTCTGTACATATATTAAAAAAGCTTTTCTAAGATGGCATTGTTCCGCCACCTTTACTTGTGCCGTGTTTTCATGGCATCATTCTCGGGTTACAAGCAGGATTTCTCAATTTATAATAACATTTTTAAGTTACTTTACCACAATTAGGCCTTCAATATTTGTGTGGGCGATTGAGTGGAATCTTTTTCTCCTCTTGAGTCTTAACTCACACAATTTCTGTCTTTATAAAACATAATTTATATTTCAAATTTTGATCAAGTGATTTGCATTACAAATTTTCAGAGGCCAAGGAGCACTAGGATGATAAAACCTCTTATTGAAACAATAAATCTATGAACTTCTTCCCACAGGAATTCGGCCCATGAGCATTTAGAAGTGACTTTAGGATTGTTTCTCTACTTCTTTACCTTGAAGATAAGATCTCAGATCTGCAACAAAGGACCTTGAAGGCATTTAAATTTACCCCAATTTCCTGGACATGCTGTTTGGCTTCCCTACTGTGACACTAAAGTTCCCTGAGAATATCAAACATATCCAGTTACAGGACAAGAGGAAAGGGCCATGGTACGACACTTATGTGAAGGATGATGGACCTCACAGGTAAAGTGGTTCAAACAATAAGCTGTGTCCCCTAGTATCTTTTATAGTTCTATAAAGTTTTATGCAGTTATATTTTCTTCTCCCAAGATTAGGCATGTTCATGAAGTAGATTTAGGGAATCTGAATGGATCCATACTTTTGATCCACATATCCATACAAATCACAAACAGGGATGTTAAGTTTGTGGACAGTACTTGCTTTTGGGTAGGTATTTGTGGACTTCAAATCTGCTGTTTTATAAAGTGTGTACAAAAGGTTCGTATTTTGTACTGAAATGTTATAGACATGTGACTTGACAAATTAAGAAGCTGTAAAAATAAAGTTTGATTAGTATTACTATTATCCGACGTGTAATTGGAGCTCAGCCCAAGTAAATCAGGCTGTGCTTTTACTTTCAAAGAAGTACGCTGTTTTTATGCATTCAGATGTGCTTTCTTGCATTGGATACTTGCGGGATAGTCCTAATTATATCCATCAAGTGTAGCATGAAAGGTTTAGAGAAAGTTTTGTTGATTTTTCAGTGATCGACGATTTTCGGTGTGTTGTTATGATTTTATGTTTGCATGCTATTATCTTCTGGGTAATTTTCCTTATGAGCAAATCCAAACATTTCAAAGCATTAGAAATTTAAAATACAGAGTTGCAGAGTATGAAATAGCTTGCAAGTTTTCATTTTTCTGAACTTTCCCCATGATGTATTCAGAATTATTCTAGTGATCTTGACAAAGGAAATAATATACTGTAATGGGGGTTAGAGTTCTCAGAGTTTTTAGTTATTTTGGAATATTAATGGCTATTATATCAAACCTGGAAAAATTGTTAGTGAGATGCCAACTCCTCCTTGGTGTGAACTAATCAAATTAGGAAAACAAAACTATGGCATGGATTTCAAAAATCAAATTTGCACAACTACTTTGCTGCCCATTGGGTAATCTCCATTCTTCAGGTCCAAGTATGTTCCCACTGCTTGAAAGTTAGCAAAAACAAAGATATCGGCTTTCACATTTATCCATCACACTTTTTCTTCTTTTATCATTCTCCTCTATTTGATTCAATCATGAAAAGAACTACTAAGTGCACATAAAGACAATAGTTGTACACACATAAGTCGTTCCTTTTTTGATCCCAAGTTTTACAATTTTGCATGAAGAGAAACCCCTCGTGCTTAGGCATAGTCTTATGAAATTATCTTTATTACCATTTAGGGAAAATAATGAGCATAAACCATCTTGCCCAACTTTTCCACCCTACACTTGGCTGTTAGATCTGCCACCATATTTCATGTCCTAATATGTTGGTATGAGATCTCAAAATTCGCTTTCCATCTTGATTTCTTGAATGATATTGTTTATTTGCTAGTTATTGCATTGCCTTTTTAAGAAGATTTCTAATTTATTAAAAATCGAGTCATGTAAAAATTATGATGGTAATCCAAATAGTCTAACCCAAACAAGTGATCATGTCATCTTTTCCTTACCTAGATCAAATTTTGGAATAGATGGCCTTAGATATAAGGTGTTATTCTTCGTACGACGTAAACCAAGCCCTTCCACGGAAAGTCATATCTCTACCCTCCGAACTCTCAAATATGGCTCAGATTAAGCTTGTTATGAGGAATCCTATTTCTGCAATTCACCATTTTCTTTATCCATATACCAAATTCTTCCATAGTAGACCAACAACCTATGAATTTTCCAATAAGGGCTTTGCTAGTTAGAGATCTCACCTCTAGTTCTATCAAATCATCCTCAGTGACTAGTATTGGGGTTACTTTCACCATGTTGTATCCTTTGAAAGTCTTGTCCAAATTTGATATTTTCTACTCCTTTTGTTGCTTTCTACATATTTTTTCTTTGGAACCTCCCATGCTTTGACATTAATTTCTCTTTTCTTTCTTTAGAATCACCTTCCATTGTGCATGTCTGCCATTCTTGTGAAATCCTTTAGCTTTCCGTCCCTCTTCTATTTCTCCTAGGTAAGGTTCACTTACCGTCTTCTTTGTTAGAGGGTCATTACCAAGACCTTGAGAGTTTGATGTTGTATATCTTGCAATATGTATTACTTTGTAAATGATTTTGTATGTAAGAAAAGACAATGTACATTGTAATGCTCATAGAGAAAGAAAGGAAGCTGAAATGTTCAGTCATGAAGCTGAAGAGTCATGAATGACTCTATAAAAGAGATAGAGAATCGTGCACATTAGGTTGTTGATTGTATTGCTAATTCTGATTGTTATTTTGATGAATTTGTCTATTCCCTAGTGAACATATTTTGCTTTGAATGTATGAAGATTGTTTTCCTGTAATTGCTGTGAGTATTATCTGTAGAGCAAGTGTATGTTTGTCTTTTGTCTTGTAACTCCTCATACTGTGCAACTGGTAGATAAATAGCAGTAATGGAAGTAGTTAAATTATGGTACACCTGAATACCTACACTAGAACATATTCAGTGAGTTATATCTTTTGAAGTAGATAGAAGTGAGTTAAACTACAAAACTAGCATGTCCTGACGGGAAACCCAAGGACCACTGCTAACATTGGTTTTGTTGCTACGACATGAAGATGTTGAGATGGGCATTAGGAAAAAGTGACACGAAGAAATGGCCAAAGGAAAAGAAAGATCAATTTATGGAAGAAGAAGCGAGTAAAATAGGGATCCTTGCAAGGCAGGTGGTGACTGAACACATTTATGGAAATATTTATGAAAGATTCTAGTGGAGTTTCCCAAATTGCTAGGTGCTTTAGTTGTCAAGATTGGAACATTATTACTTTAGACCACGGGAATATGAAGAGTTAGAATGGAATAAAGAAAAATTAGAGAAGCTGCACAAGATGGACACCAAGTGGACCAAAGCGGTCGACCACTGGATGTAAACTACTATAGATGGGTGCATATCTGAATTTTCTATTCAAGGGTAACTGACAAGACTTGAGTATTAGGGGAATTAGAGGAATGTTCATGGAAAGGCCGCCCATGATGGTGAAGATATCCAATTCCCTTAGACATGGAGTAATTGGCTCAGTAGTTTTATGGGGTGGAAATGAAGGGTAGACGACCTGCTACGATTGGGCCACCAGAAAGTCCTGAGAAGAATCAAAATGAGACTCAAAAGAAATAACATAACTTCAATGTGAGTTGAGACAATTCAAAAGATGGGGAGTACAAAGCCCCACTAGAGGACGTCCTAAGACAATTGCGGGTAGAAGTAGAATAGGAGATTGTCGGATTTAGGTGGAGAGTAACCTCCATTGGAGACTGAAGCATCAAAGGCATGGGTGGAATCAATTGACTGCAAAGTGGAGTGCCATGGAGAAGAGATTATCCCCGAAGAGGAGTGTGATTGAGTGGTAGGAAAAGAAGAGGTAACTGCAAAAGTAGAGCAATGTAGTGATAGCCTTAGGAGGCATCTGGTTCTATAGGATGTCTGGAGTGAGGAAGACTCAGAGTTGATTTGAAAGTAGATGTATGAAGCGCCTAGTCAGGTAGTAGAGAACTTCTACACCCTCATTAGAAACACATTCCTCATGCCATCGCAAGTAGAGGGTACGCAGAAAGAACTTACCCCAGAGTACTACCAATTTATTTTGAGTAATAGAAGAAGGCTCACAAAGATACACTAGGTGTTTAAGTCGCAGGAAGCTCTAATTTAGGGGAACAATTAAGGAATCCCTCCCATTCTATAACAAGTAGTTTCAGTACCCTAGTTGAAGACTGAATTACAGGCATCACAAACAGCAATACAAATGTTCAGATTGGTGATAAGTTCTTCTCAGACCTTGGGCTCAATCCAACTATTGTACTCATCCCAGATAATTTAAGTTCTACAGACATTAAAACCAATTTAGAAGTTGCCATTTCCACTAAGGACCAAAATATTCCAAGCACACTGAGATTCACAAGCTTTCCTAGTTGTACAAATAGTACTAACCCAACAAGCCACATCAACAATGTAATCCTTACAAGCATTAGCAAAAACATGAATTCTCAAAGACAACAACCTAGTGCGAGCTTTGCAAGCCTATCTAGTTCTATATGCTGCACAAGCCCCATTAGTAGTTCCAACACTGACAGTATTGCAAGTATATCCACTAGTACCAACCACTCATCCGTGAGTATCAACAACTTTGGGGGTAAAGTCTTCCGTATACATAATTTCACACAAGGCTCCTTTGTGACCTTTCTATTGGATGGTGGAACTACCAACCCAAAACTTTGCCTTGTAATGTTATGAAATTACTTGGATATAATTAGAATAACAAAATAGAACACTAATTGATGGAAATAAGAGCAAAATATTCAAGTATATATTATAACCACTTGAGCCGGTAACCTCCACAACCTTACAATAAGAACCAAATGTGCAACATCATGATCAACTACTAACTACCATCTCCCAAACATACCCTACGAATAACAAAATAGAACACTAATTGATGGAAATAAGAGCAAAATATTCAAGTATATATTATAACCACTTGACTAACCTCCACAACCTTACAATAAGAACCAAATGTGCAACATCATGATCAACTATACCATCTCCCAAACATACCCTACTTACACTATGGAAACCATTTAAGCTAACCCTACTAGCAATATAAAGCATCCAAAATGATTATATGGCATAGTTAGAGGTAATGTTTGTCACGAATCGGCAACACATATCCTAATACACACTATAGGCTAAGGGCATAACATACCTCCTCTTCAAACAAGCATTGTCCTCAATGTTGATCATCCATGGATGCTTTTGAATGAATTCTTCATCCTCTCATAAAGTCAACCTCTCTTGGCATGTTCCTCCACTCGGTGATCGCCCTTGTCTTCATCCTCTTGAATCGAGTTTGGATAATCTCTTTTGGTTCCAAGATGATTCTTCCTTCTTCATTATTCTCCGGCAACTCTTCCAGGACAGAATCTTTTGGACAAAACCAGAAACATGAAATACAGTGTGTATTTTGGTTGGCGACTGAGGTGGTTCTTGTTGGTGATGAGTGTATTCTTTGATGCTTGAATTTTTTTCACGTACCTTAAGGGAGGAGGTGATGGATGGCAATTGTAAACATAAAATGCCTTGAGAAAAATGAAGGTTACAACATAAGGCGTTTAGTTGGTATACGAAGCCATAAATAAATCCCACATAAACCAACTTGTTGGTTAAGATGAGACCCTAAGAAGCAATATAACGAACCCTCGAACCCCATTCTTGGTTAGATGAATCCCAACAAGTGATGGGCAAAGACACTCCCTAACATCACCCTTGTTGGTAGGGGAGAAGTCCAAGTGAAAAAACCCCAAATATGGGTAGAAAAACCCAAATCAGGTCAAAATCAGCCCAACCCTAACATAGGTTTTAACCCTAACAAGGGAAGATAGAGACGCAAAACATGGCCAAGAACCTAATGGACGAAACAACCGAGAAGAGGAAAAATAGCCGTTATCGAAAGGAGACCGCTCAAATCACAAGCAAGAAATAGTAGGCCACAACCACCAACCATGCTTTGAGAGCCACCTCCGAGAATGAACACAAATATAGTCGGTATACACAAGCTAGAAACCAACTTGTTGGTTAAGATGAGACCCTAAAAGCAATATGACGAACCCTCGAACCCCATTGTTGGTTAGATGAATCCCAACAAGTGATGGGCAAAGACACTCCCTCACATGACCCTTGTTGATTGGGAGAAGTCCAAGTGAAAAAACCCCAAATATGGGCAGAAAAACCCAAATCAAGTCAAAATCAGCCAAACCCTAACATAGGTTTTAACCTAAAGAGGGAAGATAGAGACGCAAAACATGGCCAAGAACCTAATGGACGAAACAACTGAGAAGAGGACAAATAGCCGTTATCAAAAGGAGACCGCTCAAAACACAAGCAAGAAATAGTAGGCCACACCACCAACCATGCTAGAGAGCCACCTCCGAATGAACACAAATTTGTAGCGGGGCGGTGTCCCAGATTTCACACTGAAATCTGGGACTACCCTATGTAAATTTTTTTCGTACTTTTAAAATAATGGGTCGTTTTGTGTTTTTATTGCCAGAAAGTTTATGTATTGTGTCAAGATATTCCCAAGGAGTCATATTAGCCAATTTCGACAAATACCCAGATGCCCAAAATCATTATATTCTGATCACTTTGGGGTTTGCCTGCGGGAAATTTGTATTTAATTATTTTGAGCCCCATTTGAGGCAAATTGTGCTCCGGTTTAACCCTGTTGTGATCGTACATGTCAATATTCCCATATACCAGTAGGGTTTTAACCAGGAATGAATCCTGGGCTTTATTTGTGACTTCTGGCAACGTTTTGTGTTTTTGGTGTTTTCTGTTTCGTTTTCTGTGAAATTTCTCTGGATCAATTCCTTTGCCGTTTGATCCGATTCTTTGCTTGGAGTATTTGGAGATCATCTATGGACGTTATGCCAAAAGGAATTTTCCACCGAGGTCTGGTTCTCTCTGAAAAGACGAAGTCGTGCACAAAAAAGCTTCTTCTAGGCAGGCCACATTTTTGGAAAAAGAGGGTTTTAAGTGGATCATGGGATTTTTGGAAGCAACAGGCATGTGGAAATTTTGTATTTGCCTAGCAGGGTACTTTTTCCCGTGGAAGCAACGCCACTTAAGTCACAATGGGAAAACTGGAGGCAGCAGGCAGGCGGGAATTTCTTACCTGCCTTGTAGGGTAAAAATTTCCATTGTGAAATAAAAAAAAAATCACTTAAGGTATTGATGGGATTTTCTTACCTGCCTTGCAGGGTAAATAATCCCATTATGAAAGTCAGACATCTTAAGTGGATCATGGGATTTTTGGAGCTGCGGTGCAGGCTGAATAATCCCATTGTTAATTGGCTTTTAAAAATAGAAATTGCTTATGCCAAAAAGTGCGACCCCTTTTGGGAAAGAAGGGCAACTTTAAATGCATTAAATTAATTAATTCCTTCTCCAAATTTGATGCCCAAGCATGTGGAAAAGTCAACAAAGGGAAGGTGGATAAAAGAAATTAGAATTAGAAATTCTAAAATTAAATAAATATTATTTATTTAATGCAGCCCCTTCATGTCAAAAAGTGCGCCCCATTTGGGAGAAGAATAATGCTTTTTAAAGTATTAATTGATTTAATTAATTCCTATTTTCAGTGGATGAGGTCAAAGCACACTGTGAAGCTTAAGTGAACTGGAAGTAGAGAGCTAAAATTAAATAAATTTAATTTATTTAATGGCAGCCATGAGCATGCACAAAATAGGCGCCCCATTTGAAGAGAAAAGCTTATTAATTAATTAATTAATTGCCAAGAATAGGAGGGGCAATAATTAATTATAGAATGATGAGGATTATATAAGCATGGGCTGCCATAAGGATGAATTAATTAATTCAATAGCAAAGAAGTGCAGCCCAGACAAAAAGTGTGCCCCATTTGAAGAGGAATTTTGCTCAAAAGGTGTATTTATTGCTGGAAGCTTCCAAATTTGGTGCCTAGGTTTGAAGGAGCTTGATTTGTGTATGAATAATTGTCTGCATAAGTGATACAGGTGCTTAGGTGAAGTTGGTAAAATTCATGCTTGCTTTGAATGCAAATAAAACATCAAATTTTGGGGCAGCAGGCTTGATATATGTAGATTTTTATAATTAAAATCCAGTGTTCATGTTCCGGTTGCCATCTTTGTCTGAATTAATTGTAGGAATTCATTACAGGTGCTTTTATAAGAGAAAGGGAGCTTAAATCAATGTCCAATACATTGAACATATCCTCCGAATCTGAAGAATTATCCAAATCTGCTTGGTTGTGAAGAATTCCTACCGAATAAAGAGAAAAAAGAATTGTTCGAGACAAAGATATGGCCATGACAAAGAGGGATGAAAAAGAAAGCACAGCAGAGTCATGCATCACTTCTAAGTTTGCAGACATTGGAGACACAGATCTAGGTCCGGAACCTCTTTTTGAATTGATTGATAGATCCAGAGCAGGAAAGACTTCCCTCATGTGTGTAGTCAAAAGTAGTGGAATCATTCGAGCTGCAGCATTTCCATTCACAGCCCAGTTGCCAAAGTTCGTCATGGAGTGTGCTAGGTCTTACCATCCATCATCCAGATCAGTCCGAGATGCTGCAGGGAAAACAATAATCCGGTTGGACGCACAGTTCATCAATTATTGTTTGAAGATTTCGGCACGAAAGGTGGTGACTACTATTAGCATACAAGATGCTGGCAACAGATGGGAAAAACATAAAGTTGACTTGCATGGGCATAATGAACAACAGATACATGAAGAAGCCCAGATCTCCTTCCAAGTTCTCGAGAACTCTTCTGCGATCCAATCTGGTACAAGAGGTGGATGATATTGCCAAATTGTTATGCAGGGTAAATGGCGAAGTGAACGCTCACAACTTCTGCGTATGGATGTATGCTTTCATTAGGACCATTGAAATCAACAAAGCAGATTCAATAATCAATTGGTCGAAATCATTAGTGACAACATTGGTGAGCAGCTCCGGAATGTGAGGCATACTTTCAGCTTCAAAATGACTTCCTATTTGGTATATGCAGCAACTTCACAGGGGATCTTCTCCAAGCTAGATAGATGTGGTGTTCTTTCCAAGGACCCTATTTTCGAGTGCTACCCACAACTTACTGTACCTGCATGCAAGAAAGATTACAAGGTGGTTAATGATGGATTCTTCTACGGATTCATTTGCAGGCTTGGACGACGATCTAAAGGCCAACAAGGTGAGCAAGGAAGCGTGGGAAGTTGTGTCCAGGATTGCAGTATCTTCATTCAGTTTGCGGATTTTACATACCTTAGGGTCACCGGCTTTTCTGGAGAACCAGTTAAGTTGCCCAGATATCCGAATGATAGATTGGTCACCATGGAGCTGAGCAGACAACTTGTGGAGATGCATGACCTACAGTCGAAACGGCACAAGTCTACAGGCTTCTTCCCGATCACTGTGGGCCATTATAGGCTGCAGAGCATTCATAAAGCCCGAGGAGTGGAAGCAGAAATGTTCTCTGAGTACGAGCAAGAGTTCTTCCCAACACGGCTGAACTTCGATCCATTTGGAGTGGCAAGGAAGACAATCTCCCAGGAGTACGCACACGTGCCTTCATTGGAAGATTTCTGGATGAAGTGTAGAAGCGAGTACGAGGTTAGAAAGAAAGATTTCAGCAGGTTATCAGCACGACAAGTGTTTGACTTTGGATTAGCATGGATACCTGCAGATCTTAAAGATGATGGGCCTGTGTTACTTGACACATACCATCGGATGGGAGGAGATAGAGCTGTACTTCAGGAGAGCGTAGGGGGTTGCCATACGATTGAGAAAGTTCTCGCCGCCGTCAGTCAATACTTCAAACCGTTTCTTGTGAAGGGATATTGCCTTAATGAAGCATTGATGAATCAAATCACGGCAACTTCGGCACAGAGATTCCCTCAAGAGGAAGCACGGAGGAGAAAGCAATAGAAGGCCTGAGAAGATTAAAGTGCACAGAAGGTCTCATTCAAAGGAGAAGATCACTTCTACGGCTATGATGTTAGTTCCGGCTTCTCCAGCATCAAGTACTTCACCAATGAAGCGCCTCAGTAGGATATTGCCATTCCTCTGTTGAATCCGGCAACATTCATCTTCTCTCCTCAGCCACTCTGTTCAGCGCCTCTTCTTGAAGAAACGTTAAAGCTGCAGATGGCAGAATTCAAAAGAGCTTTGTCTTTGGATGACTCAGAGGATGGCAGCCACAACACTGTAGCGGTTTTAGATGGAGAGGAATTAGAGCGCGAGATAGTGGTACACTCGCAACTTCTCATTCTCCGAGAAGTAATTTATCAGAATGGTTGACTTCGCAGTTGGTTCCAGAGGCTAGAGAAGAAATCAACTTGGAGGAACACGACTTGCAGCTACTCATGAGTCTAGGCGGAAAAGACAAAAACCTAAAGTTGCTAAGGTAACTTCAAGGTTGATCATTGAGGAATCAGGCAGAAGTTTGCTGAGATGTCAGTTCCGGTAGAAGGGAAGGAGGATGAGCTCACGACAGAAGATATAACAATAACCAAAGTACCCATAGGTCAAGCCACCATAGAAGGATTGAAGCAGGACATGCAAACATTGATAGATGCTCTATTCCTTAGGCTTGACAGAGAAAAAAAAAAGAAAGTTGAACTTCAGAAGCAGGTATCTCAGTTGTGTGAGATCATTGCCAAGGTTGCTAAATCTTCCACTCAGCCAATTTCAGCACAAAAGTAGGTGAGTGATCATCTGATGCAGGAAATGGAAGATGCAAGTAACTAGGTTAAAGCTATTGACGAATGGAAAAGTCTGATCATTCGTCAAGCTTCTGTACAACTCGGAGAGGTGCCAACCCGCCTAAAGGTTATGAAAGATGCATCAGATCAGCTGAAGCAACTGGTGACAAGCACGATAGATATGAACACGATTCTTTGAGAGTAACTCCGATACTTTGGCCGAAATAAACAAGCTGCCGAGAGAAGTGTTGATTGCAGAACAAATTGTGCTGACGGATCAGTTGAGAAGGGGAAGCAGCTTGAGTTTGCAGTATCTTTCCGTTTGAAGATCTGCAGAATTATGCTGAAAAGGATGTAGGCACTTGAGAGTTTGGCATCATCTTTACCAGACAATGTTATTGCTTTCACTCATGAGGAATTGGTCGAGAACGTTACTTCATACACATGGATCATTCCTAGCAAAGTGCCTAATTCCCTGGAAGGATCTCTTCTGATGGTGCAAGGGAGAATTGATGGAGTTGTTAAGCCTTTCACGATGAATTCCATCAACAAACTGGTGGCACTGCAGTCAGATATTGCAAAGTGCGGGCCTAGCTTGGAGGATGTGGAAGCATGTATCAGGGTATTGAACGAAGGCTTGCTGCAATTCAGGACAAGAAAAGAAGCTATGGCTAAGACAGATGGGAAGATGTTGAATTACATGTTCGACAAGTATATTCAGTATCAAAACAAAAGAAGATGTAGATGTTACAACTTGGCATGTCTTTCTTATTCTTTCTTCTTCTATTTTCCACGTTCTCGGATGTAATTGTAAAACTTTAAAGTTATTGGTTTTGAAACCATTACTTTAAGTTATGTGGAACGATTCTATTAGTTAAGTGACAGATGTGTATAAGTTTGAATATGGACTGGATGCATGTCACTTGAAGAGAAATTAGAGGAGGATGATTGCCAGATGTTATCTTTACTTCTTGTTTATGTTCCAGTTCAGTTGAGTTTCCCATTTGTATTTTCCCTTCTACATTCTATAAGTAGAAGAAGAACCTTCGGGTTAAGGATCAAAATTTGTAAGTAGCATTATTGTGTTCTAGACTTTGTGCTAAAACCCCTGATAGCTATTTGAAGCAAAGGAATACAAAGGAGCAGATTTTCGGAGAACTTTGTGTCACGGTGCATTTTGTTTCTAGCTTGTCTTTAGATCTACTTATAAACTTTGTGTTATTTTAGATCTAGATCTGAAGTTGCCTTTGCTTATAATTCTGTGTGTTGATATCTATTGGTTTCTTCTATGTGCATGCAATCAACTCTGTTATCTATTGATTGGGTTGCACATCTTCCCTATTTCTTCCCTGTGTTTTATTATTTCCTTCTTCTTTAGATATTTCCTTTCTTAAACAACTGCTTAGTAAAGCTATACAACTATGGTTCATGAGCTGCATAGTTAAAGTAAAACCCCATATAGATACTAGCATATTTTTATTGACAAATTTGACATGGGAGCCTCACCGGTAAATGAGGGAGATTTATCTCATGACTGCCTAGGTTTTCAACTATGCAGAAAATCTAGCCAACACAGGGGAGAGCGGCAAAACCTAACATCCATGCATTGCAGGTAGAAAAAACCAAATAGCAAACAGGGGAACAATAGAAACCCACCACCGCCGAAAGCATGAACCGTCACCATCTGCAGAGTGCTGCCATAACCACAATCGCTACCATTATAGTCTCCACCATTCTTGCCAACATTGGAGAAGCACAATAGAGTCAAGGAAGATTTGAGCCCCACTAACACAAGTAGCTGCAAATGCAAACAAACCCACACGATTTTCTAGAGATCCCAAGAAGCCTAGACTCTACTCCCCTAGCCAACAACACCCTTGGAGCAATGTTCTTGTGGGGAAAACCCTAGGGCTAGGGTTTCAGGGAGAGGAAGGGGCGAAAAATGCCTCTCCTCGTATCTCCATCTCTCTTCGGCAAAAATTACTTTAGGAAGTTTAGATAATTGTTGCATTCTGCAAGTCATCAAGCGCTTAGGTCTATGATATATTTTGTGCAAGTTTTGTTTTACGTCAATGTTGTAGTAAATGTGTAGTCTAAGTATGCAAAAGGGTCTTTGTAGTGTTATTGTTGTTTTGTGCCTATCTTCACAATGCAAAAGTGTTGCGGTTTTGTGCAAGTCTATAGATGCGCACATGTGTCACATAATAGTTCATTGTTACTTTATGATTGCAGCAACTCTTGAAGAGATGAGCAAGGTTCGTAGTATCTTCTTGAGTCTAGTATATTTTCCGAGATAGTGAAAGCATGTACGTTAGTAGCGCAAGTATGGATATTTTTCAGCAGAGTTAGTATGTGCACAAGTTACTGACATGTGTTCATCTTGTTGATATGCATCTACTAGCACAACCACAAGGTCATTGGAGCCACATTGCAATAGCACACGAGAATTCAATGGAGGAACTGATTCACAATTTAATGTGCAAGGGTGGATGTGGCATGCAATTTTGGAACTTCAAAAGTTCAACACTGTTAGAGGAATCTGACATGAGTTCACCTAACTGATAGCAACAGTCGTCTAGCTGACTCATTGTGCATCAAGTATGTGTGTTGTAAGCTATACTTTCAAAGACCATGAATCAGTGAGTGAAATTTGTGGATCTATTGTATGTGGGTTTGAGTTCATCAACTTGTGAGATCGCTATATGCATTGGAATGCAATTCTCTTTTTGTTGAAGTAATAAGAGTTCCGAGTTTTGTGTTGTACTTTGTGTTGTGTATTGCAATTATGCATGATTTTGGTGAGTGTTACGAGGGCTACATGGTATGAGGATTCACTTAATTGAGACCCATAATTGTAATTTCATCATTCGGTATCAAAGCTAAGGTTTCTATTCCTTCCAAGTTCAAGATCATTGGGTATCTATAAGTGCATCATTTGGTATTAAGGATTGGTATCATCTGGTATTGTTTCTTTTCACATTTGCAAGTGTGAGCAAAAAATGACTAAAGATATCTTCTAGCATAAGGTGGAGAGAAGGTGTGGGGAGATCATTATCAATAATAGTTGGCATATTCCAGCGAATGAGCTTGATAGAAGGTGTAGAGGAGATTGTCAAAGGAATTCTTTTATGAAGAGATAGAAAACAAAGGAGATAACAATTTGAGATTACCATGAGGTAAAGGTAACCTTGGAAGAGCACCCAAATGTGCAGATTTGAAAAGTTTAATGAGAGATATCCAAGGTTGTCTTGAAGTGATGGAGACAACACAACGATGAGGTGTTGTAGATGATGCAAGTGATACTGGTCACAAAAGAGACACCTGAAATCGAAGAAGAAGAAAAAGAGGTTGAAGAACATGAAGACAATTTTTGAAAGATGTCACAAGAATATTGAGTAAACCTATGTTGGATATTTGGAGGGTTGAATCCTAACAAACACTGACTGGATAGTTGAATTAGGAAAGTATTTTGAATATGAAGATTTGGAAGATCCAAGGCGATTCAAATTTGTCGGAGAAAAATTGGAAGGTCACACATCATATGGTGGGAACATGTACAAGCCACGAGATCATGCGGAGGTAAGGAAAAGATCAAGACATGGAATAGATTTGTTGCAAAGTTGAAAGAAAAATCTATTTTGCATGATTATCATATAAGTCTATTTAAGAAGTTATAGAAGATGAGGCAAAGGAATCTTAGTGGAAGTGACTACATAGAGGAAGTCTACAAGTTGACCATCAAAGTTGGTCATGTTGAAGATGACATTGAAAATATTTTGTATTATATGAATGGATTGTGCATGGAAATTCAAGAAGAATTTAAGATGATAAGCCTACATTTTGTAGAAGAAGCCTATCAGTGTGCATTGAAGGCAGAAGAAAAGCTAGTGTGCAAGCAACAAAAAACAACACGAGGTAAAGGTGAGTTTATGGGTGGTTGTGGATAAGGTAGCAGCAGAGGAACATCTGTGCAACTAGGAGAAACAAGTACTTTATCGTGCCATAATAGTGCTCAAAGAGGTAGAGGCAATTTCAGAGGAAGAGGTTGAGGTTGTGGATGTAGATTCATAAGCACTTGTTTCAAATGTGGTGAAGTGGGACATAAAGCATTTGAGTGTCCTCATGCACATCCGGATGGCGGTAAAAATGTGAGTCTGCATATTGCACAAGTGGAAGAAGAGAGTGTTGCATCAATACATCATACTAATCAGCTTTAAACAAGGGAAGGACTTATGATAAAAAGAATACTGATAAAACTTGGAAACGGGAAGTTAGTCCCTCACAAAGGAAAAATTCGCTTCAAAATACTTTGTAAATCAGGAGGTAAGTGTTGTAAGCTAATCATAGACAATGAGAGAATTGATAGCATTCGTTCATAGGAAATGTTAAATAATCTTGGATTAAAGAGGATAACGTATCAAAATCTGTATAAGGTTTCATGGCTGTTGTAGGATCATCAAATTCTGGTGAATGAGCAATGCTTAGTGAATTTCCAAATTGGAGAATACATGGATGAAGCTATGTGTGAGATCACGCCAATGAATGCTTGTCATATTTTACTTGGAAGGCGTTGGCGGTTTGACTACGAGGCCCAACATGATGGTCATGCAATTACATATACTTTGATGGAAAAAATGGAGTAACCTATACTTTGAATCCTCGAAGGATAAATTGAGTTAGTGGAAGCTAATCCTAATGTTATGTTGATGTCGGAAATCAATTTTTGAGTGATATAGAGGAGTGTGAATATTTTGCACTTGTAGTGAAGCTCATGCGAAGTTGAGCACAACAAAATCAAGACTCGGTTTCGTAGTAAGTGAAGGATTTGATTGGCAAATTTCTAGAGATTGTTTCAAGTGATCTACCAGATGGAGTACCACCAATGAAAGACTTAAGTCATCAAATGGATTTGATGTCAGGATTGAGTATACCAAACAAAATGTAATACAAATTGACACCGCAAGAAAATGCCGAGATGCGTGTAGCAAGTCCAAAAGTTGTTGGACAAAGGGATGATCGAGAGAGTCTTTAAGGCCGTGTAGAGTACCAACAATATTAGCACCGGAGAAGAATGGTGAATGTAGAATGTGCATAGATAGTCGAGCAATTAACAAGATTATGTTTAAATATAGGTTTCCATTATCTCGAATGGATGATTTGATGGATTCCTTGAGTGGTGCAATATATTTTTCAAAGATTTGTCCGAAGAGAAAATATTATCAAATTCGCATAAGGGAAGGTGATGAATGGAAAACAACATTTAAGACACAAGAAGGTCTTCATGAATGGTCGATCATGTCATTTGGGTTGATAAATGTACCGAGTACATTCATGCATATGTGTAAGTTTGTGATTGTTTATTTATATGATATTTTGATTTTTAGTAAGACAAGAGAAGAATACAAGAATTTGCTCATAAACTTGAAGAGGTGTAGTTATTTGAAGGAAGAGTTAGTATATCAGGTTTCGTAATAGCCCACGAAGATCTGGAGATAGATCAGGTGAGCACGATGACTGATTGGTTGTCACCTAGGAGTACTTTTGAAGTGCAAATCTTTTATGGATTAGCAAGTTTTTATAGGAAGTTTATCAGAAATGTCAATGGCATACGTGCAAAGGTGATTATAGATGTAATGCTCAAGGAAAAGAAAGAATTTTTGTGGACAATGGAAGCGAAAAACAATTTCTAGCAATTTGTTGGCAAAATATTTTGTTGTATGCAAAATATGGTGCTTTGACAACAATATGTGGGACAAAGTCCCTCCTCTATTGTGAGGGAGGCACCCTTTATTGAAAGCCAAAACGAACAAGAAAGAATATGTATATTTTCTTCACTAACTTGTGGGGGTGGGATTTTACTCCCAAAGAAAGCACTATAAGCTGAAAAGAGAATAAAGGAATGGAGAATTTAGAGGGAAAAAGAGAGGAAAGGAAAGCTTTCCTTTCAAATAAGTAAACACAAAGCTTATTTTAGTTTGCAAGAAGATCATTTAATATAAGAAATGCTTCAAAAGGATTCTACATGCATGAAAGGAATAAAGAAAGATAAACACATGACATAAGAACACATGCTATTGCCAAAGAGATCATGACACAAAGTTCAACAAATCTCTTTTTATTTCTTCACAAAAATGAACACAAAGTCTCATACATTTTCCTCTCATACAAGATCTTGTACAAAATCACGGGCAACACAAAGTCTGGCCAAAAAACCCCAAGTCTCTAGAAATGGGAATCCCCTCAAGAAGTGATGATACATCCTACAATATCTTGGATAGCCCAAAGTCTCTCCACATATCTTTGAAGAAGTATCCTCTGAAAGTCTCACAAGGTAGTTCTTCCAACAAAGTAAAAACATCCACTTGGCAAAAATCCCATAAATGATTTACAAAAAAATATTTATAAGGAAACCCTCCCTATTTTACAACTACATGCAAGTTTGAACGAGTCAATTTGCCCAAAATAGAAACTTGTAAATTGAAAAAGTCAATTCACACAACATAAAAACTTGCAAATCGACTAAGTCAACTCGCATTTGAAACTTGTAAATTGACAAAGTCAATTTGCACAGGTGTTCCTAGCAATTTGACTAAGTTAATTTACACAAGATGAGAACTACAAAATCGATGTGCACTTTGTACAATAATAAAGTCAAATTTCACATACATGAAAATGCACATCCGAAGAATTGTAAAATTGACTTTGACAAAGCTGTGAATTAAGGATTTTCCCCTTGCACATCTTCTCGACAAGCTCCTTTGTTCAAAATTTTGATCTTCTGTATTGGCTCGATCCCATGAACAATTATATTTTTTCTTCTTGGTTCTAAGAGAGCGGGTTTGGGGGCTTACAACCTCTAGTGGGGTCGAGGGGCAGCGTCCTTGTGCGTTCCTTGTTACGATATAGGGCAAAGTCAAGGGTAACGTCCTCAGTGAGGCACAATTTGAGCTTATTAAATCCCTTTGGAAAACCTTGATTTTCTACATCTTCGTGGCAAAAATTAGGATTTTGGGGTTCAAAGGTTAGAGTACAATTTGGATGTCGAAAATCTCTGCCGTAAGAGAAACTGCCGCTTAATTACCTCAAAAGGGAAAATAGATTTGTCTTGCATTTTCATGTGAAAAGTTTGCCCAGCTTTATCTTACTTTTGACTTGCACATTTGCACCTCAAAGGTCCACCTAAATCTTGATCATACATTTAACTTGCATTTTCACGTGAAAAGTTTGCCCAAATCTTGATCGGACTTTTGACTTGCATTTGCACATGAAAAAATCCGCACTAGGACTCGATTAGACTTTTGACATGTTTTTAGCACTTCAAAGTCCGCCCAAGTCTTGATCGACTTTTGACTTGTGTTTGCACGTGAAAAGTTTTCCCAAGTCTTGATTGTATTTTTGATGTGCTTTTGTACCTCAAAAGTCTGCCTAAGTCTTGATTAGACTTTTGACTTGCATTTGCATTTGCATGTGAAAACTCCGCCCAAATCTTGATTGGAATTTTGACGTGTGTTTGCACATGAAAACTCCAAAGAAAATATAGCGGAAATTGAGATCCGAAGGCACATTTGCATTTGTATGCAAATTGCACCACCAAAAGTCCAAAAGTCTGATTAACACTAAGGGAAAGAGCATTTCAGGAATTGGAGGTCTAGATGCATTTTGCATGCAAATTGCAATCATGCACCAAAAGTTTGAGAGTCTGATTCACATTGAGAAGTGCTTTTCGGGATCCATGCAAATCGGATTGCACCAAAAGTTTGAAAGTATGATTAACACTAAAAAGTTCTTTTCGGGGTCCAGGGTTTTGGGAGCATTTTGCAACTAGCTTGCAAATGCGTTTGAGAAGTCCGAAACTCCGAAAAACACTCATTTTTATTCCACACTTAACCAATTGGATTAAATTTAGTTGATTGTGACCAACTTTTCTTGGTAGACCCAAATGTTCGTGCAAGTTTAATTTTTGGGAGAATAATTGGTTCTAGCTTAGGGACATGACTTGGATTGTCACAAAAGACAAACAAGGCATGCATGGAATCCAGAATCTCATGTATAATTATAGCTCTATCCATTGGGCCAAGGAGTCAAAAGCATAAACATAGTGCTGACCCATGTTTATAACTTGAATTATAGAGGAGAAGAAAAGAGGAGACCAACACAAACAAACAAAAAAACACACACGGGAAAGGGAAACACATGCAACAACCTAGGAAAGAGTACAAATCAAAATCCTAATCACCTAAAACATGTAGGGGACAACCTGTTTTCAATACTTGCTCCGCTTTAGATGTTACTTGTGTAGGGGTAACACAAGATGAAAATGATCTGCAAACCCATTGACAAGTTCGGTGAAGTAGATCCTTCCTCAACATTGCCAGAGAAGCTTGTGAGGTCCTCGCTGCCTTAAATGCCACTATCGGCTTCCAAATCATTTGCCAATTCAGCCTCGCCTCGATTCCATATCTTGCCGTCTCGTTGCCACCAAAAATCTTGATCTTAGTCACCCACAAATCACAACGATCGTGAAAGACAATGATTCCCAACCTATCATGCCTCCCCGATCATTATTATGACTGTGGTGATACACACATTGCGTTTCATCAAAACAACCACTTTTCACACAAACCACTCCATTTATGCCTTCTTGTATGATATTATGACTTTTATTTTGATCATACGCAACGTCTCATCCTCTTGAAAGGAGAATGAACACAATGAAGAGGCAAAAACAAGAGTGTCACCAACCTCTCGGTAACCCTCATGGGCTGCAAAACCAATCTTCATGCTGAATGTCTCTTTGTCTTGAATGGGATCATCTTTGAGTGACTATAGCATTTTCCCATTCTTTATCTCATCATAGAAGAGGTTTTCTTTGACAAAAGGAAAAGAAAAACTCTCGTATTCACTTAAGGGTTACATAGAAGTCTCACCATGCATCTCGGGGAGATGATTTGAAATGAGCATTCCTTAGAAGTTGCTTAAACTTCACGTGGTATATCACTTTCCAACATGATCAGTATCATGAATCACTTTGCGAACACCCTTCTACAAGCACTTGTGCCCATACTTAACCTTAGACGTCTTCCTTTGGAATAACCTGCATTTAGACTCAAAGAAAAATAAACATTGTCCATTACAGGGGCCCTCAAATCATTTGTATGTTCTTTAACTTGTTCTGGTGCATTCTAACCTCCTTCGTCATCGCCGTATAAGACCCACAATTTGTTCTTACATATAAGATGTTGACTCTAGGATCTCCATAACTCAACACTAAATACTTGGCTTTTGCTAAGGTTCTAATCTTTGTTTTGTACCTTTCATGGGGTCATAACATATGACCAATCTAGTTGAATTACTCCCCCAAGATCCCTGCAAAAATCTCTTCTCGGCAACATCCCATAGTTTTCCGAATATTAATTGCAAGGATAGTTGTTTTCAATTTCTTCTCCTTTTTTTAGGTAGGCAACTCGAACATCTTTGATTTGTTTTTAAAGAGACTTTTTGGTTTCCATAGTGAAACATCTTTTAGTTGTCTTAGTAAGTGTCAACCCAAGGGCATGAACAAGTTTGGTTGACATTATATTATCCAAGGCTTCCAGTCAATAATGCAATTGCTTAGTCTATATCCACCAATGAAGAGGGAAACATAAAACGACTCAATTCTTCTAGAGGTGGACATGGATGAAGTCATTCGATTTTATGAAGTTGGGATCTTAGGAGTAGGCGTAATACCCTTTATGGGGGTATTGGAAACACTCAAGATATTCCCTTTGAGGAATGAAACCAACATATCAAATTGACCCAGTTGACTTTTTTGAACTTTATCTATTCAACCTCGAGATATTTGGATCTTGACCTTTTACATGATCAATGATCTCAAAGGTTGGAAAGAGGTAGGAGTGAAAACTTCAACATTTCAATGAGCTTGGGTATTGGTCTCGCATGATTCTGGTCTTTGGAATACATGAATTAGGAGGGGATGGAGCAATTACTTTCTACTCTCTTGTGGCTTGTCCTTAGGTTGATGTGGTATAGAGAGATGTCTCTCTACGAATGATGATCGATGTTGTTTTAAGAGCTTCACACTCTTTTGCTTTCTCCTTAGCTTGCTTGACTTCCTTCTTTTGATTTTGAGCTCTTTTGAAGACAACATAAGAGCGACTATTTGTTTTTTTCAACTCATCATTAGAATCTCCACCCCAGTTTTGTCTTCCGAATACCCAACATGGGAGTCGCCATTTGGTTCTTCAACATCAAGTTCTTAAAAATTAGAAATTTCTTTATCATCTACCTCTTGACCTTCAAAAGAGGCATGGACAGGAGCAACCACATGATGAGGAGCTTCAAGTGCCAAGCGTTGTTGAGGTGCTGACAAGTGGTTGTGGTTGTTATGGTTGCTGAAGTTTCTTCTTGGTATGTCCTTGTATAAATCAGTTGGTACATTTTGAAATACCCATTTCTTTTAAGGCAAGAATGTCATTTGCCAACTTCTCAACCATCATTCTGTTTGTAGTACCTTGTCTCGAACTTTCTCCCTTGTTTTTTGCTTGATTCATTTTCAGCTTTCCAGCCAAGATTAGATCATCTTTAACTTCAACGGCCAATGATTGGGATGCATTTAAGTTTGGCACTTCTGATCTTCTCAGGATAAAACTAACCTCAGGAAGCTGAGTGTTGATGAAGAAACACCTTTGATTTTGTCTAGTGGGTATGGCTACTTGAGGTATCCTATGCAAAAGTTTGTTAAATTTGGCATCAAAATCTCTCATAGGTTCATGAGCCTCTTTCTTCATCTGAGTTGATTGGGCCAAGCGAGCATGAGCATCTTTTGCTGATTTAAATCTTTCTTGAAATTTCATCCTAACAATAACCCAGCTGTTGATGAAACGAGCTGGTAGATAAAACCATTCAATCATTGCATCTTGTAGTGTTTCCACGAACAACCTTATAGACACGTCCTCATGTTCAACACCTAAAACTCCACATGCAACAAATAATGCTGCAATGTGTTTGTCTGGGTATTTTTTTCCATCACCCTTATACTTGGGAATTTTTTATCAATCCCCTAGGAAGTTCATGTAAGGGTCTAGCTAGGGCCAATGGCCCTATGGTTGGTCCCCACGATATTGTTTCCATTGTTAGAAATATCACATGTAAAGTACACAAAACAAGTGCTTTTCTACTGCAATTGTTTTAGCTAGATTGCATAACTAAAAGTGTTAGAAAACAAGAACTATGAATCTTCACGTTCCAAAGATTCATTATAGGTTGCATGCAAAGCATAAACATTCCCCAACAAAGTTGCAAAAAATTGTTGACAATATTTTTTTGTATGCAAAATATGGTACTTTGACAACAGTGTGTGGGACAAAGTCCCTCCTCTATTGTGAGGGGAGGCACCCTTTATTGAAAGCCAAAACGAATAAGAAAGAATATGTACAATATCTACACTAACTTGCGGGGTGGGATTTTACTCCCAGAGAAAGGAATATAAACTGAAAATTGAGAAGAAAGGAATGGAGAAGTTAGAGGGAAAGAAAGAGGGAAAGGAAAGCTTGCATTTCAAATGAGTAAACACAAAGCTTATTTTAGTTTGCAAGTAGATCATTTAATATAAGAAACACTTTTGATAAGGATTCTACATGCATGAAAGGAATGAAGAAGGATAAACACATGACATAATAACACATGCTATTTCCAAAGAGATCATGACACAAAGTTCAGCAAATCTCTTTTTATTTCTTCACAAAGATGAACACAAAGTCTCATATACTTTCTTCTCATACAAGTTCTTATACAAATTCACAGGCAACACAAAGTATGGTCAAAAAAACCTCCAAGTCTTTAGCAATTGGAATCCCCTTAAGAAAACATGAAATGTCCTTTTACGATATCCTTGATAGCCTAAAGTCACTCCACATATCTTTGAAGAAGTCCCTTATGAAAGGCTCACAAAGTAGCTCCTCTAGCAAGTAAAAATCTCTAGTTGAAAAAAGCCCCATGGAAAGATTTATGAACAAATATTTATAGGTAAATCCTCCCTATTTTATAACAACATGCAAGTCTAAACATGCCAATTTGTCCAAAGTAGAAAGTTGCAAATTGACAAAGTCAATTTGCACAACATAGAAACTTGCAAATGACAAAGTCATTTTGCACAACCCGTGAATTCGACTAAGTTGATTTGCATAAAATGAGAACTGTGAATTTGATGTGTACTTTTACGATGATAAAGTGACATTCCACATACATGAAAATGCACGTGTGAAGAATTGTGAAATTGACTTTGACAATATACAACATGTGAATTAAGGATTTTAATGTAGCACATCTTCTTGACAAGCTCCTTTGTTCATATTTCTGACCTTTTGTATTGGTGTGGTCCCCAAATAATTATATTTTTTCTTCTTGGTTTTGGGAGTGCGGGTCTAGGGGTGGCAACCCCCAATGGGATTGAAGGGCAGTGCTTCCACGGGGTCCAGGGGTAGCGCCCCTGGCGAGTTCCCTATCGTGGTACGAAGCAGAGTCGAGGGGCAACACCCCGAACCTAGGCACAATTTGAGCTTCTTGCGACCTTTGGAACACCTTGATTTTCTACATTTTCATGCCAAAAATTGGCATTTCGGGATTTAGAGTACAATTTGCATGCCAAAAGTCTCTATAGCAAGAGAAACTACTTGCTCAAACACCTTGGCTGGGTTTTGTCTTGCATTTGCACGTGAAAAGTCATCCTGGTCTTGATTGGAATTTTGACTTGCATTTGTAGCTCAAAAGTATGCCCAAGTCTTGATTAGACTTTTGACTTGCATTTGCACGTGAAAAGTTCGTCCAAGTCTTGATTGGATTTTTACTTGCATTTGTGCGTGAAAAGTCTGCCTAGACTCGATTAGAATTTTGATGTGATTTTGCACCTCAAAAATCCACCCAAGTTTTGATTGGACTTTTGACTTGCATTTGCGTGAAAAGTCCACCCAAGTCTTGATCAAACTTTTGGCGACGTGCTTTAGCACTTGAAAAGTCCGCCCAAGTTTTGATTGGACGTTTGACTTGCATTTGCATGTGAAAAGCCCACCCAAGTCTTGATTGGACTTTCGACTTGTATTTGCATGTGAAAAGTTGGTCCAAGTCTTGTCGACATTTGATGTGCTTTTGCACCTCAAAAGTCTATACAAGTCTTGATCAAATTTTTGACATGCTTTTGCACCTCAAAAGTCTGCCTAAGTCTTGAATGAACTATTGACGTGCTTTTGCACGTGAGAACTTGCGAAAACTACAATAGGAAATTGGGATTTGGAGGCACATTTGCAATTTGCATGCAAATTATAAATGTGCACCAAAATTTTGAAAGTCCGATTAACACTAGGGCAAGAGCATTTCGAGAATCAAAGATCTAGATGCAATGTGCAATTGTGCACCAAAACTCCAAATGTCCGATTAACATTGAGAAGTGCTTTTCGTGATCCGGGTTTTTGGGACCATTTTGCAACCAGCTTGCAATCGTGTTTAAGATTGTGAAACTCCGACAAACATTAGTTTTTACACTCAACCAATTTGATTGAATTTAGTCATTTGCGACCAAATTTTCTTGGTGGACCCAATTTTTGTCGAAATTCAAATTTTGGTACAACACAATTAAAGAAGAAAGTGATTGAGCACCAAGTGTTGGTGTTACCGTATTTTAACAAAGTATTTCAAGTGGATTGCGATGTAAGTGGTGCAACAATAAGAGTAGCGGTGTTGGGTCAAGAAGGGAGACCTATAGCATTTTTCAGGTGAGAGGCTCAAAATGTGAAACACAAGTATTCGTATGCGATTAGGAATTCTATGCAATAGTGCAAGCGTCCAAAGAAATAAAGAGTTTATTTTCTACCCAAAGAGTTTGTTATGTATACGGAAATCCCCTATCCTTTTAGTTGTAGTTACCCAAACCCTTTTACCATTTGTGACGTATAATCAGTGCAAGATTGGGAATCTTTCTCAATGATCACCATTCATTATTGTTCATCAATGGTCAAGGTAAGTTGAACCAAAGATATATGAAATGGGTGGAGTTATTATAGAGTTATTATTTTGTGTTGAGGCATAGGCGAGTAAAATAAATTCACAAATTGTAATGTCCCCTTCTCCAAGCTAGTCATTTCGAAGACCTTGGGCCCATTCCACTTCCCATGGGCTAAAAGGGAATGAGCAAGGGAAGTTAATGTCATGATTTTCAATTGTTTTTGTGAGCTTTGCATTATTTTAAAGTAATTTTCTAAGTATAGTCAGGTCGGCTAGGAAAAAGGTGAAAAGCCAATTGAAAAATAAAAGAAAAAGGAACTATTATGTCCCCAAGGAGGTTAGTCCTCTTTAGGAGGATTCTATTTGGTTTTTGGCGCCACCTCTAGCTATTTAAAGGGGTCGCTTGGCTTGGAAGATGTTTATGCATGCTTTGGAATTTATTCTCTTAGAGTTGGAGCACACTTTGCTTTCTCTCTCATCCATTGAGGATGGAAACCCTCCATGGAGGTCTATTGAGGATGAAATCCCTCAATAGCACTTAGATTTGAGGATGGAAACCCTCACATCTTCATTGGTGATCTCATACAGAGGTCACACTTGTGCTACAATCAGATTTACAGAGATTCAAGGCAGATTTATCAGTGCTAGGGCATCATTCACAGCTAGGGCAGATCAGATTTGCATGGTTTTGAGTGTGGGACAGCCACACAAGTCCGTGTTTGAGCTTGCAAGGGTTTCGGACCAGCTGTTTGGCCAATTTCAGACTCTCCTAGGGTGGCGACTTGCCCTAAGGTGGAGTTTGGGGTGTTCTAGGGCACGACAACTTCAAATTCAATCATCATTGTGTTCCTCCTATTTTTAGCAGCTGGAATCTTCATTTGTACTTGAGTTTGGGCTTGGAATTCTTCATTTCCAGCCATATTTGTAAAGGGTATTTGTTGTTATTGATAATTAATTTCCAGCTGATATTAAATTGGTAAAAAAGATATATTCTCCGGTACTTTTTCCTTGCAATTAATTCCCGCTTTGAAGAATAATATTTTGAAGGGTTTCTATAAGTTTGTGGCTGATTGCTATCATAAAAATATATTTACAGCTTGTTGCTAGGGTTTGAGAATTTAATTTCAGTTTACTATTTGGTTTTGTGCAAGTTCCTTTGGTGTTCAGATTCAACCCAAAAGGGGCATTACAGTGGTATCGAGCATAATCCTCCCAGCCTGTTGGGTAAACATGCAAGGTGGTGATAAGGAATTCCTCTTTTATCAGAGAAGGGAGAAGAAGATTTTAGGACAACAATCAAAGGGTTCCAAAATGGCTAACAAAAATTCAGAAGAAGCCAAGTTGAATTGACTTGTTGAAGGGAAAAAGAGATTGCAAACACTATGGATTCACTAGCCCTAACTTTACAGAAACTTCAGGGGTCAAGACAACCCAATGGTGAGGGCAGCTCTTTAGGGGTTCATAACAATAGGCAGCCCCAAAGGTCAATTTTCAGATCTGCTGCTAGGCCTTTTCAGCCTACCTTCCTCCCTAGGGAAGAAGCCATTCCGAAGGGTTGAAACATGGCATTCGGTGGGCCACAACATTGCTGCCAGCTATGAAGAGTATAGGGCACTTCCAGATGAGATTTGTGATGCCATATCACTTGCAAAGTTCATAGGAGTGAGCAAGGGTAGATCAAGGCCCGAGCCTAGGTCTCAAGCACCACAAAAGGATCTTCAACATGCCTTGAGAAAGGAAGAGGAAAAGAATTTCCAAATTGCAATGGTGGAGTATGAAGAAAAATCAGGGCTGCAAGTAATGGAGAGAGAACAGCCCATGGAGGAATCTACCGTGCCAAAGGAAAGTGGAAAAGATGTTCCAGCCCAAGACGAAAAGAATTCTCCCTTTGTGATGAGGAAAGAGGAAGAAATCATAAAACAAGAACAAAAGAAGCCCAATATGCAGCTTGAAGGTAAAAATTCTTTGACAATAGATGATGTTTTATTGATTTCCAATGATTGCATGTGGTAGAAAAATAGTGAAATCGAAACAAAAAGGGCATTACTAGTTGAATGCGAAGAGCTCAAGATAGAGGCACATGTACCATCCTTTGAACTTCCTAAGGATGAGCCATTGACTGATTTTCAGAACAACATTGTGAAGGGGCATGTGTTTGAAGAGAATATTGGGAGTCACAAGGATAGAAGGGTTGGAGGTGTCTCCACAAATCCCAATTCAGCAAAGGAGGGTGAGCTCCTTGTTGGCAGCCTAAGGTATGATAGTGATGATCATATTTCAGATTTGTTGATTCCTCCTATGTCATTGCAATATTTTTGTCATCTTGGACAACGTGCTAAAATGATGGGAAGATGAAGGGTACCAAATGGAAAGAGGGTCTTTTCCAAGAAGCCCCCATCCATCTTCCGAACATTCCAAAAATTGAGCCATTGCCATATGAGATAGATTTTTAGGACAACAAAGAACTATTTCAGCTTTTCCATTTTTCTGAGAGTGGTAAAGGGATGAAGGAAGAACCTTGGGTTCTAAGTTGTCCTAAGAAGACACAATGGGATGTACAAGGAGTTAAAGCAAGCAACAATGGAACAACTCCAAATTCAGGTCAACAAATTCAGAATGGGGTTGTTGGTTTCAGATTTGATGTCCAAGCTATGATTGCATATGTTTTGGTGATTGGAGATGACTACCCTCTAGTCAAGATCCATGGTATGCTAGATAGGACAACAACATTCTCCTTTCATATTGTTTTTGACTCAGCTGATAAGCATGCAATTGAGGAGAAAATTATGGGTCACAAGGATGGAGGTGTTGAGGGTAACTCAACAATTCCTATTTTGACAAAGGAAGCATGGGATCCGGGTGATATTTTGGAATCTAGAGAGGATAGAGTTCTATTTGTATTGCTGATAAGTTCTTCATCCTACACATTAAAAGAATCCAGCACCTCAATATTGCTTTGGGAAGGCACAAGGTAAATGAAGATTTCTATGTTGTTGGTATTGAGGAGAAAGATTTAGTGCTTGGGGTTCAATGGTTGCATTCTTTGGGTGAATTTACCCAAAACTATCAAACTATGGAGTTGAGATTCAAACTTGATGGTCAAGAGGTTGTGCTTCAAGGCATGACAAGTGGAGCTCCTCAAGTTGCTAAAGCAAAGAGGATGGAGAGAACTTCTGGAAGAAGGCAAGACCTATGGGCAGCACATGGTAAGATAAACCCTACACTTTCAATTTTAAAACAACAGTCACTTCATAGAAATTTTCAGCTCCTAATCAATACACATGCTCTTAGAAGAAGTCCTTCAATAGGGGTTGATGTTGAGTTCATGAATTCTGTGTTGAGAAGTGAGCAAGATGGATGTTATCTTGCTGTCCAAAGCATTATAACTCAGCATGTCATTGGTGGTATGAATGTAAGTAGTAGGAGTTTTGACTTATGGGTTTTAAAGCATGTTGTCACAAATATTTGTATTGCTGTTATCAGCATTTCCAGTTTGCCAAATACTTTGTTTGCTGCCACACAAATGGGGACAGTCATGAAATGGAATAATTTTCAGTTGTTGGGAGAATTTTCAGTCAATAATGGGATGTTTCCAGCCCCCATAACATTGTCATTGTGGAATTTCATGAAGGGTTTTCAGTGGGACAACTGTTGTACCATCCTTTCACCTGCTGCACGCAACATTTCCAGCCCCCTTCTCACTTTGTTGACAGCCATAGAAGAGTTTCCAGCCACTATCACTCTGATTTTGGAGAAGGAAATGCAAGGTTACAACTGTGTTTGGGACAGCATGATTGAGTTTTCAGACATCCATAACTTGAGGGGAGATTATGAGATGGTTGCAAGCAATGAGAGAGAGTTGGCCATCATGTCTATAAGGCATGATGAAGTGATAATGGGAACCCTTGTTTTCCTTAATGAGTTTGTTCCATGTGCAGGTACAAGTATAAAAAGGAAGAGCAGCTGAGTAGCAAATGGTGGTGTGATGCCCACAATTTCACAACTCAAAATGACCACTAAAACCATGATAGTTTAAAAAAAAAACATATAAGCAACAAAAGTTTGCCAAGAAGGAGGGCATCACTTAATTCCTTTTTACCATACGCACTTGAAACACAAAAACAAGTCGTCCATGAATACACACTTACCCGAGTCCTTCGGAGCGCAATAGGAATGTTCAACATAAGCTACAAGGACTCGTACACATGTCTCCTCCCTTTCAATCCATCTTCATAAGGGGTACAAACTGTGATTGTTGGGGTCATTGCCCAGCTCAATCCCAAGAAAGTTAGGAAACCCATGGCCTAAAAGGTCCAAACCACATGGCTCCCTCAAAATTTATCATACATTAGGCCTATCCTTTAAATGCAAGGTATTTTACAAGATGTGGGTCCCTACGGATCCTTTCCCACATGAATCAAGAGTAGTGTGCATTATAAAAGCACAACCACAATCAAGAGAAGGTCGAAAGGGCATCATCCACATTGTACCCAATTTTCATAAGGTTGCATCTTTATTACCATTGGGTGCATCTGCTTTACAACATTAAGTTGAAAGGTATTTAACATACATAAGCACATGTTCTTATGTTCAAATTTAAGTTTCTCATTTTATATAAACCTTTATTCACAAGAGAACACTTGTCTTACTTTCATTCCTTAGTGTAGTTAACTTATGAGACTTACCTATATGATTCACATCGTTGTTAGAGTGTATATAATTCACATACCCCTCATTTTGTGTCAGTATTCCATGATTTTCCAGGTTATGTTTCCATAGGGAACCATTTATGTAATTGTAGTGACATAACAAAGTGCAACATTGAGTTAAGGAGATGGCCCAAGTTTCTCTGTACATTGTGTTAAAAGGAGAGAACTCAAGAGTTTATATCGTACTTGTGGTGTATCTCAAAGACCCAATTTCCAAGAATGGTTATCGATTATAATTTTTCCCACAAGTAACCTCTTCAGATGTACTATGCTTAATTATTTTGATATGCACTTAAGAAGCGTACCACCTTTGTACGGGGGTCCTCACTAAGGCTAAAAGGATATTCTTATTCACAAGACTAGTGTATAAGGTAGCGGTAGAGGACTACCTGTCATACATAGATGATCATGCCACAATTGACTTACACCAAGGGCATAAGTTCTCTTCTCAAATTTGTGTATTTCTCACTTCATTAAAAGTGTGTACTCTCAAGTAGTACATCTCATCATTTTCAATCCTTAACACAATTAATTTCCGAAATTCACTTAATAGTTGAGTTTATGTTACCACAATACGTGCTTCCACATGAACATTTTTAGATAACAAGGGGTTTAAATGTCAAGTTAAAACTACAACTTCAAGTTTCCTGAAAAACCCTTTTTACAACATTTTGTTAAACACGAAACATTAGATGGAATCCATTACAAGGTATTATCCACTTTTAATCCTCTTAACTAAATTCCACAAGTTGCCAAGGATGTGAAAAAGGTTATGTTTCACCAACTTACGATGTATGTTCTATCCATGGGATTTTGTACTATAGTCAACATAATACCTAGAATCCCTATAATGAGCTCTACACCATTAGCTAGTTTCAAGATCATAACTTCCCAATTTGAACTAAATTATATAATTAGGTGAAGGATCCATTGTAAAAGTTCAAGCTCCATGTCATGGTCATATAGTGCTGCAGTGTATGCGGAATAGAAATGATCCTTATCATTCCTTGTGATTTGAGTATTTCGCTAACCATTATGATACACCATCGGGGTATCGTGACATTTCGAGTTAGGATAAATTCCCTAGTCCTAACAAGCTTAGAGTTTCATCCATAAAACCATAATCATACCCCTATTTACGGTTGCAAAGTATTAACTACCAAGCCCTTAGGTTAGACAATTATGTTGATTTGAGTGACTACCCAAGAGTTTTTATAGGAACAATATCCAAGAAGAGACTCGCAAGGATGGTGCCACCAAGGGTCACCTATATGAGGAGATACCAACCGTCACTAACCTAAACATAAGGCAACGTAGTTTACCCTAAAAGGTTAGGATTTTGTTCATAGCCATGGTTTCAGGGAAATACAATTTAAGTTAAATTTAAGATAACCATGTTCGATCTCATTTCAAATAGTGTTAAAACACCTTTTCAACTTAATTAAGCACCTTCCCATTTACAAATTACCATTATGAGTACTAAGCAAGATGCTTAGATGAACTAGAAGCGGCATACTAGAATACACATGATTCATAAGACACGATGGTGAAGGGTAAAAGGATTCACGGGTTGGCACCCGCTACACTATCAACATCAACACTAATACTTTTCCAAGCTTATGACATGTTGGCTAGATTTTATGCATAGCGTAAAACCTAGGTAGTCATGAGATAAATCTCCTTCATTTAACGGTGAAGCTCCCGTGTAAGATGTTTATCTATTTTGCAGGGGTGAATCCTAATAACTACTTTAAGGGTTTTACTTTAATTCCCTCAGCTCGTGAACCACAACTGGGTAATTTGGCAGCAAGTAAGCATAACTGTGATGGGATATTTGTAGAAGGGGGAAAAATAGAAGTAGGGAAAGAAGAAAGGAAGATGTGTTGACTCAACCAATAGTTATCAGAGTTGGTCTCATCCACACAAATTAAATAAACGATAAATCACAACATTCAACAAAGAAGGAAAGAAATAACTTCTAACCTAGATCTAAGATAACACAAAGTTTATCTAAAACCTTCGAATAGAAGTACTCAGCAAAACATTGTAGACACAAAGTTCTCCAGAAATCCACCTTTTATTCAATCCCAAGCTTTCACAAAAATCACATCAAGGGTTCCAACGCACAAAGTTTGAAAACTCAAGAATGCTCTAGTTACAAAAGCCTCTGCTAAACAAGTTCTGATGAACAAGTTGTGATTATTAACCTATAGGCTCTTCCTCTATTTATAGTGCATAGAGGAAAATACAAATAGGAAACTTTCAATGAATTCCTGCATGTGGAAGCTATAAAAAAGGAAACAGTTGGCAATCTTCCTCCTAGAATTCCTCTTTGCATGACATGCATGATTTACAACTGAAGACTAAATCAATGCCCTGCATGTCTGCCACCTATTCCCAAGTAATTGACTTTTTCTAGTAACTCGAAGTAACGATTTTAAACCAATTACCTAAGTTTTACAATTTAATTGATTACTCAATTACTTTGTCGGAGAAAATAAGAGAAAGAAGAAGAAAGAGGAGAAGAAATTAGAAGTTAATCCAGCTGCAACACTCTCAGTCTTGTTCTCCTTCCATACTCTGTATGCTGATCCAACATGTATTGTACTTCCGCCTCATGAATGATATGAATGATATCTCTGCCTTGAATCTGAGAAGCTCTTTCTCCCATATGTTGTTGAATCCTTTCCTTTGACTCTCATTCGACTCTCATCAAACTGGGTCTGACATCACTGTAGATTTTATCAACTTCTCAACTGGATTACCCGTGAGAGGAACCCGTGAGAGGAATAATGATTCCATCTATTTCCCCTTGAGTAGCTAACTGTGATTTGCTTGCGGATGTTGCCTTTGTCTTGTCTTCACCTCTTGTCCTTGAAGCTTTTGCAGTTCTTCTCAAGTATGTGCACAAGTGAATTGTCTGGAAAGAATTCAGACAAACATTCAACTCATCCCCCTTTTATTTTTTATTGCATATGGGCAGCCTTGAACTCTGGGAATTACTTCGGATGAAAGCAAAGAGAAGTAGGCTCAACATGGGCTCAACTGGGAGATTTTAGACAACATGCATGGGCTTTTAGAGGGATTTAGCATGCAATTTAGCAGATTGCATGGATTTGGCAATGTGAATAGTTGCGTTGAAACTGGAGGACAAGCTGGCTTCACATGCAAACACTTTAAATGCTTCTCTTTCAAAAGCTGTGTTGATTTCCTTGTGGATGGATGCTTTCAATTTGGAAGACTCAGCTGCCTGAAATCCACGATTTACATTTAAATAACTTTTTGCCTTGGCTCCTTATAATAATTGCGTGGAAAATATAAAGGGCAGCTTGCAAAAGAGAATGAGTCTTCTAAAAAATCACGACTTGCTTTAATGACTTGCGTGGAAATTAAAGGAGGAAGGCAACGTGGAAAATGGAAGAAGGAAGGCAGCCTTTAGAAGGAAGACAAGACAATGATTATTCACGACAACTTAAGTGAACTCTCCTTTAAAAAGCTGCGTTAAAATTGAAGGAGGAAGGCAACTTGCAATTAGAGGATAAAGCATTCAAAAACCACGACTTGCAAAAAGTGAAATCTTCTTTTAATATTTGCGTGAAAATTGGAGTGGAAGGGCAGCTAAAAACCACGACTTGCTTTGCAATTTCTCTTTTCAATATTCGCGTGAAAATTGAGGATGGAGGGCACCTAGTATTTCCACGACTTGCGAAAGTGAAATCTTCTTTTAATATTTGCGTGAAAATTGGAGTGGAAGGAAGCTCAAAATCCACAATTTGACTTTGCAACTTCTCTTTTTAATATTCGCGTGAATTTCTAAGGTGGAAGGCAACTTGTATTAGCGTGAATTTCCAAGGTGGAAGGCAACTTGTATTTCCACGATTTGCACAAGTGAAATTCCTTTTTTTAAAATGCGTGGAATTTGAAGAGGAAGGGCAGCTAAAAACCACGACTTGCACTTAAAAGACCATCATGAATTTTGGAGGGTGACAACAGCTTGCAATTGGTAGACAAAGCACTAGAAATCCACGACTTGCATTAAAGAAAACCTCTGCCTCTTAAAAACTGCAACTAGACTTTGCACATGCTTGAAAAACCATGACTTGGCTTGAATGCTTGCAGGAATACAATTAATTACAGCTGGGACAAGTCGACTTGCAATAAAAACAATGGGGAGCTCATAAAAACCCAAGGCGTAGGAAGAAAGAGAAGGCTACGGTGATTGCCAGGTGAAAAACAAGAAAAACCAAAACCAGAACACAAAAGAAATAAATAAAAACAAAATACTTGAAAGAAGCTACGGCAATTGCTCGAAAAGAATTCTCCAATTAGCTAATCTGTAAAACTCTTCCCTAGGTGAATGCTCCACTTTGAGGTGAAAGTAATACTGGTGTGGTAACAATGATGGGGTGAAGTGCTTTATATAACCCAAATTCTCTAATTTTAGCTCAATCTATTTTTAAAAGAACTTTATTTATTTAATATAAAAATAAATAAAACGCTTTCAGACAAAGTCTGGCGAAGGAATTGAGTGAGCTTTTGCATGTGGGTATTTGACGAACGTGGCTTTATGACTTTCTGGGGATACCTTTGAGCAACGCAAGCAACCGCAGGCAAAACAAAACACAAAAACATGACCCGTTACTTAAAAAGAACGAAAAATTTAAAAAGGGGTAGTCCCAGATTTCAGGGTGAAATCTTGGGGACACCACGACACAAGTAAGTTTCAAGCTTAAGTTCACTACTATACAATTTTGTAAAATTACAAGAAATTTTCCGTAATTAACCAAATACACATTGTGCAATGCACTTGATCTATAAGGTAAAGTACAAATATTCTTCAATTTATTAATTACACACACATACATAATAAAATGAACCTTTCTTCCTTCAATAATACAACAATTACAAAAGTTGAGAACATGTTTTCAAATGCATCTTTCTATAAAGGTTCAAACACTTACTATAGAATTCACATGTTTCGGTTCTCCATTGCACATACAATTACGTCAACTTATTTCATTATATAAACCATATAGGATTACACCCAAATATAAAAATATTACATATTTCCACTTTTGGAGAACATGTTAGAAGACCACATACATCATTAACACTCAATTTTTATCAAACATTGTATACCACCACACTACCTGCAACTTGGAAAACCATGTGTCAACAACAAACGTTGGCATGGACACACCCTCCCATCTAACACGCTAACAAAACTCCCAAATCAATTCAAAGTTAGAGAGAGAACAAAATATTCATTTTCCATACTTATTTAAATCAAGACAACTTTTCAAGATTAGAGAGAGATTAAAGAGAGAAAGCACTCATTTCTTTTATGCAAGTAAACCAAACCATTTCCATAATCAAAGAGGGTGAGGAATGACACAATCAATTTTGATTTATAACATTCACATTCCAAAAAGCTTTCTAGAGTAATACAAGTTTTGCGACCTCTAACACGAGTCTTGTTCTGTTGTCAGTAACAAGGTCTAGGCAAACGTGTCAAGCTACGCGATTCCAAGTTTCCATTATCAGTCTTATTTAAGTGTACCAAACCAGGGTTTTTGTACTCATCATATGTATTTCCAAACATCACTTCAGTTTTAAACATTGTATGAACCTTAAAGAGTTAACGTAGGTCCACGGCCTTTGTTGTGCTTTGCTTTGTGTGAACTTGCCCAAGTGGCCACATAATGGGCCTTCAAAAATGAAGTGGGACCCCCAAATGGGTTTTTTAATTATTCTACCTCATTCTCACTTTACGAGAGAATCACAAGGAATTGACGTGGTCCAAAATCGTGTAATCGAGCCTCAAATTGTAATAACATTCCTGAGTCGGTCGGCTAAAATCTGCCGTTTACCCTCCAAAGAAACTAAGCCAAGTGGGCTCAAACGGCTCGCAAAATGCGTTTTCGACGGTAATGTGTAAAACCAAATACACTACGCTGTTCCCCATATAACAACGAAGAGGTTTGCAAGGTCAAAATTTTCTTCTAGGATCCGAGGCACAAAATACGAGGTGGTTTCGGAGGGTTTGGTCGTAGGCAAACCGTTGCTCCCAACAAATTGTTTTCCGAAGCGACCGAAACCCTCTTCGAAACATGGTCGTCAAGCATTTTGACAATCTTCTAGGTTGGAATGAGGTCTCCATATGACAAGAGGTTGCAATAGTTTAATAGCGGAAATGAGGTTTAGAGACACTTTTTGTGCATCTGTTTTGAGAGTTGTTTGACAAAACTTGAGATCTGTTTAAAGTTTCTAGTTTGCATTATACATGTTTGTCAATCCAGTTTGACAATCATGGGACATGCGCAAATGGTGCACACATTATAAGTTTGTTTTGTTCAATTTTAAGGTCCAGCGTTTCGGCACGTCGTCCAAGGAAACTAATTATGGCATTGTTATAACATGAAGCGGCAATTGTTTCATGTGGATTATAATATAATTAGTAACTATAAACGATAAAAAAATACCTTGTTTTCAAATTTAAGATTTAAGCTATCGATGGAATGAAAAATTCAAAGACAAGGTAAAGAGGAGGAATGAATCCATGCTTGAAACAAGTTGTTGAGCAAGTGTTGAGAGGTTGACAACACACTTGCCATTGCATTTTCTTGCGGGTTCCAAACCCTTTTTGTCGCACATTTTGTTCGTCTCTTGTAATTATTGCGATCCATGAAGACCATGATTCTTTGAGACATTTAGTGGAATCTAACTTCACATCTACCCCTTTTTTATTTTGCATAAAAGTTTTCAAATCCCTCCCAACAAGCCATTTTGTGCATATTATGTAATCATTGCATTCCATGAGACCCCATTTCTTTTAAGTAGGTCATCAACAATTCATGTGCCTGTTGTAAGCTTTTACCTTTTACATACATGTTTGCTAAGGCACTTACGCAACGTCAACAACTGAAAACCCCCCTTTTTCTGCTATGCTTTGGTGGGTCCATACCCATTCCAAAAGCTCTCATCTTGACATAAGCTAGGAAATGTTGGCAAAAATTTAAGAGCTCTTGGTGTCCCCAGATTTCACCTTGAAATTTGGGACTACCCATTGAAATTTTTTTCGTTATTTTTAAAATAACAAGTCTTTTCGTGTTTTTATTGCGAGAAAATGTCTATATTATGTTAATATATTCCCGAAAGTGAATCATATGAGCCAATTTTGACAAATACCCGATCTTTGAAACTCATTTTATCCCTTCGCCAAGTTTTGTCTCTGCAGAAATTTTTTTTAATTAGTTATTGAATAAATAATGCCTGTTTGAAGTAAATTGTGCTCCAGTTGAATCCTGTCAAAGTATTGCATGCCAGTATTCACTCATCTCATTAGGGTTTTCACTAGGAATGAATTCAAGGCATTATCTGCAACTTTTGACAACGTTTTTCGCTTTTATTTATTTCTTTTGCATTTTTCTCCGTTTTCTCCACGGTTTTTTGTGAAATTCCCTAGGTCAATTCTTTCACCAGTATAGTCTGTTTAATTGCCTAAAGCATCTGGAGATCATCTACCGACACAACACCAGAAGGAATCAACCTCAAAATGCAAGCTTCTGACCAAAAAAGATGAAATCATGCACAAAAAGCCTCTTCCAGGCAAGTCACATTTTCTCGGAATTAATAATTGTAAGTGCAATGGGATTTTTGGTAGGCAGCGGGCGGGAATTTCTTACGCTTGCAGGTACTTTTCCCATGAATTCAAAGTCCCTTAGTTGTGATGGGAAAATTAGAGGCGGCAGGTAGGCGGGAATTTCTTACCTGCCTTGTAGGGTGAAAATTCCCATTATAAAATAAAGAAAAATCACTTAAAGCATCGATGGGAATTTTCTGCTTGCTTGACAGGCTAACTTTTCCCACCAAAGAGATTTATTCACCCATGCAAGTCGCACTTTATCAAAGGAGGCCAGTTTTAATGCAAGTCGCACTTTTTGGAAGGAAGACTTTAAGTTGCTAGTGGGAATTTTGGCAGTGGCAGGCAGACGAGAATTTCTTATCTACCTTGCAGGGTAATTTTTCCCATGAAGTCAAAGTCACTTAAGCTATAATGGGAATATTAGAGGTGGCAGGCAGGCGGGAATTTCTTACCTGCCTTGCAGGTAAAAATTCCCATTATAAAAGAAAATCACTTAAAGCACCATCGAGAATTTCTTACCTGCCTTGCAGGGTAAAAATTCCCATTATGAAAGTCAAACAACTTAAGTGAAAGAGGGGATTTTTGGAGCTGCAGTGCAGGGTAGAAATTCCCATCAAAGTGACTTCTTATTTTTAGCAACTACCCTTGCCAAAAAGTGCGACCCACCTTAGGTGAATAACAATGCAATTAATGATATTTATTAATGGTTTATTCACCCAATTTTGGCACCATAAATAGAAGGAAATTCAATGCAAGTGGAAAAGCTAAGGAGAAGTCAAGGATTATATAAGCATGGGCTGCCATAATGAAGAAACAATTAATTTTTTTTGCAAAGGATTGCAGCCCGGACAGGTTTTGGCGCCAAAGGAAGGAGGTTTTTGCATTAAAGAGTGTTTTTCATTGCCAGGGAGCTTCAAGGTTTGGCGCCTAGGGTTGGAATGGCTTGATTCTTGCTATGATAATTATCTGCATGTTAGTATAAGTGCTCTGGTGAATTAAATAATATTTTTGCTTTCTTTGCATGCAAGCAAAACCTCAAATTTTAGGGCAGTAGGCTTTATATGCAGATTTTGGTGATAAAAATCAAGTATTCATGCCATGGACTCCATCTTTGTCTGAATAAATTGCAGGTATTCATCACAGGTGCTCAAATCAATGTCAAGTACATTGAATATATCTTCCAAATCAGAAGAAATTGTCAGATCTGCACAAATTGATCCAATTACAAGGGATTCCAACATAATTAAAAGAAAAAGAGCTCAGACAAAGATTGTTCCAGCCATGATAAAGCATGATGAAAGAAAGGATCAGTAGAATCATGCATAGCTTCCGGTTTGTTGAAGTCAAATCTGGAACCACGTGCCCGAACTTGTCACCGATTTAATTGTGAGATCCGAGTCTCATAATTGCAAAGGCTTCCAGCAAAAATTCATCCTCTTGTTTCTAACGCAGCCCATGTAGAAGTCAGTGCATGGAAAATTCCTTCCAGGATCTTGTGCATGTGCTCCCAATTTTCCAGTTGAAGCCTTTATTGAATTTACTTTGCATGTACTGAAGAAGAATTGCAAAAGCTTCAAGGATAGAAGGAAGACAAGTCAAAGGCAATACCCGAAGCAAATCACGAAATCATGCATAGCTTTCGAGATCCAAGATTTGGTGAGAATCAAATGCAAAAGAGTCAACCGCATGCAAAATATGGAAGAAGAATAAGACCGGGAGGGTTGCAGTTTTCTTCTAATTTATTTTCCTCTTTCTTCTTCTTTCTCTTATTTCCTCCGACAAAGTAATTGAGCAATCAATTAAATTATAAAACTTAAGTGATTGGTTTAAAAGCCGTTACTTGAAGAAGTCAATTACTTGGAAATAGGTGGCAGACATGCAAAATAGAAGGTTCTATTTTTCAGTTATAAATCATGCATGTCATGCAAAGAGGAATTCCAGGAGGAAGATTGTCAGTTGTTTCCCTTTTCATAGCTTCCGCATGCGGGAATTCATTTAAAGCTTCTTATTTGTAATTGCCCTTTATACACTATAAATAGAGGAAGAACCTACGGGTTAAAAGATCAAAATTTGTAATCAACATTCTTGTGTTCCAGACTTTGAGCTGAGACCCTTGATAGCTTTCTGCAAGCAGAGGAATAGAGAAGAGATTTTCGAGAGAACTTTGTGTCAACGGTGCATTCGTCTCGTATTTATTTCTAGATCTATTCATAAACTTTGTGTTATTCTAGATCTAGATCTGAAAGTTTCCTTTGCTTTGAATTCTGTATTTCATGATCTATTTGTTTTAATCTATGTGCATGTGATCAACTCTGTAAACTATTGATTGGGTTGCACATCTTCTCTCCTTTCTTCCCGTTTCCTATTATTTTCCTCTTTTGCAGATTTTTCCTTTCTTTTACAGCTGCTTACTTGCTGCAAAATTGTCTAGCTATGGTTCATGAGCTACATAGTTAAAGTAATACCAACAGATAGATACTAGAAAATATAACTGACAAAATCTTACACGGAGCCTCACCGGTAAATTAGGGAGATTTATCTCATGATTGCCTAGGTTTTCAGCTGTGCAGAAAATCTAGCCAACAGCTATCTTGCACTTGCCACTTGCATTTGCTTGAATGTTTCTAGGGCCTTTTCAACAAACCCACGTTGTGCGATCTTACAACCTTGGCTATACACGGGCACATCTATATTTTTTAAACATATTATTCATCACCACGTATCAAGCAAACAAATCCACCCAACCACAACAATTTGATTGACACGTTGGAGGTAAAGTTTAAATTTTCCTTGAAGATAGCCAATGCTTCCAAACGAACTACTAAACAAACAAATTTACGCAACCATCACAAGTTTAAACGACGCATTAAAGTTATAGTTTAGAGCTTCCTCCGGATAGCCAACGCTACTACGCCATTAACAACATTTTAAACCCTCCATTGAATCTGCAAGGCTATAGATTTATAAACAAAAATGAAGCTTACATGATTAGGGTATTTCCCGAGGGACTACAATTTTCTGAGGAGCCCCACACAATTCAAATGCATGGTCAACAACCCACGTACCTGGTTATTGCTTCCACATTTTGCCTACATGTTTGCCAACACCTCTACAAACGATATTTGGATAAAGACCCCTCTCTCATGCTTGATGGACGTCCATGTCCACTTACAAAGCTCATATTTTGGCGCAGAGACATCGGGGTCGGGGGAGAAACACCAAACGAGGGTTGTGGATTTTGGCTTTACCCCGCTTGTTGCATTTTCCTTCATGTTTCTACGGATGCCTCTAACAGCCCAAAAGGAGGAGAAACAAAAGAAAAAGAACCCTAGAAAACAAACTCCTACCCTAATTTGCCCTCTTAATGGGATTTTTCACTTTTTAATTTTTTTTTTTTTAATTATTATTAGTATGGTGTAATTCATATGCATGTCTATATATATATATATATATATATAACCAAATATGTGTGTGTGTGTGTATTAATTTAGTTATTTTATTTCATTTCATCATGAACTCCAATTGTTAATAATCTCTTATAGGATTTATTTGATGAAGGACTAACACCACAAATTCCCGAAACACTCATTTCACGACAGGCCCACACTCTCATCGACCGGATGTAATGACTTGCTCGTAGGCATGACAAATCTGACTCACGATAAGGTGCCTTATAGGGACGGAAGGTCGGAACCCTCGGTGAAGAAGACTCTACGAGGGAGGGGCACTATAGGTGGAACAAATGAGATTGCGGTTGAAGATGGTAGGTTTAAGGTAATAGTTGATCTTTGCTTCAAGGAAGTTTTTAGACTTCATGGGCTGCCAAAGAACATCATTACGGAAAAGGACAATAGACATATGAACTTGTTTTGGCAAAAGTTCTTTCATTTAATGGGTACAAGGTCCAGTTATTGGAGCATTCCAATGTATTTCTTCACCTTGGCATAATGGTCCTTGGGCATGAAAACTTGCAATTTCTTGAGGGAAAGCAATTTTGGGAGGAGAGGACCGTAACGTCCCCTTCTCCAGGTTAGTCATTTCGAAGACCTTGGGCCTATTCCACTTTCCATGGGCTGAAAGGGAATGAGCACGGTAAGTTAGTGTCTTGTTTTAAAGTTGTTTTTGTGAGCTTAGCATTATTTTTAAGTATTTTTCTAAGGATAGTCGGGTCAGCGGGAAAAAGGTGAAAATCAATTGAAAAATAAAGGAAAAAAGAACTATTATGTCCCCAAGGAGGTCGGTTCTATTTACGAGGATTCTATTTGGTTTTTGGTGCTACCTCTAGCTATTATAAAGGTTTCGCTTGGCTTGGAAGATGTTTAGCTTTGGAATTTATTCTCATAGAGTTGGAGCACGCTTTGCTTTTTATCGCATCCATTGAGGACGGATACCATCCATGGAGGTCTATTGAGGAAAAAATCCCTCAATAACACTCATATTTGAGGACGGAAACCCTCACATCTTCATTGGTGATCTCATACAAAAGTTACACTTGTGCTACAATCAGATTTACAGAGATTCAAGGCAGATTTATCAGTGCTAGGGCATCATTCGCAGCTAGGGAAGATCAGATTTGCATGGTTTTGAGTGTGGGACAGCCACACAAGTTTGTGTTTGAGCTTGCAAGGGTTTCAGACCAGCTGTTTGGCCAATTTCAGACCCTCTCCTAGGGTGGCAACCTGCCCTAAGGTGGAGTTTGGGGTGTTCTAGGGCACGACAACTTCAAATTCAATCATCATTGTGTTCCTCCTATTTTTAGCAGCTGGAATCTTCATTTGTACTTGAGTTTGGGCTTGGAATTCTTCATTTCCAGCCATATTTGTAAAGGGTATTTGTTGCTGTTGATAATTAATTTCCAGCTGATATTAAATTGATAAAAAGATATATTCTCTCGGTACTTTTTCCTTGCAATTAATTCCCGCTTTGAAGAATAATATTTTGAAGGGTTTCTATATTATTTCCAACAAGTTTGTGGCTGATTTCTATCATAAAAATATGTTTACAACTTGCTACTAGGGTTTGAGAATTTAATTTCAGTTTTGTTTCAGTTTACTATTTGGTTTTGTGCAAGTTCCTTTGGTGAAAAGGGGCATTACACAAATGCTTTGAGTAAGAGAGTATTGTTATTGAAAGAATTGAGAGTTGAAGTCATGGGATTGACGCTATGAGAGAACAATACGTTGAAGACGAGGATTTCAATAAGGCATGGAAGGCATGTGCAAACCTTGTAACTATTGATAGAACAACATGATTAGATTATTTTGTATAGGATGGATTATTATTTCATAAAGCACTATTATGTATATTGATAGGTTTAATGTGTGAGAATTGGTCAAGGAAAAACACAGTGGTGGATTAGTAGGACATTCTGGCCACAACAAGATATATCCACAATTAGCAAAAGATAGTTTTGGCTGCACATGAATTCAGATGTGTGTATGTTTGTTCATGAATGCAGAGTTTGTCGGTTGGCTAAGGGCAAAAATCAGATCATAAGTTGTATCAATCATAGCCAAATCTAGAGAGACCATAGGAGGATATAAATATGGGTTTTGTTTTAGGCTTCCTAAGATGCAAAAAGGAAATGATTGAGTATTTTTGGTTGACATGTTTTCAAAAATGACACATTTTGTGGTGTGTAGAAAGACTAGTGACACAATTAACATTGCTAACTTGCTTTACACGAGATTGTAAGGCTACATGGATTATCAAGAAGCATTGTATCGACGACAAGGAAGTGAAGTTTGTAGGACATTTCTAGAGAACATCGTGGAAGCAGTTGAACACAAAGTTATAGTTTAGTTTCGTATATCATTTACAGATGGATGGACAAACAAAATTTCTCAACACGAGTTTAGGGATTTTGTTAAGATGTTTGGTTGAAGATAATCTAGGTATGTGGCATAATATTTTGACGCAAATTTGAGTTTGTGTATAATAATTCGATCAATATACACCGTTCAGTTGTGTATGGTTCGAGTCTAAAGAGTCGTAGAGTTGTTCGGCATGAGAAACACAAAAACAAGTGTAGAGGTAAAGGATTTTGTGGAACATATCAAGGATGTGCATGAGAAAGTTTGCAAATAAGTAAAAATAAGTTCAACACAATATAAGCAACACGAAGCTATCAAGCAAAGGGAAGTGAAATTTCAAGTTAGGGACATGGTCTTGGTACATTTGCGGAAGGAAAGTGTAATGTCCCCAAATGGACATATTTCAACCCCAAGTGGATTACTGCAATTCCCACTAGGGCTAAATCTGATTAATCCAAAAGCCAAAAAAATCTCAATTGCTATCAAACTGAAATTCAGAATGAAATTAGGCCACAAACTAAATATTTTCCAAAAACCCTAGTTTGCTGCCCTAGGCCAACGATTTAGCAAATATAGCTTTTTCTACCTCAAAATACCTCCAAAAATTATGAAAATTTGTTTGCAAGTAGATAATGAATAATCAAAATAGGATCTTCAATCAAATTCAAAAAATATTAATTTTGGAATTTATTAGGGCAAAAAACACAGCAAAACTTGTAAATTCAATAACTTGCAAAATACTCCAAATTTTGGGGCAAATGATAGCTCAAACTGAAGCTTGAAAAATAAGCTTTCCAATGAACCCAAAATCAGAATTTTTCAATGGCAGGAAGGCATCCAAAATGGATCTGCAATTCTGGAACAATGTAGATAAACCCTAGCTGTAAGTGAAAGCTGGAAATACAATTTCACCCCACTTAGGAAAGGCCCAAAAACACCTCAAAACTGATCAAACACTTCAGATCTGATCTCTCCTTGAATTTAGCTTGAAATCGGTCTTCAACAACTGCTGGAAAACTACTGGAAAATCAACTAACTCCTTGATATGCAATGGAAACCCTGTGTGGAGAATCCTCTCAACTAGGAGAAGGGTTTTCGTCCTTCTACTAGGCTCTTTGAGGGTTTTCGTCCTCAAGAGTGAATCTCTAAGGGTTTTCGTCCTTAGAAGATTGAAGATGTAGCTCAAAGCTCATCAAACAAATCTGATTTGAGAAAATAAACAAGTGATGTCTCTCCAAGCAAGTTCACTTGCTTAAATAGAAGAATAGGGCCCAAATGGCCACTCTCACATCCAATCAAATTTTCCCTTCATTTAATACTTTTCCCCACTTGCTTTTCTCCCCTAGGCAAGTCACATTTTCCCTTGAAATAATAACTTTTGCTAAATGCCTTTTGCCTTTTTCTATTTTTATCTTATTATTAAGTTTATAATATTTTATTATAAGTGCTTTATAATATTTTCTTTTATTTTTTTGCACTTTATAATAAACTATCATAACTTAAGTCCCCTTTGTGTTTATTCCTTAGTCATTGGGGAGACAGAATGGGCTAAGGGTCTTCGATCAGGAAGGGGATATTATGAAAGTTTTCCAAGAAGAACCTTGTCGCGCCCGTTCGGCATGAGGTCCAAAACGTCCAAAAGAAAACAATAATATCCCGAACAATGATATTAATAGTAATAGTTTTTTTAGTATAAAAGGATAAGCAATATAACTAGCACATTACGATTACTAACTCTGTATGCGACTAAGTCGCAAATATGGCGAAGTGGCACCAAACCACTTAAGCGTATAAGGCAAGATGAGATAAAATTAAAATTTATGCCGTTGCGACTGTGTCGTAATTACAACATTATTAGGCATGGGGATGGCGTAATGCCACTTACATGATTTTAGAATAATATAGTGATTTTAAATGTCGGCGATAATTTAATCTGCGGTGGAACATTTTAGCTACTTAAAAAAATGGCGATTAAAAATTATTGCATCATAAGAGTTTACATTGATTTATTTAATCTCAACAATCTAATCGTTTCTGAAAACAAATAAAACGGTGAAGGAAGACCTCTCGTGGCTAAAACGGTCATGGGTCCAATTTAGTTCCCTAAATAGACCCATACCTTATAAAAGGTTAATATACTAAGATAAAAGGGTTCTTATTAATTTTATTAAGATGCTAGGTCAAAGCGTATAGTACTTAAGTTAAAAAAGGAATGAAGGAGAGCCCTTAGATTAGGAGGGCTCTCCACCATTGGATGATAGGGCATCCAAAAACCCTAAAATTCCTTATAGTTAAACACAATACATAAAATCAATTTATTTATTTTCTCTTCATCCATTTTGTTGCAAGTTTTTTTGTTTTGTTTGGGTTTGCAGGATGAAGGAAAGAGAGGAAGCTCTCATAGAGCTCAAGCAAGTTGATCAATGACGGTTTCACTTTATTTCTCATTCTCATTCTCATTCTAATTTAACCCATTAGGGTTTGATCTGAAGATGATTTTATTTTTGGTTGGATTGAGAATCCATTGTTTCCTTGGTTGAAGGATTCATTATTCCTTTTGTTTTTTTTTTTCAAACGAGTTCTTTCGGGTTCAAGTTTTATTTTGTCAACAACTCTTCCTCGAGCAAGGATTCATAGATGAAAGATTTATTTATTTTTATTTTGTAGATATCAATCTACATTTATATATATATGAATATGTAATGTCCCCTTTTTCAAATTAATGGACATTAATAGTATTTCTAAGTTGGGCCCAGTCAATTCATTATCTAGGGCAACTTATTAATATTATTATAAGAATAAAATGTATTTTTAAATATTTGTAGGTAGAAGACCCTTTTAGCCTATTTTCCATTGTATTCATCAATTTAAATGGTGGGTGAATGGAGGCAAATTGGGTCAATAGGCTTCATTTACCTTGAAAAGAGCCCACCCACCCATAGGGTTAGGGCCTAGGGCCTCTTTTCAAAGCAAATGAGGTCATTTGCTTGTAATATACCCTTCATAAATGGCACATCTTTCCTAAATCCGAGTTTGGGAAAGATGTGGCATTTAGGATCACCTAATCCAAGATTAGGTGTCCTAATCCCTCCTTAGCCTAAGCACAACATCCCAAGACAATAAAATGCCAAAAGCCAAAAAGGGGGTAACATTAAGCACTAGATAAACATTAAACAAGAGAGGGTTAAGTTTAAACAATAGAACTATAACAAGAGGTGCACACTCCATATATAGGTATGAAAGTCCAATATAAACCAAGGTCTAAACAGACAAATAAAATACCAAAATCATCAAGAAGGGGGAAATTTGGCCTCTCAAGGTCTGTCATGCTAGTTAGAGTATGTCTCCCGAGTCCCACGTTTCTCACATGGCTAAACACATGTCACCTACACACTCAAGACAAACATCATACTGTCCCAACACCAATAATCGAAAATACGATAACATCTATATGCATCATAACAATCATCCATACACAATCACAACTAGCTAAGCAATACATCATAGTAATGAATCATCAAACATAGCAAGAAAGTTTACGACCATGCATCTAGGATGAATCCAATAAACAATACGAGATCATGATCAAATCTAATCATAACATCATCTCAACACATATAAATGATCAATAAACATAGGCATCATATGCCCCATCGATAACATGTCAACAAGAGTTAGCATCCTAGTGCAAATAACCATATCATGAAGCAATGTCACATCAAAATAGTAGAACATAGTAACAATATCTCTTTAGCATAGAAATCATGATACAATGAGTCGGTATAGCTCAAAATGAGAATAAGAAAATAGGTGGACACTACAAACTTATAATAAGCTGAATGATATTGTTTATTTGCTAGTCATTGCACCGCCATTTCAATAAGATTTCCATTATTTACAAAAATTGAGTCATTTCACAATTATGATGGTAATCCAAATAGTCTAACCCAAACAAGTGATTGTGTCATCATTTACTTACCGAGACCAAATTCAAAGTACATGGTTGTAGATATAATCTTGTATTCATCATAGACCAAGGCCATTGAAATTTGTATCTTTACCCTCGAAACTCTCAAATATGGCTTAGAAGAATCCTTTGGTGAGGAATCTTAATACAATTCATAAATGGCCATGGAAATTCGTATCTCATACCCTCTAAACTTTCAAATATGGCTCGAAGAAGCCTTTTGTGAGGAATCTTATTACACTACACCATTTTCTCTATCAATAAACTCTATTCTTCCACAATAGACCAATAACCTATGGATTTTCCAATAAGGGATTTGCTAGTTAGAAATCTTACCTCTATCTCTATCAAATCATCCTCAATCACTAGTACAGGGGTTTCTTTGGCCATTTTGAATTCTTTGAAAGTCTTGCCCTAATTTGCTAGTTTCAATTCCTTTTTGTTGCTTCTTACTTTTTTTGGAATCCCATGTTCTTTGAGATTCCTTTCTCCTTTCTTTCTTTAGAACACCCTTCCATTGCGCATGCTTGCCATTCTTGTGGAATCCCTTGGACTTTCCATTCCCATTCTATTTCTTCTAGATGTGGTTCACTTTCTGTGTTAGTTGTTGGAGGGTCATTAGGACCTAGCTCTCAAAAGTACAATATGATATAATATTGTAAATCCTGCAATATGTATAGTTTTGTAAATGATTTTGTATGTAAGGAAAGACAACGAACAATGTATTGCTCCTAGAAAGAAAGGAATCTGAAATGATCAGTCATGAAGCTGAAGAGTCATGAATGAGTGAGTGAGTGTGTGTGTGAGAAAGAGAGAGAGAGAGAATTCCCTAGCCAACATACTTTGCTTTGAATGTATGAAGATCATTTTCCTGATATTTTCTGCGTTTTTATCTTTAGAGAGTGTATATTTCTCTTATGACACATAGCCCCTCTTCTTGCACAACTTATACATAAATCTCTGTAATGGAAGTAGTTAAACCATGGTACACCTAAATTCTTGTGCAAGAACATATTCAACAAGTTAAATCCTGCGAAGAAGATAGAAATGATTTTCTATTTTCCTTTCGCAAATCCTCCATCTCCATTTTCCTTTTGCACATTTATCTCTCCCTTTGATAAAAATAGGTCTATTGTGATGTGAAATGTTGTAGGTGTAATCTCCCCTTTTTGAAATTAAAGCGGAACGAAGACCCTTAGCCTATTTTATTGTTTCCCATAGGCTAATGGGATGAAGGAAAGGGGAACATGGTAAGATTAAAACTAAGTGAGCCAAAAAGTAACTTTATGTCGGCCACTTTGTGGAAAACACACTTATCTTTGAGAAGGGGGTGAATCAGTATAATCCATTTTTACTTATTTAAACATTAACATCCATAACAACAATTACATAAGATATAACAATTGCCCAACGCAAAGTATTTATGTGGAAATCCTTTCAGGAGAAAAACCACAAAGAAAATACTACTTGGAGCTCTGTCAAATCCATTCACAAAATTAATTGTTTTACAAATGTTTGTAGGCACCAACCTATTGGAGACACCAATCCCCAATGCCAAGCACCAACTCAACAATGATTTGTGAGCACCAACCCACTGGAGACCAATCACTACCCGCGGAGCACTATTACCACCAGCGGAGCACTATCACCACCCCCCTGAACACTATCAACACACGTGGAGCACTTCCACCACTGCGGAACACTATCACAATCTGCGAAGCAATATCAACACACTTTTTGTGGAGAACTACCACCACCCGCGGAACACTCTTTGGAACCCGTGGAACACTATAAATTAGTTTACTTCAACGCGTGGCATGCAAAGTTCAAATTTTAAATTGTCTCACAATATGACATCGTTAACAATATTTCCAACACACTCATGTTTTAATTTTAAAATAAGAAAACTTTTCTAATTTAAGTGGGCCGACACTTAATTAGAAACTAAAAGAAAGAGAAGGATATAAAAAAGATGGAGGGGTTCATTTGTGGACATCTACCATTTGTCTATCATCTTGATTTTATGAAGTCGAGCACTTGTGCTTTTACTTTCAGCTATTGAGGACGAAACTCTCTTAGCATCCATGACTTGAGGATGAAAACCTTCATCGTGATCAGAATTTGGGGACAAAAACCCTCATATTTTGTTGCTTCATAGAAGAGTCAAATTTGGGCATATCGAGCTAGGACACATCTATTTTCAACTTGTGTCAATTTGCAGTTCAACTAGGGCACATTTTATACTTTTCCCACTTTAGATATGCATTTCAAGGCAAGAAATTCAGCCAGTGGAGAGACAATCCACTAGACTTCAGTCAGGGATAGCTAGGGCACATTTTGTAGCCATTTTTAGGGCTATCTACACCCCATTAGATTTCAAATCGGTGTTTAGGGTAAAGAACAAATGAGACAAATTTGATTTTTTTTTTCAGTTTGTAACATCTCCTTTTGGTCTCCTCTTGTCATCTACAATGTCTTTTGTGAGAAAATTGCTGAATCTTATGCGGGTATTTTTCTTGTTGTGTGGTGTAAAAATAAATAAAAATGAATTTAGATTTTTGTTGGAAAAAATATTTTCATCATCTACTTGTAGCAAGAAGGGTTTCTAGATGCTTTGGGCCTTTTGGGTATTTATGTATTGTGGTTATTTAAAAAATAAAGGAAGATTTCAGATTGTTGCATTTTTGTCTTACGGTTTGCATAAAAATCAGATTGTTATATTTTGTATAAGGATTTCAGTAAAATTCTAGAATTTCTTAGATTTGTCTCATACAGGACATTACACTGGTATCAAAGCAATGATCTTCCTAGCTTATGAATCATGGGGGCAAATAATTGACCAATGTTTTTTTGCGAAATTCTTACAAAGGAAGAAACATTAGATTCCATTCAAATGGTGGTGATACGATTAGAGCAATTAAAAAGAAGGCTGCAGGAAGAAGAGAAAGAATCAAAACCTTAAGAAGCTGCTAAGGAAGACATTTTGATGGTGGAACATGAAGAAAAAGTGCAATTAGAGCTGTTGGAGATTACGAAGGAACAACCCATAGAGGAGTCCACCATGCAAGTTGAAGAGGAAGAGCACTCCAAAGGAAAAGGTATGGATTCAAATGAACAAAATGTTGAGATTAAAGAGAAAATGGAATTCAGATTTTCAAGTGCAGAGGATGTAATGAAGACCCAACAAAGGTGTGATGAATGGCTAAGAAGAGCCAGAGAAGTTAAGTTGACAAACGCTCAATCAAAACAACACCTATGGGAAATTAGGGCAAAGAATTCTCCCTTGACGATGAGGAAAGGGAGAAATCATGGAGCATGAGCCAAAGAAAGAAGAAAAGTGAGATTTGCAAGATCGTGGAGAGAATTTTGTGGTTAAAGCCCAATGGCCGGATGATAATATTGATGTTCAGCTTTCTGGAACTTTCAGAACAACAATCAATAAGAAGCAAGTTGATGGTGTTCATGACTTTGACAAGAACCATGAAGATGCTCCATGCACGTGTCAACAAAATATTGATGAAGTCAAGGCGGAAAAGGCTTCACTTGTTGAATGTGAAGAGTCTAAGAGGAAGGAGAATGTTGATCCTAACTCAAATATTTTGAGTCACAAAGATGGAGGTGTTGAAGATATCTCAATCATTCTTCATCCGGAAAAAGAAGGTGAACAAGTTATGGACAGCCAAAGGTATGGAAGTTTTGTGGATTTGTTGCTTCTTACTATGTATTTCAGATGTATTGTTATTAGGGCAACATGTTGAAAAGAATGATCTCGTGTCAAGTCGATGCTTCATGGTATATCACGGCAAATTTGTGGTCATCATGGACAACATAGTAAAAATGGTGATAGAGTGAAGAACCCTTTGAGGGGCAAAGGGAACATAGATAATTTCATACAAGTTCCAAATTGCGTGTACATGAAAGTTTGGGATCCGGGTGACTTTGGAGATGCACAAAGGAAAAGGCCATGAGGATAGTCACCATTTGCTGGGGCAACGAGATACTTGATGGGGAAAGTGGGTAAGCCATATGATCTTTATGTACTTGCTGCCATGCAAGTAGTTTTAGTCATTGAAGTGAGTAATTTTTAGTTTGAGACTGTTTTTGAGGAAATTTCATACAAGTGAGTAATGTACTTTCTTCAAAAAAACTTCACTATTCCAGGTTTGATAGTTGCTATCATCCTCATTTCCAGCCAGCTCAACAGTTTGTGTGCAACCATACAAATAATTTCAGTCAAACACTTGAGTAATTTTCAGTTTGCTGTCGTTGATGAATTTTCAGTCACTACATGGTTGATTCCAGCCCCTATATCACTGTCATTTCTAAATTTTGTGAATACTCTGAAGTATGAAAGCTGCTGTCCTATTCTTTTTGCTGCTGTTTGCAATAGAACCAGCCCTTTAATACTTTTAATGACAATCATAAAAGTGTTTCCAGTCACAAGGTGGAAGGATTTTCTGCCTACCATCAATGAGGGATTGTTTTCATTTGTTATAAAAGCGTTTCCAGCCACTACAACATTGGTTGTGAGCAAGAAAATGCAGTGCTACAACTACAACCATGTGTGAGATAGCAAGAATGGACCGTTGAAAGTCCATCAAATGAAAGAAAATTATGAAGAAGATGCAAGCATTGGAAGAGAGTTGAATGACATGTCTATGAGGCATGATGGAGTGGTTGTCGAGATTAATATGTCTGTTCTATGTGCAGGTCCAAAAATGGAGATGATAGAAAAGAAGAGACATAAGTGTGGTTCAGTCCAACATGCTCATATGTATGAGAAGCAAAGGGAAGAAGTGAGCCTAATGATTGGCATGCATATGAGGAGAACAAGGGATGATGATATCCTCTGACCCAAAAGTGGAAGGAACACAATTGGGAAACCATGCATCAAATTCCCAATTTCAATGTTGTTGTCATAAGCATTATCAGCTCCTACGGTACTTCTATCTCATTGATGCACTTACTCCCAATAGCATTTTCAGCTCCTACATGGTTCACACCCTTGATTGGGGCAAAAGGAGATCAATTTTGCTGCTGTGATGACATTTTCAGAGTGCTAGAACTGCTGTTATCAGTCATGTACAGCTGTAATGTCACACTTTAAGGGAATATTTTGGACGGAAGAAGTTGGGGAAAGGGTGTAACTTAAGGAAATCTTCATGACAACCACACAACTAACTAGTTGGATGAAAATACAAGTGATTGGTGGTTGTTGCAACTCATTTCCAGCCCATCTATAGTCTGATTTTTATCAAATATTGGGAGGAACAACTCGCCAAGTCATGAAAGGAACCATTGGAGCCCAAGGGTTTGATATCTCAAAACCTTCTTTGCATAAAAGAAGCCAAGTGGGACAGCAGCAGCCCAATGATGTGAGCATATGGCAACTTTCAGCTTTGTGGGATTTTGTGGATGTTTTCAGGGATTTACAAATGGGATCATCTTGAGGTTGGATGGCACTCATTATCCATTTGGGATATATCACACCATGTTCTTTGGCACGAGTTATCTTGTTTGACAGGTATGGGATCCAAGCTCTATAGTGTAATGTCCCTTTTTCCCACCCAAGAGCTGAAAATTGGTCTTATTGCCATCCCTTCTCTATGGCGAAGAAGCTAAAATGAAGGAGAAGACCCTTGAACAACATTATGATATATTTTATCTAATATTATTATGTTTTCTTTAGTGTTTTATTTCTTTATACAGGACGGCCTTGTCTAAATGAGTTTTGGCGCCAAAGGGAAGATATAAAAGGAGAATAGAGACTTCATTGGCATCTAGTCTTGGCACATTTTTACTATACCTTGGCAAAGAGAGCTAGTTGCTCCTTAGTCATCCACTTGAGGATGGAAACCCTTTTGTGAGGCCTCATTGAAGGATGAAAACTCTTCATGTGGCTTGGGTGAAGGACGAAAACCCGTCATCATCCTTTGGCATTGAAGAAGAAAGCTAATTTGAAGATTCTTTTGTCATTTCCAGCTGTTATTCTATTTATCTAGGGTGGAGCGACCTACCTTGGGTAGGGTTTGGTGACATTGGTGAAGAATTTGATAAATCTGATTCACAATATTTTTAAAGGCTGGAATCTAGAGTTTGGTAATTTTTGGGGCTTTTGTGCCCTAGATATATATTTTTTATTGTGGCTGCAATTTCCAGAGTTTATTTAATTTCCAGCAGTGTGTTCTCTTGCTTTCCTTGGTCGATTTGGCTTCTAAAATTCAGTAAATCATATATAAAATATTGGTGAATTAATTGGTGATGTTTTATGGTGATTTTGGCAATTTTCGGTGCAAGTAGAAGTCGCTGATTTTATTTTCCAGTCTGCTGCAATTTATTTTCAGATCTACATATTTATTTGAAACCCTCAAAAGGGTTATTACAGTGGTATCAGAGCTGGATCTTCAAGGGGCCTAGGGTTTGGAAAAGAAGGAAAGATGGTTGGTTGTGACTCCCAAGAAGCTAAGGTTGACAAATTAATTGCCGGCCAAGAGAGACTTGCAGACACTATGGACTTCTTAGCACTTTCCCTCCAAAGAATCATTGAACCAAGGGTTCAAAATGGTGAAGGGAGTTCGAGTGGGGCAAATAATGCCAAGCGACCTAATGATTCATCCCGAGGATTGAGTTGGAAGCCCACTTTCATCCCTAGAGAGGAAGCCATACTGGAAGAAGAGCCAAGATCCATGGGTAGAAGAAATATTGCAGCGAGCTATGAGGAGTATATGGCTTTGTCTAGAGAGATCCGTGATGCTATTTCCCTTGCCGAGTTCATGGGTTTGGATAGAGGAAGATCTAGGCCCGAGCCTAGGCATGCCATGCCACATAAAGAGGTACAAAGTGCTTTGGGTAAGTTATCTTTTTCTACATTTGATGGATCTACAAAAGGTACTGCTAGGGCATGGATTCAAAAGTTGAACACTTATTTGTCTTTGAAGCCTATGGTAGAAGAAGATGCCATTAAATTTGCTACTCTACATCTTGAGGGCATTGCCCATGAGTGGTGGTTTCATGGACTTGTGACCCAAGGGCATAGTGAAATTCATGCCTATGATGAGTTTTGTCAAAGGCTCATTGATAGGTTTGATAGAGTGGATCCGGAGATACATTTCCGTGAGCTTGCTCAATTAAAACAAGAGGGTACCGTGGAGGAATATGTGGCTGATTTTCAGAGGCTTTCCGTAATGATTACGGATGTGTCGGAAAGAAGGCTTATTGTGCTTTTTGTAGAGGGTTTGATTGAGCCCCTAAGGGGGTTAGTTCGTGCATTTGATCCTTTGTCTCTACAAGAGGCAATAAAGAAGGCTCTAGATTTGGAAGGTGCTGCCCCAAAATCAGCAGCAATCAGCAGTGTTCTAAGGCCAATTGGAGAGGGGAACAAGCCCCTAAGCAGCCCAAAAGCATTTCTTTGGACCAGCCAAAGAAACCACTACCAAAAGTGCCTCATGTTCACACGGATCTGCACAAAACCAGCCTTGAAAAGGAAGCAAAAAATGAGCTACAAAGGAAGAACTTGTGTTTCTCATGCAAGGATCCATGGACTCTAGGACATCGTTGCTTGGGTAAAGGTAAGGTTCATTATATTGAAGTAATTTCAGATTGTGATGATGATGATATTGTTGATGAAGCTAAGCAAAATGATGTCATGGTAGAAGAAGACATTAAGAAACTTGAAGGAACTCTTGCTACATTATCCGGGGCACCTAGATATCACCCATTTCGTGTAAGGGGTGATCTTCATGGCCAAAAGGTAACGGTTTTGATTGATAGTGGAGCTACACATAATTTTATTGATGAAAATTTGGTGAAGAAATTGAAGTTGAAGGCTGAAAATTTCAAGGGCTTCAATGTGACGGTTGTGGATGGTTTCATACTTCCTTGCACAAAGAAGATATCTCAGCTCACACTCACCTTGGGAGGGCACACGGTAAGGGATGATTTCTATATTATTAGCATTGGTGAATCTGATTTGGTTTTGGGTGTACAATGGCTTCATTCTTTAGGAGAATTTTCCCAAAATTATCAAAGCATGGAGCTGAAATTTAAGGTGGATAACAAAGTAGTGTTGCATGGTATGAAAGGAAAGGAATTCTAGTAATTCATCATCATTGGAGCATTTGAGTATTATTGTATGGTTTGGAGGTTGCCCCCTCGAAGTGGCGAAGCTATTATAATTGCATATTGAGATCATTATTCTGGAATATTGTGTTATTTGGTGTTATATTTCTGCTCATGATCTGAATTATACAAGTAATTTCATTACAAGTGGTATCAGAGCTGCGATCTGGGCCAAAATTAGGGCAAAAAACCTAATTTTTGTTTCCATATATATTGCGAACAAAAGCGAATTGGTGGGAGATATTTTTACCAGAGTTGTGAAACATTTCAAGTAAGGTTCCTGAAAATTTCAGACTTTTTTGATTTATTTTGCAAAAGTTATTACAAATTTAGGGTTTTTCATAAAATCACTCCCTAGGGTGCAAATTGTGGAATTTTTTCAAATTCGTTACATTTTCGGAAAAAAAAAAAAATTTATTTGGGGTTTGTTCTTTAAGTTTTTATATTTGGCCGAATTCTTATCGAAATCCAAAACCCTAAAATTTGACCGTGATCCCTACATCCTACTATTTTGGGGCATCATGGCGGGGCCTTCCACAAGAGGAAAAAAGAATCCCATCACTCCGGGTAAAACACCAGAAAAGGATGAGATAGTAGTTGAGGAGTTGGAGATAGAAGATATAACTACAGATTCCTCAGGGTTAGGGTTTACTTCGACAGACCATAAAGTAAGCCAACTTGAGTTTAACTTGAGAGACCTCGAATCTAGGGTGGCCAGCAAAGAAGATGTGGATAGGATTGGACATAGATTGGAGGATTTCATGCAAAAATTCAATACGCATATGATGGGTAATCATACTTATGTCAATCAAGGTGGATCCTCAGGTCAACATAATAGACACATGAGCTAGAGTGGATCTTGAGTGTGCCTGATCAAATCGAGCACTCTGCGGGGCCCGTCTATGTTTCCAAAGTGGAGATGCACAAGTTTGATGGAAAGGATCCACTCGATTGGATCAACCAAATGGAGAATTTCTTTGAACTACATCGAGATTCCATCGGGACAAAAGGTGACCATGGCATCTTTGTATCTCGAACTGACCAATTCATATGGTATCGATGGTTATGTGCTCGAAAGAAGAAGAGTGGTCTTAATGTTACATGGACGGTCTTCACTTTGAAGAGTTGCAATTACACTACGATTCTAGTGTGTCGAGATAATTACTTGACCCGATTAGCAAAGTTGAGGCGAGATAGGATCATTAAGGATTACATTCATCACTTCAAAACCTTTCTCTGCGGGGTGGAAAATATTACTGAAGAGAATCTGAATGACCTATTTCTTGGGGTCTTAAGGATCACATTGAGCATGAGGTGCGTATGTTTAATCCTCATAAGGTTTCTGATTCGATGATTATGGCAAGAAGGGCAGAGGAGAAAAATTTTTCAAGTAGGAGACAACATTTCACTTTTACTAGAGATCACAACACCTTGGCCCCAGCACTCCCTCGGCCAATTAGATTGACACCTCAACAAATTGAAGAAAAAAGAGAAAAAGGGTTATGTTTTAATTGTGATAGTAAATTTGGACCCGGACATAAATGTGCTGAAAAGAAGTTGTTCTACATTGATGGGCCTAGTGAAGATGAAGAGAATAATGAAGATGCAGAGTCAGAGGTCTTGGTTGAGCCAGAGGAGGAGTCAGGAGATCCTCAGCCAACGATCTCATGCCATGCAATTTCAGGTATTAGCACCCCCAAACCCTAAAGGTGGTTGGATTCCTAAAAAAAGAGGGTCACAGTGTTGATTGATTCAGGAAGTACTCACAACTTTATCAATCATAAGTTAGCGATGCTTTAAAAAGCTGTTTCATTTATCCGAGCTCTGAATGTCAAGTAAATGATTGTTGATGGAGGTATCTTATTACTTGTTACGAAAATGCCATAGCATTAAGCTTGCCATGGGAGATTACATACTAAATAGTCCCATGTATGCCATTTCTATGGGAGGAGCAGACATTGTGTTAGGGGTTCAATGGCTTACCACTTTGGGAACCATTGAGATGAACTTCCAAGACTTGTTCATGCGATTTCACTCTGAAGGAAGGACTTTTGAGCTAAGAGGCTTAAGAGCAAAGTCTCCACAAATAGTAAGTTCTCATCAGATGCACAAAATGCTAAAAAAGGGTGCAAGAGGATTTGTGGCACAACTCTTTTCATTGGAGGCTCATCATTCTAAGGACATTATACCATCAGATATGCAAGCAGTGTTGGATGCACACTCTGTTGTATTTGAAAATATACCAAAGGGCTTACCTCGAAAGAGAGATCATGATCATGCTTTATTCGATTATTACCGGGAAGTCAACCACTTAACATCAGACCTTATAGGTACCCATATGTGCAAAAGAGTGAAATCGAGAAGATTGTACAAGAGATGTTGGAAGCAGGAATCATCCGCCATAGTCAGAGTGCTTATTCTTCTCCAGTAGTGATGGTACGGAAGAAAGATGACATGTGGCGCATGTGTCCTGATTATAGGGAACTTAATAAGTACACAATCAAAGATAAGTTTCCTATTCCTGTTATTGATGATTTGCTTGATGAGTTGCATGGTGTTGTTTATTTTACAAAGCTTGATCTTCGTTCGGGATACCACCAAATCAGAATCAAGGATGAGGATGTTCATAAAACCACCTTTCGGACACATGAAGGCCATTATGAATTCTGGTAATGCCTTTTGGACTCACAAATGCACCTTCTACATTTCAAAGTTTGATGAATTCTATTTTTAAGTCATTCCTGCGAAGTTTGTCTTAGTGTTTTTTGATGATATATTAATTTATAGCAAAACATGGGAGGAACATTTGCATCATGTAAATAATGTTTTGGAAACCCTTGAGCAACATCAACTTTATGCAAAGCCCTCTAAGTGTTCTTTTGGACTCGAGGAGGTTGAATATTTGGGTCACATTGTCTCTCATGAAGGGGTTAAAGTGGATCCTAATAAGATCAAAGCCATGATGGAGTGGAAGGTTCCAAAAACCCTAAAGAATCTACGAGGATTTTGGGGCTTACAGGTTATTACCGAAGATTTGTAAGGCATTATGGAAGCATAGCTGCACACCTCTCACAACTTTATTAAAGAATGATTCCTTCCATTGGAGTGAGGATGCAACAAAGCATTTGAGAAACTAAAGGAGGCCATGTGCACCACTCCAGTCTTGGCTACTCCAGATTTTCCAAAACATTCATTGTTGAATGTGATGCATCGAGGGTGGGTATGGGGGGTTCTCATGCGAAGGCCATCCTATTGCCTTTTTGAGCCATCAATTCAAAGGTAAGAATCTTTCCAAGCCGACTTATGAGAAGGAAATGCTAGCCATACTTCATGCAATAAAGCAATGGAGACCATATCTCATAGGAAGACACTTTAAAGTGAAGACAGATCATGATAGTCTGAAATACTTCTTGGAGCAGCGTTTATCATCTGAAGAACAACAAAAATGGGTCTCCAAGATGTTGGGATATGATTTTGAGATTATCTATAAGAAAGGGAAGGAGAATGTAGTTGCGGATGCTCTATCGCGGAAAGATGACTCAACTGCAGCCTTGTTATGTGCCATATCCATATTACAGGAAGATTGGATAGATGAGGCAAGGTCTGAATGGAGAAATGACCCAACCACACAAAACCTCATTCATCATCTCCAGAATGATCCAAGCATGTCTGAAAAATTTGTATTGAAAGGGGATGCTTTATGGTATAAAGATAGATTATACCTATGTAAGAAATCCACTCTTAAAAATAGGATTCTATCTGAGCTTCACTCTTCTCCAGTAGGGGGCACTCTGGATTCTTGAAAACTTATCATCGAGTCAAACAAGATTTCTTCTAGGAAGGGCTCAAAGGGGATGTCCAAAAATTTGTGGCAGAATGCATGGTTTGTCAGCAAAATAAGGGTGAAACAGTTTCGATCCCCAGGTCTTCTACAACCTCTATCTATTCCTAGCCAGCGGTGGGAAGAGGTTTCCATGGACTTTATCACAGGATTGCCTAAATCTGAGGAAAAAATGTCATCATGGTTGTGGTGGATAGACTCACCAAATATGCTCATTTTTGTGCCTTGGCACACCCATTTGCTCTGCAAGCACGGTAGCAACCCTTCATGGACACGATTCGAAAGCTTCGCTGGGACACAGAAGATTATAGTAAGTGATCGAGATCCTATATTTACTAGTAATTTTGGACTGATTTATTCTCATGTTTGGGTACTCGGTTAGCTCGTAGCTCTTCTTATCATCCCGTCGATGGGGAAAAACAAAAGTTGTAAATAAGTGTTTGGAGGGATATCTTCGTTGCTTTACGTCAGATAAACAAGCAAGATGGGTCAAATGGTTGCCACTTGCAAAATGGTGGTATAACACTTCCTTCCATACTTCATCTAAAATGTCTCCTTTTTGGCACTCTATGGGTACCATCCACCATCCATCACATCATCATTGAGAGGAAAACCATGGGTTAGAGCAGTAGAAGAACACATTCAATATCAACAAGAGGTCCTCTCTAGTCTCGAGAGAACTTGGTCATGGCACAAAACCGCATGAAGCAACAGGCTGATCAACATCACACGGAAAGGCATTTTGAAGTCGGTGATTGGGTTTTTGTGCGGTTACAACCATATAAGCAAATGTCTTTGAAACAACAACAAAAGGATAACAAACTTTCACCAAGTATTATATTATGGCCCCTATCAGTATTGCGAAGATTGAAATGCTTATAGCATACAAATTAGAACTTCCACAATCACGAGAATACATCCGGTCTTTCATGTTTCTTTCTGAAGAAAGTAATTGGACAGAGTATCAGCCCAAACAGTGTTACACAGCTCGATGAGGAGGGAGGGTCATCTTGGAACTGAATGCATCCTTCAACACACACTAAAAGATTGAGGACACGGGTTATTACTGAGTACCTGATCAAGTGGAAGAATATGGACAATGAAGATGCAACATGGGAAGATATGACATTCCTGCAGCACACCCAGAGCTTCTCAACATTGGGGACAATGTTTCTTTGAAGGGGAAGGGCATGCTACGCCCTTAACCTATTGCTTGTATTAGGATATGAGTAGCCGACTTGTGGCTTACCATATCATTTTATTATATCATTTATACTTTCTCATGCTTAGTAGGTCGGCCTTGGTGATGGCCATAACATATGAATAGTATATATAGGGGATTGTAGGTAGTAGTTCATCATCATTGGAGCATTTGAGTATTATTGTATGGTTTGGAGGTTGCCCCTCGAAGTGGCGAAGCTATTATTGCTCCATATTGCATATTGAGATCATTATTCACGGAATATTGTGTTATTTTTCTAAGCCATTTGAGCTTGCATGTGATGCTTCCGGTGAAGGTATAGGTGCAGTTTTGATGCAAAATCAGCACCCTATTGCTTTTGAAAGTAGGAAATTGAAAGAATATGAGAAGAAGCTTTCCATTTATGATAAAGAAATGCTTGCCATCATGCATGCCTTAACCAAGTTTAGGCAATATTTGATTTGTGGAAGATTTGTAGTCAAAACCGACCACAATAGTTTGAGATTCTTTCTTCATCAAAAGGAATTGAATGACCGACAACAAAGATGGGTAAGTAGACTCCAAGCATTTGATTTTGACATTGAGTATGTGAAAGGGAAGCAAAATGTGGTTGCAGATGCCTTGTCTAGGAGGCCACCTTCACCATTGGGAGATGAAGACTTTCAAAAGGAAGAAGAAGAAACAGTTGGGGCAGCGAATGTAATGAGTTTGCAATTGCTTGGGGACAAGCAATTTTGGGGAGGGAGGACTATAATGTCCCTTTTTCCCACCTAAGAGCTGGAAATTGGTCTTCTTGCCATCCCTTCTCCATGGCAAAGAAGCTAAAATGAAGGAGAAGACCCTTGAGCAACATTATGATATATTTTATCTAATATTATTATGTTTTCTTTAGTGTTTTATTGCTTTATATAGGTCAGCCTTGTCTAAATGAGTTTTGGCACCAAAGGGAAGATATAAAAGGAGAATAGAGACTTCATTGGCATCTAGTCTTGGCGCATTTTACTATACCTTGGCAAAGAGAGCTAGTTGCTCCTTAGTCATCCACTTGAGGACGAAAACCCTCTTGTGAGGCCTCATTGAAGGACGAAAACCCTTCATCATCCTTTGGCATTGAAGAAGAAAGCTGATTTGAAGATCCTTTTGTCATTTCCAGCTGTTATTGCATTTATCTAGGGTGGAGCGACCTACCTTGGGTAGGGTTTGGTGACATTGGTGAAGAATTTGATAAATCTGATTGTGTAATCTGATTCACAATATTTTTAAAGGTCGGAATCTAGAGTTTGGTAATTTTGGGGCTTTTGTGCCCTAGATATATATATTTTATTGTGGCTGCAATTTCCAGAGTTTATTTAATTTCCAGCAGTGTGTTCTCTTGCTTTCCTTGGTCAATTTGGCTTCTAAAATTCAGATAAATCATATATAAAATATTGGTGAATTAATTGGTGATGTTTTATGGTGATTTTGGCAATTTTCGGTGCAAGTAGAAGTCGCTGATTTTATTTGCCAGTTTGCTGTAGTTTATTTTCAAATTTGCATAATTATTTGAAACCCTCAAAAGGGTTATCACATATGGGCACTACAACATGACTCACCACACTGCGGCACGATGATACTTGAGCATCCATGCTTTACCCGATTGCTTGAGGGCAAGCAATTTTGAGAGTGGAGGGTTGTAATGTCCCCTTTTTGAAATTAAAGCGGAATAAAGACCCTTAGCCTATTTTATTGTTTCCCATAGGCTTATGGGATGAAGTAAAGGGGAACATAATAAGATTAATACTAAGTGAGAATAAAGTAACTTTATGTCGGCCACTTATGTTTTAATATTAAAATAAGAGTACTTTTCTAATTTAAGTGGGCCGACACTTAATTAGAAATTAAAAGAAAGGGAAGGATATAAAAGAAGATGGAGGGGTTCATTTGTGGACATTTGTCATCTTGATTTTATGAAGTCGAGCACTTGTGCTTCTTATTTTAGCTATTGAGGGAAACCCTCTCGGCATCCATCGTTTGAGAATGAAAACTCTCATTGTGATCAGAATTTGGGAATGAAAACCCTCATATTTTGTTGATGGCTTCACATAGGAGTCACACTTGGGTATATTAGAGCTAGACGTCTATTTTCAATTTGTGTCGGTTCTGCGATGTTCGGATAGGGTCGTTTTCTACTTTTCCCGCTTCAGATTTGCGTTTTAAGTGAAGAAATTCAGCTAATGGAGAGACAATCTACCCAACTTCGATCGGGGACAACTAGGGCACGATTTGCTTCCATTTCTAGGGTTGTCTACACCCCTTTGGAATTCAGATCAATGTTTAGGGCATCAACAACGTTACATAATTTGTTGGTTTTAATTTGCAATGTTTCCTTTTGGTCTCCTCTTGTCATTGAGTGTCTTTTGTGAGAAAATTGCTTTAATCTTATGCGGTATTTTTCTTGATGGCGTGAAAATAAATAAAAATAAACTCAGACTTTGGTTGGAAAAATTATTTTTCATCTACTTGTACCAAGAGGGTTTCTAGATGTTTTGGGCCTTCTAGGTGAAATGTCCCTTTCTAGGACTGAATCTGAAAATAAGGGTTTGGCTTCAAACCCAAATGCAAGAATTCTGATTTTTGGAACAGCAGTGATCAAACCCTAGCAGCAAACTGAAATCACACCTTTAGGGCATCAAAAACCAGCTAGAAATTAGTAAACAAACCCTTTTGTAACAACACTTAGGGGCAGCAATTCTCATGCAATATCAAGCTAAAAATGATAGAGAATGATTCCAAATATTTTAACCAATCATGTAGAAATTATTCCAGCCAATATACTTCATAAATTAAGGAGAAACAAGTGCTAACACAAGCTGGAATTAATTAAATAATCAGCGAAGTGCAACTCACAAAAACACTTTGAAAATGAGGTTTTGAAACCTAATAAATACCAATGAAGTGATAGATCAACCTCATAAATTAGGATAAATCTAAATATCAACTCAAAACACTAAAATGTGTCGTATCTCTCGACCAAATCGCCACCACTAGGAGAGGGTGCCAAATTGACATAGAAGGCCGCGATATCTCTTTTTCTTGATGCCCTAACACCAACCACCCGGTAAGATAGCCTTCTTTGAAGCTCTTGGAACCACCAAATTGGAGAGTTTTCAATCTCCAACCTTGAATAAGGGTTTCGTCTTCCTTGCTTGCCACACCAAAGTATTTTTGCCCTCTAGTGGAATGGAATAGAAAATTAGCCCTTGGTGTCCCAGTTTCACCACGAAATGCAGGACTACCCTATGTAAAAAAAAATCATACTTTTAAAATAATGGGTCGTTTTGTGTTTTTATTGCCAGAAAGTGTCTCAGTAATGTGTTAGGATAATCCTAGAGAGTCATATTAGCCAATTTCGCCAAATACCCAAATGCCCAAAATTGTTATATTTTGTTCTTTGGGGTTTACTACAAGAAATTATTATTTAATTATTCTGAGCCCCGTTTGAGGTAAATTGTGCTCCGGTTTAGCCCTGTTGTGATCTTACATGTCAATATTCCCATATACCAATAGGGTTTTAACCAGGAATGAATTCTGGGCTTTATTTGTGACTTCTGGCAATGTTTTGTGTTTTTGGTGTTTTTCGTTTCGTTTTCTGTGAAATTTCTTTGGATCAATTCCTTTGCCGGTTTGGTCTGATTCTTTGCTTGGAGTATCTGGAGATCACCTATGGACGTTATGCCAGAAGGAATTTGCCACCGGAGGTCTGGTTCTCTCTGAAAAGACGAAGTCGTGCACGAAAAAACTTCTTCTGGGCAGGCCGCATTTTTGGAAAAAGGAGGTTTTAAGCTACAATGGGATTTTTGGAAGTAGCAGGCAGGTGGGAATTTTGTACCTGCCTAGCAGGGTACTTTTTCCCATGGAAGCAACGCCACTTAAGTCACAATGGGAAAATTAGAGGCACAGCAAGCGGGAATTTCTTACCTGCCTTGCAGGTAAAAATTTCTATTGTGAAATAAAAGAAAAATCACTTAAGGCATTGATGGGATTTTATTACCTGCCTTGCAGGGTAAATAATCCCATTATGAAAGTCAAACAACTTAAGTGGATCATGGGATTTTTGGAGCTGCGGTGCAGGGTGAATAATCCCATTGTTAATTGGCTTTTAAAAATAGAAATTGCCTATGCCAAAAAGTGCGACCCCTTTTGGGAAAGAAGGGCAGCTTTAAATGCATTAAATTAATTAATTTCTTCTCCAAATTTGGCGCCCAAGTATGTGGAAAAGTCAACAAAGGGAAAGTGGATAAAGGAAATTAGAATTATAAATTCTAATTTTAAATAAATATTATTTATTTAATTCAACCCCTTCATGACAAAAAGTGCGCCCCATTTGGAAGAAGAATAATGCTTTTTAAAGTATTAATTGATTTAATTAATTCATATTTTCAGTGGATGAGGTCAAAGCATATTGTGAGGCTTAAGTTAACTGGAAGTAGAGAGCTAAAATTAAATAAATTTAATTTATTTAATGGCAGCCATGAGCATGCACAAAATAGGCGCCCCATTTGAAGAGAAAAGCTTATTAATTAATTAATTAATTGCCAGGAATAGGAGGGGCAATAATTAATTATAGAATTATGAGGGTTATATAAGCATGGGCTGCCATAAGGATGAATTAATTAATTCAATAGCAAAGAAGTGCAGCCCAGACAAAAAGTGCGCCCCATTTGAAGAGGAATTTTGCTCAAAAGGTGTATTTACTGCTTGAAAGCTTCCAAATTTGGTGCCTAGGTTTGAAGGAGCTTGATTTGTGTCTGAATAATTGTCTGCATAAGTGATACAGGTGCTCAGGTGAAGTTGGTAAAATTCATGTTTGTTTTGCATGCAAATAAAACATCAAATTTTGGGGCAACAAGCTTGATATATGCAGATTTTTATAATTAAAATCCAGTGTTCATGTTCCGGTTGCCATCTTTGTTTGAATTAATTGCAGGAATTCATTATAGGTGCTTTTATAAGAGAAAGGGAGCTTAAATCAATGTCCAATACATTGAACATATCCTCCAAATCTGAAGAATTATCTAGATCTGCACCGGTTGTGAAGAATTCCGGCCGAATAAAGAGAAAAAGAATTGTTTAGACAAAGATAGATACTGGCCATGGCAAAGAGGGATGAAAAAGAAAGCACATCAGAGTCATGCATCACTTCTAAGTTTGCAGACATTGGAGACACAGATCTAGGTCCGGAACCTCTTTCCGAATTGATTGACAGATCCAAAGCAGGAAAGACTTCCCTCATGCGTGCAGTCAAAAGCAATGGAATCATTCGAGCTGCAGCATTTCCATTCACAACCCAGTTGCCAGAGTTCATCATGGAGTGTGCTAGGTCTTACCATTCATCATCCAGATCAATCCGAGATGCTGCGGGGAAAACAATAATCCGATTGGACGCACAGTTCATCAATTATTGTTTGAAGATTTCGGCACGAAAGGTGGTGACGACTATTAGCATACAAGATGCCAACAACAAATGGGAAAAGCATAAAGTTGACTGCGTGGGCATAATGAACAATAGATACATGAAGAAGCTCAGATCTCCTTCCAATTTCCTAGAACTCTTCCGCGATTCAATCAGTGTACAAGAGGTGGATGATATTGCCAAATTGTTATGCAGGATAAATGGCGAAGCGAACGCTCACAACTTCCGCGCATGGATGTATGCTTTCATCAAGACCATTGAAATCAACAAAGCAGATTCAATAATCAATTGGTCGGAAATCATTAGTGACAACATTGGTGAGCACTCCGAATGTGGTGTACTTTCACTTCAAAATGACTTCTATCTAGTATATGCAGCAGCTTCACAGGGTGTCTTCTCCAAGTTGGATAAATGTGGTGATCTTTCCAAAGACCTTATTTTCGAGTGCTATCCACGACTTCTTTGTACTGCGTGCACGAAGAAAGATTACAAGGTGGTTAATGATGGATTCTTTTACGGATTCATTTGCGGGTGCAGGCGCGATCAAAGGCCAACAGGGTGAGCAAGGAAGCGTGGGAAGCTATATCCGGGATTGGTAGTATTTTCATTCGGTTTGTGGATTTTACATACCTCGGGGTCATCAAGCTTTTACGGAGAACCGGTTAAGTTGCCCAGATATCCGAATGATAGATTAGTCACAATGGAGTGAGCAGACAACTAGTGGAGATGCATGACCTACAGTCGAAACAACACAAGTCTACAAGCTTCTTCCCGATCACTTTGTGGGCCATTATAAATCTTTGAGCATTCATAAAGCTGCGAAGTGGAAGCGAAATGTTCTCTAGTACGAGCAAGAGTTCTTCTCAAAGCCACGGCCGAACTTCGATCCATTTGGAGTGGCAAGGAAGACAATCTCCCAGGAGTACACGCACGTGCCTTCATTAGAAGATTTTGGATGAGGTGTAAAAGCGAGTACGAGGTTAGAAAGAAAGATTTCAGCAGGTTATCAACACGGCAAGTGTTTGACTTTGGATTAGCATGGATACCTACGGATCTTAAAGATGATGGGCCTGTGTTACTTGACACATACCATCTGATGGAATGAGATAGAGCTGTACTTCAGGAGAGTGTAGGGGGTTGCCATATGATTGAGGAAAGGTCTGCCGCCGTTCTAGTCAATACTTCAAATTGGTTGTTGTCGAAGGGATATTGCCTTGATGAATCATTGATGAATCAAATCATGGGCAACTTCGACACAGGAGATTCCCTCAAGAGGAAGCATGGAGGAGAGAGCAGCAAAAGGCTTGAGAAGATTAAAGTGCATAGAAGGTCTCATTCGAAAGGAGAAGATCACTTCTACGACTATGATGTTAGTTCCGGCTTCTCCAGCATCAAGTACTTCACCGACTGTTGCACCTCAGTAGGATACTGCCATTCCTCCGTTGAATCCGGCAACATTCATCTTCTCTCCTCAGCCACTCCGTTCAGCGCCTCTTCCTGAAGAAACGTTAAAGCTGTAGATGGCAGAATTCGAAAGAGCTTTGTCTTTGGATGACTCAGAGGATGGCAGCCACAACACTGTAGCGGTTTTAGATGGAGAGGAATTAGAGCGCGAGATAGTGGTACACTCGGCAACTTCTCATTCTCCAAGTAATTTATCAGAATGGTTGACTTCGCAGTTGGTTCCGGAGGCTAGAGAAGAAATCAACTTGGAGGAACACGACTTCCGGCTACTCTCATGAGTCTAGGCGGAAAAGACAGAAAACCTAAAGTTCTTAAGGTAACTTGAGGTTGATCATTGAGGAATCGGGGTAGAAGTTTGCTTTGAAATGTCGATTCGGCGAAGAAGGAAGGAGGATGAGCTCACGGCGAGAAGATATAATAAGAACCAAAGTACCCATAGGTCAAGCCACCATAGAAGGATTGAAGCGGACACGCGAGACATTGATAGATGCTCTATTCCTTAGGCTTGCGAGAGAAAAAAGGCGAGAAAGTTGAACTTGAAGTAGGTATCTCGGTTGTGAGATCATTGCCAAGGTTGCTAAATCTTCCACTCAGCCCATTTCAGCACAAAAATAGGTGAGTGATCATCTGATGCAGGAAATGGAAGATGCAAGCAACCAGGTTAAAGCTATCGATGAATGGAAAAGTATGATCATTCGTCAAAGCTTCATGTCTGACTCGGAGAGGTGCTAGCCACTTTATAGGTTATGAAAGATGCATCAGATCAGCTGAAACAATGGTGATAAGAATGATAGATATGAACACAGTTGCTGAGAGTAACCTAAGTACTTTGGCCGAAATAAATAAGCTACTGAGAGAAGTGTTGATTGCGGAACAGATTGTGCCCGACGGATCAGTTGAGAAGGGGAAGTAGCTTGAGTTTGCAGTATCTTTCCGTTTGGAGATCTGCAGAATTATGCTGAAGAGGATGCAGGCACTTGAGAGTATGACATCATCTTTACCAGAAAATGTCATCGCTTTCACTAATGAGGAAGTGGACGGGAACGTTACTTGATACACATAGATCATTCCTAGCAAAGTGCCTAATTCCCTGGAAGGATCTCTTCTGATGGTGCAAGGGAGAATTGATGGAGCTGTTAAGTCTTTCACGATGAATTCCATTAGCAAACTGGTGGCACTGCAGTCAGATATTGAGAAGTTCGGGCCTAGCTTGGAGGATGTGGAAGCATGTATCAGGGTATTGAACGAAGGCTTGCTGCAATTCAGGACAGAAAAGGAAGTTGTGGCTAAAGACAGAGATGGGAAGATCTTTGAATTACATGTTCGACAAGTATATTCAGTATCAGAAAAAAAAGAAGATATAAATGTTACAGTCTGGCGTGTCTTTCTTCTTCTATTTTCCATGTTCCCGGATGTAATAGTAAAACTTTAAAGTTATTGGTTTTGAAACCATTATTTTAAGTTATGTGGAACGATTCTATTAGTTAAGTGACAGATGTGTATAAGTTTGAATATGGACCCGGATGCATGTCACTTGAAGAGGAATTAGAGTAAGATGATTGCCAGATGTTGTCTTTACTTTTTGTTTATATTCCAGTTCAGTTGAGTTTCCCATTTGTATTTTCCCTTCTACATTCTATAAGTAGAAGAAGAACCTTCAGGTTAAGGATCAGAATTTGTAAGTAGCATTCTTGTGTTCCGGAATTTGTCTTTGAATTTCTGATAGCTATTTGAAGCAAAGGAATACAAAGGAGTAGATTTCCGGAAAACTTTGTGTCACGGTGCATTTTGCTTCTAGCTTTTAATCTCAGATCTACTTATAAACTTTGTGTTATTTTAAATCTAGATCTGAAGTTGCCTTTGCTTATAATTTTGTGTGTTAATATCTATTGGTTTCTTCTATGTGCATGCAATCAACTCATTATCTATTGATTGGGTTGCACATCTTCCTATTTCTTCCTGTGTTTTATTATTTCCTTCTTCTTTAGATATTTCCTTTCTTAAACAGCTGCTTACTTGCTGCAAAACTATACAACTATGGTTCATGAGCTGCATGGTTAAAGTAAAACCCCCATATAGATACTAACATATTTTATTGACAAATCGACACAGAGCCTCACTTTGGTAATTGAGGGAGATTTATCTCATGACTGCTAGGTTTTCAGCTATGCAGAAAATCTAGCCAACAGCCCCAAAACCAAGTAGATAAAATTATAATAGGATAAAATCTGGCCAACCGACTCCTTTTATATCCATATGGTGGCGCCAAAGTCTCATGGAGGGAATTCCCCCATGACCGACCTCAATAAGAAGCTTACTTTATCTTTTAACTTGCCTTAAAAGCTCTCCAACCCAGCCGACCTGCTTCATAAAGGAAAATACTAAAGAAAAATGTAAATGTTAATAAAAGAAAGACTAAAACATCAACCAAAGACCTCCCTTGTTCACCTACTTCTTGTCCACGAAGTGGAATGGGCAAGAAGTCTTCAAATGAATTAATTCAAAAAAGGGGACATTACACAGGGTATTTTTGTATTGTGATTATTTGATAAATAAAGGAAGATTTCAGATTGTTGTATTTTTTTGTCTTATAAGTTTGCATAAAAATCAGATTGTTGTTATATTTTGTATAAGGGTTTCGAGGAATTGCTTGAATTTCTTAGATCTATTCCATATGGGACATTATAGTAGGTGAAGGATAGAGAAGACAATATAGACCATGGTAGGGGCTGCCTAAAACCTAGTATAGGATGTTGGTGTTCCTTTAGTCTTAGGATTCAAATCTTGTCTTTGCAGATAGTATTTTTTTGGTGAAGCTCCATCACCCTATTTTTCCTTATTGTTTATTGGAGGTCTCAACCATAAATGTGAGCATAGAGTGCGGATACGACGACTTCATTTTATTTTGGTATGTTATATTGTTTCTTAAGCTTTGGGGGGTTTAGAAGCCTTGATTATCTCATACATTGATGTCTGCACTTGTATTGTTAGTTCTAGAATGGTTTGAATTCCTCAAACAGGTGCATCTATTTGCCAACTGTGGGTCCCATAGATGCATGTTTTCATCAGCACAGAACTAGTAGATTCTTTCATGTAGGCTACATGACATTCTACATATACACAATGCATACATGATTCTAAAGAAGTGGATGGATATATCTCATACATTGCAGATGACATCCTTTGAGGTTTTTCTCTATTCATACATGCAAAACTTATTGTTTTTAGATAATTTATTTAGAGGTTAAAAAGAACCTTGATATTGAATAAAACCAAATGAATAGATAAGTTCATAACTAGCAATATCATTATTATTACACGAGACCTTTATACTACTTTTTGTGGACTATTTTGGCTTTCCAATAATTGTTTGTAGTAATTCACAAACAACTATCTCATCTTTACTCCTTTGCAGGCATTGGAAACGGGAAATCTATTTTCTACAAATTTAATCCAGTGTTAACTTCGTACATTCTGGATAAGACTAACGTGGTTTATATTATTTCAATTGTGCCTTTTCAAACTTTCTCATATATCAAAATAAAGGGGATATTTTAATGCCTTGAGATTTATTGAGTTCTTGTTCAATATTTTCTTCCTTATTGCATAAACTAAAGGAACAGTCAGGGTTCTCACATTCTAGTCCCTCAATCAAGTATTTGGGGACAAAGTGGCTTAAACAATTCAGATTATGCAAGGACAGATCATTTATTCTTCTTGTTAAGCGCCTTCAAATTTATGCTCCATTTCTCATAGTCTCATACAAATCTTTATTTTCAAAGGGTCATTCCAGGCTTCTGGCCTAAGAATCAATCACATTACCATCAAATAAATACTAAACACTAAATTTTTTCACCTGTAATACAGTCTTTACATAGAAATATAGACAGCTTTGAAGTATCAAGTCTCATAACTGTACTAGTGAAGCAAAAAAATGGAATTTGAGTAGCATGTTTAATTGTCCTGCTGGAAACTTGAAGCCACAATCCTCATCATCCAACTTCAAGAAACAGGGAGATATCAATATTTCACTTGGAAGCTCTGAATCATCAGAGATCAGAATTATCACCCACAGAACTGATTCCCTACACAATATCAGCCGCAGTCTCAGCATGGGAAACCATCTGTTTTGGGAGCCCCAAAGAGGTGCAACCTAGAAATAATCAAAACAGAGAAACTCAACCATGCCTTACAGCATAGTTGTACTGTACAGTTGCCAAAACCTAAAGATAAAGAACGAACACCAGCAACAGCAGAGATGGTAGAGTTGGCAATTGCGGGTCAGAGATAAAACACAATGGCTGGCTTGAGCCAGGCGCTGCTGCACCCCTACAGCTCGCCTGCCCACTTTGTACAGCTGGTAGATATACTTATATGCAAAACTGAAGTCTGACAAACTCGACACCAGGTCCTTTCCAGGGATCTTCTCACCAATACAGTATCCAGACCAGCCTCCTCATCACTACCAGAACACAGCTCATCCAGATTTGGAGAGAACAAAGTATTGGGAACCACTATACGAGCATACTTGCACGGTCCCCTGAAGAGCTTGTCATCAACTTGGGCAGTCACTGTCAATTCTTAAAGCAGTTTACAAATTTTGCTCAGCTTATGTAGATTGCCACCTTCCATTTGTGAAATATCCTCATGCACTGCAAGTGTATTACTGGAGTTCAGAAAGACAGACTGAACCCCTATCACGTGAACTTAATGCAAAGGTGGTGATGCAGTTATTTCCCTCCACCATGAATTGAATATACACGCCTCCCTATCCCTTTTAATTGAAGAAGATAAGGAAGTCATTATGGCCAATTGCGGTCTCAGAAACTAGGTCGATTCTTATTCGATCTGTAATTATTGATTGACAAGTATCATGAAATAGATTTTTCTATTGACCTCTAGGGATACATTTCTTCTCTAGTAATTACTGTTTTTTAAATTGTTTCTAGTTAACAAAAATTCAAATTGGTTAGATATGTCCACAACTGTTTTTGGCTCTTTTTTTAATTTATGTCTGAAAAATCATTCATCCTTGAACAGCAGTCTCTTCTATTGATTTAACTTAGTTGGGACAAGATCTCTTCAGAGTTGGGATATTTGTATTCATGATGAAGTCTACTGAAAATTAAGTTTTTAAATGTCTTAAAACTGAACCCAAAAATATCCTAGGGCATCAATTGTTATCGACCCTTACAGGATTTTTGCTAGGTCAAATCAACACAACATTGGGCATAAGTGTCTATCTTTCCCGTGTTTAAACTTTTGAAGTAGGGAATTTGAGAATGTTTGACTTTCCAATCAATTAGAATGATTCTTCCTCTCACCATTCCAACAGGAAAAGTCCAAGCCGATCTTTTAGAGTCGAACACATGTACCATATTTCATAGCAAGTGTTTCTTTGCTAATGTATGGGTTCCTATCAGAAAATTATCCCTATTCTGCTTCATATTCTACTTGTCTTGTTGTTTTCCAATTTTCGTCATCCACATTTAAGGTCCTTCCATAATGACCATATGGAAATAAAATTACTGATTGAGAAACACTCTCTGAATATAATTTCCTTGTTAAAATGCATTGGCCTGTAAAGGAACAGTAATGTGAGGTTCTTTTGTCACTTTCTTCAAACATGGATTTAGAAGATAGGACCTGCAGAAAAGGATGTTGAAGGCATTTAACCTTACCACAATTTCTTGGACATCCTGTTTGGCTTCCCTGGTGTGACACCTAAGTTCTCTAAGATAATCAAGCATATTCACTTGCGGGACAGGATTGAAGGGCCACTGCACCATAGTTTGTGAATGCTAGTGGATCTCTCAAGGCAAGAGGCTGAAAGGAACCCAATTTAAGCTGTGTACCCCAATATCTTTTATAACTCCATAAAGTTTGTGCAGTTATCTTTTATTCTCCCAAGCTTAGGCACTCTTGTTCTTGAAGTAGATTTAGGGGATCTTGTGTGGATCCATACTTATGATTCACATATCCATACAAATTGGAAACAAAGTTTTATGTTTAGTGTGTGGTCAGTACTTGCTTTTGGGTCGGTGGTTGTGGAGTTTAAAACTGCTGTCATATCAATTTTGTTGAAAAGGTTTGTATTTTGCACTAAAATGATAGAAATAAATTTGATGTGTTCTTCAATAACTTGTTTTTATTATCTTTACACACTGTCACCTGATTTATTCTTCAATAACTTGTTTTTATTATCTTTACACACTGTCACCTGATTTAAATATTATATTCGTGCAACTGTGTTCAGAAGGGCAGAGGAGAAGAAAGATGAGGGGCCAAAATTTTGGATTACTGTTATCTGCGTATGCATATGCTACTTTTGTTGTAGTTCTAGACGTCGAAGGCCCAGACAAAGAGAAGGACTATACTAAAAATAAAAAGTTGCAGTATTCATGATTTATAATTTGCTGCAGTTGTTCTGGCGACTGTTCATGTTCGGCTCATCTATGTACATTCATCATTTGTGGTGGAATTGAAATTTTAAGATTGTGATGTATATTGGTTCAAGATTTAAGGCAGATTTTAGTGGAACATATATTGGCTCAGCTGTGATCTCACGAAGGGTGTTTATCATCATTGCTTGTAACAAACTAATATATACTTATATAAAATTTCCATTTTCTTGTGATATGAACATTAATGTGTATATCTTGAGAAATGAGGAACAAGTTGAACAAATTCACAAATAATTTATCATCAATGATTTCAAGATTAAGAGTAATACACCTTTTCTCTTGTGGAAGTAGGTATGTTTCCTATTTAAAGTGAAGCTCGAAAACAATGTGTATTATACGAGGCATTAGCTCGCTAAAATTGGGTAAGAAGGTTTCCCCTCATTTCCCAACAATCATGTTTAGCCCATCTACAACTAAAAAGGGTTGGAAAAAGACTTGGATAAATGGTCAGGTGTGAACATCTGAAATCATACATTCAAACTAAAATCATTGACAACTTTTGGAACAACAAAGAAAAACTTGGTACTCTAAAAATAACATTAACCCAAACTAGAACATCACACCTACCCACACATGGTATCCGGTCTGAAAAAAACCATGATTGCTGAACTAAGAAACGACTCACACGAACTTATTTACACCTTTAAAATATAATGTGTAAATGTAATGTGCAAAACAATATATAGGATGTAAGGGTTTGTTACATGAGGTTATTTTGAATTAATTAATTTATAATTAACCATGCATAATAAGAACAACAAATTAATACTTGCAACGACGATTAGAGATAGAACGATAGCTCAAATACAAGAGGAGATGAAGACTTAGCTGTACAAAGTGGAACAAAGAAGATCTAGATGTACAAATAGGGCAAACAAATTGATTTAAGACTGAAAATGCTTTGTTTTTGAGACTGCAATTGGAAAGTGCTCGGTGTAGGATCATACAATTATTGTATGGTCTTTCCATTCCTTTATACAGCCACGACTTCTACCGTATGGTCTTGGACCTTATAACGAGATTATGTAACTTTTTGTGCCTTTCACTTGTTTGGAAATATGTTTCATTGTATGTCGAGCTCTTGTTCACATAGTCTAGACACAACCTATAATGACCTACAACAAGTGGAAACTCTAGATATCTGCAATACCCCTCATCTAAGTATTAGATAACAAAAAGAGAAATCAATGTGTGGTGAGACTAGGCTACCCTTGACGGTCAACTCCATCCGAACCAATTCAAGTGTTGTGTTGCATGCCCTTGAGTGGGATCAAGCCCCATGTAGTTTTCATATCTATAGGTACAAGTGTGAATATGATCTAAGCTAACCCCCTTTGTGTGCCCTCATGCCTATTGACATAAAGATGGTGAGCTAAGTGTAGAGTAGAGAATACGCCCAACGCGGTAGTAGTGTGATGTTGTATGTTTCAACTACTAGACTAAACTCTTTTGTCCCCTAGAGTCCTTTGACAATACTTTGAGCGACTTTGCCCTTGTTAAGACTGCTCTAAATGATGTGCATCTACTTTGCATGCTTGGAAATGCAGGAAGCTAGACTCTTTGATAATGACCGCTCTGAATAATGTGCGACTACTTTTGGAGGATTTAGGAGAGCCTTGAGTGCTTTGGTATTGATATCTGCAATAGGAACTTATGAAAGTGCCAGATGAGTTATGAAGTGATATTGACTTGTTTATATAGCCTTCCGTAGGTGAAATATTATGATAAGGCCGACCCTAGGAAGATGAAATGACATGCTTAAGATATTCAAATTGAAAATAGAGTTGGAAGATGAAAGGGGAACAATAGGGAGAGCATAGAGATGGGAAAGTCAAGAAAGAACTTAGAAAGGTGTTGATTGGGCTTAGAATGCGAGCATGTCCTAGCAAGGGAACATAGCCAAACTTGTCATTGCCAAAGAATAAGTTACCAAGTTTGAGTGTCTATAGAATTACATAGTGAAAATGATAGATGAACCATCTCAAAGACATGTTGGGAACAAAGAATCATTAAGATGCATAACTTTAATGAAAATAGAAAATGAAACAATTTTTCTTCTAACTTTGCCCAATATATAACTATATTAGGCACAACTATACGAGATGTTTGCAATAATGATCATGAAATCTTAAACCGGTACAAATCATGGGGAATTTATTGTGAAACTTGATAGTCATAGAAAAAACCTTCTAAACAAGTAAACATATTTTTGTGGGTCCTACAAATTTCTTTAGCCTAAAGGACATTATCTAATCTTTATAGTTTCCTTGAAGTATTGCACAAATCCATGTCATGGATGTATCACAACTTTTGCCTAATAAATTTCACTTACAAAAATAACACTTATTGGTAAATGTGATTGGGCAAGAAATTTTGGCTAGTGAAGGTGACTTCCTTGCAGAAATTGCCTATGGAATGCTACTTAACAAAACATTTTCTTAACGCATTTGAACCGGTTTAGATGATTCAATTAATGCAACTTTTACTAAAATTTAAAATAAGATATTCATTAAGCATAAAGGTTCATCAAAAGTGAATGTAATTCATGCCCCTCTTTACGCCACCTTACAATCCTTCTTTGCCATGTAGCACATTGGTATCGATAAAATGAAGCATTGGCTACAAAGAAATGCTAACACTAGTGGTATCCAAGAAACACCATTATTAAAACACCAAGATTCAAAATGCAAAAAGTATTTTATAGAAGTTGTTTTGTCTTTCTAAGTCTTATGGCTTGCACAAATGTTTTCCTTGTTTTTAATGCAAGAACATGTCTCTAATCTCAATTCTTGAAATATCATATCAATATTTTAAGTCCATCATGTTGGTGCTCAATCCAAGCCCCTAGATTGAGATGGTCTTTTTCCTAGACTCTCCATAGATGTAACCATTCTGTGTAGTTCGTATTGTTCCCCTTGCTTCAAAGTTCAATTTGAGTAAAGGAGAATTATCAATTTGTAAGAAATTTTGTGCCATATCAAAATAAAAGAAAGGATTTAACGGAAATGTTAGAGGACTAGAACATAAGAATTCCCTGGAGACTAGTTAATGGACTGGCTAAAATTCACGTAGCACTTTATACAAGCCTGGGACGTTCAAATGAATGTCAAAGGTTTACACGCCAATCAATTCAAATGCCCATGAAGCGAGATGCCACATGGTGAGATTTTGGACCTCTCTAAGCCATTCGGGTTTCGTGGACTTTGAGTATGCGGAATGTACCAAATTCATATGGTTTTGGGTCCGCGATAGGGCATACAAAGTCAACGTGATCAAAGAGAAACATGGAAGAGTTAGGGGATATCAAGATGGGGCAAGATCAATGGCGACAGGTGGACACACAACCATTTCGGCACAAGTTGAGCGAGATGGGTTCCTACTGACGTAAAGTCCGCGAGAATGAGACGGATTTCAAAGGGCTTCGGGTCCGGGTGGTTTGGCAGTCAAGGCACTATACGTGGCAGCATTTCTATGGAACCAACAATGAAGTGCACCCAGATAGAAGTCGCGATGCGAAGGCCCGACCCCTCAATTAATGAAAGGCAAACAAAAAATCAAGAGAGCCTGACACTGCGAAATCCAAAGTAGCGTGAAACTTTCTCATTGGTTTATGTTTCGCACTCTAACAAGGCTAACACCGCAAAGGTGCGTAGAGTTTTCTCATTGGCTCATGTTTTGCGGTGACGAACAAGTAAAAGAACAATCTAAGAAGGCGAAGGTGCATAGAGCTTTCTCATTGGCTCATGTTTTGCGGTGACCAATACAAGTAAAAGAATAATCTAAGAAGGTGAAGGTGCATGGAGCTTTCTCATTGGCTCATGTTTTGCGATGACCAAAGGTGCAAGTAAGATACTAGTATGAGAAGGCAAAGGTACGTGACATTTTCTTATTGGATCATATTTCATAACAGAACATACCTGCACGCAAAGTCACATAACACAAGAAAATGGAAGCAGACACGTAGGAAAAGCTCGACCTAGCAACTAACTAGAGACCAACATGTGGCAATGAAGGCATGGAATCGATCCCAAAATACTAACAAAAAATTGGATATTTTTAGTTAGACAAAGTACATTCCCGCTTTGATTAAAGCTCTTTCTTTATGAACAAGGAGGAGATTCACTTACTATTTTTGGGGGAATCAAATTGTAAGAACTCACCAAATTTGTATAAATATGGGGATTGTCCTCATATCAAGGGGTTAAATTTTTCTATTTTGAAAAGGTCAAAAGATATGATTGTAATATTGCACATTTCCTTCTGTGAAATACATATGAGTTTCAATTTCTCAAACTTTTGAGTCAAGGTGGTTGTAATGTACAACCATTGAAAACATTGAGAGCATTTGCTTTATGTTCCTTGTCAAGAGATTTAAGATTTGAATAGAATATGTCTGCTTATGAGTTTGATTTATGTGTTCTGGGTTTTGTATGTTGAATTGTTGATTGATGAGTTATACTTTCTGCTACAATTTTGTGTTTATTGCTTCTCTGTGTAGTACACTAGATCAGTCCTTAATGGTTGTGCTTTGGTCATTAATTTAATATTGTGTTATGAGCATTTACTCTGCAATATTGAACATAATTCTAAAATCCTTACTATAACCATTTTGTTGAAGTGATTTTTGTTAGCCTTTGAGTGAATCTTGGGCATACAAGAATAGAAGTAGTAAATACTTTATTAGAATACTTGCATGAGCTTTTGTGTCAAGTATTTTAGAGATTGTGTCAAGATTTGCATCTGTTGGGTATCAATGAATGTAAATCTTCCTTTGGAGAAATTATTACTACTTAATCGAGTATTCTTTACTATCCAGAATAACAAGCAGTCTCAGTAAGTATCAGGTGCTTGGTTGCAAAAGATATTTCATCACATAATTCCCCCTTTTGAAGTTAAAACTACCATAATTGATCCCACCCCTTATACTAACTTCCATTTGTTGCTTTGTTGCTTTGTCTCTAAATATCATTGAAAGTTCCCATTAGCTTTAATTCTACTATCAAGAGAATGCAAGAGCAACCGAACTTTGTTGTCTATAGTAACTCAGTGTCTAGTATGGTAAACATATACAACATTTTTGTGACAACTCGTGAGAGTGAAGTGTTGTATTCATGGCCATGTTTATCTCAGATTGATCCATCATTTGACAAATCGAGGGGAACAAAGATCCTATCTCCCTCTCTGCATTTATGTTACCTTGCAGGTCTTCTCACCCTGGTTTAAGGCAGGACCAAAAGTAACATGATGAGGCCATCCCCTTTGTACGTGCCCCTTAATCACCTCAAGGCTTGATCCCAAGGAAAATGTTAGACCCTCGGCTACAAATGACACATACTACCTAGTCTACCACCATCCAAGCATTCCCCCTTCCTAAAATAATGTCACATCGAGTCACTAGGGGGCGTAGAATTGAGGACCAACACATCCTATATGAATAATAAAAGAAAATGCAATACATATGAGGTAGAATTGTAAATAATGTTCAATGTGGAGCATATTCACATGCTTATGTTGGGGTTTTTCGAAGCGAGTGCTCATTTATAATATTAGTGCATCTAAAGTGTTTAATATTAGTGCACCAAGTGTTTGTTGTACAGAGTAAAGCTTATCTTGTAGCGAAAAACATAAAATCTGATTGAATCTAGAAACATGCTTATATTTAAATTTTGTTTTCTAGAGCTCAATTTTGAAATTCTTAAAAGCTTTTGCACCACATGGTTTTCATATGATGAATGGTTGTATAGCTATTAATCATTGTGGAAAGTGACATATGCTTGAAGACTGCTACATATTAAGGGTTGCAGAATATGTCTCTTTAGGTAGGTAAGCAAAACATATTTTTGGAGTGTTCTCTCAAAATAGGTTGCTTTAGAAACAGCTTTGGTCTTCGTTTTGTTAGTCAATTCTATGTATCATTAGTTTGTTCATGTAGCTTTGCATTGACTTGTATCTTTCAATGAAGGAGATGAATCATATAGTCTTGTCTTGCTCTTTGTTCTATTAGTTAATGTTATATTTCTTTACTTTATTATGGGTAGCTTTGCACTAACTTGCATATTTCATTCAAGGAGATGAACCATACAAATACATCTTGGTCTTTACTATGTTAGTTGATTTTATGTTGTTTTATATTGAAAAGCATTTACAAAAATAATACAATAAAAACAATATAAAAAGATCACCAAAATAAGCTCATAGAGAGCAACCAATAAATGGAATAGCGTAATCAAAAGGTGTAGAGTACTAACAATAAAACCAAATGAGAGCAAGGTAGGCCAACACCTATAATTCAGATTTTACGCCAAAAAACAACATAGTCTAGGCTATTGGGTCCTCTTCTAAGTCCATTGGCAGATTTTCAACAACTTGCTTGTCAAGTCTAGGTTATCAATAGTGTTCTCAAGTCTATCATTATCAACATCATTTGCATGTAGGCGGGAACATGCGATCCCTTAGAGGTAATAGGTCCAACAGACTCATTAGACATGCTCATTTGTTATCCCACAACAATAAAACCATCAACACTTCTTTTCATGTGTTGCTCGCATCTTGTTAGGATAAATTGCACTTTGTTGATAGTGTGACTAATATTGTTTTTTAGTTACCATATTTTCCCATTCGTGTATATGATCCCACCACAGCCATGCTTTGACCAAATGAATGCCTAAAGTGAAGAGGTAGAAGATGAGGCACACACAAAGCTTGCATCCCCAACAAACCTAGTAGTAAATGGTGAATTTGGAGCAATAAGATCAATGACATCCCTCGAGCTTGATTATGCTTGATTCTTCCAAGAGTTGCATAGTTAGCATCAACTATAAAATTAGGTCCTCTAAATTTCTTGTTGTAAAGGATTATTGTCATCAAAACCAAAAATTTTGAGGATCAAGATCATCACATTGTTGAAAGGATGCATCACCGATTATATCCCAAGTTGTAGTGATCTCCGATTAGATAATGAAAAAATCAAACCCATTTTTTTCTCTAGCCAAACATAAACTTAAGTAATCTAACACATAACCATATAAAATAATATGTTTCATGTAAATGAAGATAACATATTATTTCAAATTTCTCCAAGGGATAATCATGCAAAATTTATTCTATCCTAATTTCGCCATCTAACTCAATACACCATTTCGCATTTACATTTCGTATTATACAATTTCATTAATCATTTCTCATTGAATAACTTGAACAATTCATACATCATAAAACAAAAATTTAATTACATTTACTTTAGTCTTTCGATTCAAGAAGAGTACAAATTATTTCAATACAATTACTTCATCTCGTTATAGGGCATAAGTACAAAATATAACTATTCAAGCCCTAGTTAGATTTTAGAATGTTATTATTATCCAAAATAAGCCCCTTGCTCATTTTTGGCTAACTCCCTTTATTCTTTCCTCTCTTGTGCCTCAGTCATAATTTTTATCTTTTAGGCACTCAAAACCTTCTGGAAATGGCACCATTGGATAGAGCTCTTTCTCAGCTTTCCAGAAAGGTAAAGTTTTCTTCCTAACTCCATGTATTTTTGAAGTTATGGCTCGGCGGAGTTTTTGTGGGAAATTTTCCCTGGACAGGCCCACCAACCAATCAGAGAGTGCCACGTCAGCAAGGAGTGGTGGGGGGAGTCAACTTAGAAATTTTCACAAAGTATTTGGTGGGTTCAAAAGAAGAAATTTTGCCTCGAGGGCCCGCCGGCGAATAAGATGCCATGTGTCCTTAGGCCGAAGGGATGGCAGAGCGTGGAGGAGACTTGGAAAATTGCCAAAGTGTTTGGCGAGGGCGCTAAGGAGAAATTTTGGCCCATAGGCCCGCCAACCAGTGAGATCATGCCACGTGTCACCGCGGCGGCGGGGGTCGGAGGTGCGAAAGGAATTTTTCCTTTTCGCCCAAGTGTGGAAAAATGCTAAGAAGAAAACCCACCCAAAATCCGACCCAATAAGATTGTGCCACGTGTCCCAGGGGGGTGTCGGAGCTTCGAACGCCGGGGAGAAATTGGGGAAATTTCCCAAAGGTGAGCACAATTTGAAAATTTTGGCCCCAAGGCCCACATCCAATAGCATTGCGCCATGTGTCCTTAGGCCGAAGGGATGGCAGAGCATGGGAAAAAAATTGGGAAATTTTCCCAAAGCAAAATCAAAGGAAATTTTCAAAAGGAAGTCCCGCCTCCCAAGGCCCGAGCCAATCAGATCATGCCACGTGTCCACGTGGAGGAAAAAAACATAAGGCGGGCCCACAGAAAAAAATGAAAAGAAAATCCCACGTCCAATAGCATCACACCACATGTCCAGTTTAGGGAAGATGGTCAAAAGTGATGGAAAATTTGAAGGAGAGGCCCGCGACGAATCACAACGTGCCACGTGTCTTCGGGTCATCGAGCAGTGGAGAATTTTTGGAAAATTTTCCAAAGGCCACAACGATGGGAAATGAAGCAGAAAGGGCCCGCAACCAATCAAATCATGCCACGTGGCACCAGAACGATAGGAAGCAGAGATTTTTGGGGAAATTTTCCCAAATGCAAAAAGTGGGAAAATTTTAAATTTTTGTCCCGCCAACCCATTTTCGGCCCTGTTTTGCCCTAAATGTTCAGAAGGGCATAACTTTCGATCCAGAGCTCAGATTTCTACGTTCTTGGTGGCGTTGGAAAGGTATTGAAATTATCTACACGATGAAGGGATCATTTTTAATTTTGATGAATATTTGTGGGAGAAAAATGGAGAAACTTCCCTGACATGAAGAAGTTACAGAAATGACGTTTCAACCACCATTTTTAATGAAGTATGGCTCGCATTCTCTCCCAGCATGGCCAAAAACATTGGGGAATGAAATTTTGGGGCTGCCCATGCTGTTTTAATGCAATCTGTCGGTGGTTGAAAGCTCCTCCCACTTTTCCCATGCTTTCTCTCTCACAGGCTTGAATTTTTCATTGTTAAAAGCCATATTTGGCTCATTTTGTAAGGGTTGGACATTTTTATGTTTTCCAAGCTCCTTCTTTCACCCTAGAAAGTGATTTTGTGGATTACCAGACCTCTTTCAGGACTACAACATGTTTTTTTCCTCCCTGTTGTTGTAATGCATGTATTTTGATATTGGAAATGACAATGCAAGCTCTGTGAATGAGTTTCAGTCCTCTTCTTGTGTTGTTTGATTCATTCATGATATTTCATTACATTTTATCAGTTTGTGCATGATGTTTTGTTGCATTTCTATAATCTGTGTCAATTTGTAGAAGTAAAGAATCGACCACTCCTTTGGTGTATCACCTTATTAGTACTAGTTTTATTTCTTTTGCATTCTCTATCTCTGTCCCTTTGGAATCTAGAGTAGGATCTTGAGTTTAAACCTTTGCAACTTTCAAGTACTACATCTGATCAGAGGAGTTGAGGAACCAACCTCTAATTTGGAGATTGTTTTCCCACTTTTACAAGTCCCACACTTGGGGAAAAGATTCAATGTTGTGCAATCACATTGGATGTCCAAATATCAAACTAGAAATCTGATAAAACATCTAGGGGTGCTGCTGATTTGCACTAACAGTTTTGGCACACCCAGTGGGACCTTAGAGGTCTTCATCTTCATTGCAACAAAAAATTGATGTGCATTTTTTGCAAGTTTCTTCTTTGAAAGAGCCCTGAATTGCACATCTGGCGACTCCAAAGAAGAAGAATCAACTGGTTTTAGTAGTCCAGACTGAAAAACTCATGAGAAGAATCTCCACAAGGTCAAGAGTTGGAGAGGAAGAAGTGTTGTTTGAGTATCTGCAATTATCTCCAAGAAGAAGACAAAGAGGGAGGAGAATTCAAAGGTCTCCATCTCCACCAAACAGAACTCTATCAACTCCTCCACCTGGTAGACCTTTCATCTAATAAACAAGGGTTCTAAGGCCAATCAGAATGGCATAACACAACCCATATGTCAACTTCACCGAGTAATAGACCCACTTGCTCTCAATGCATAAAATTTAATCCCAGTTGTAGCATTGAATAACATTCCATACTTTACTAGAGAGAATCAGACTACTCCCGGTGATCATGTTGAGGATATTGCTAATATTTGTGCAATCCATGAGATTGATGAGATGCAAGTTGTTGTCAAATTGTTGGCATCTTCATTCAAAGGGAAAGCCTTGCAATGGTTCAGGAGCCTTGCTTCAGGATCTATCCAAAATTGGAACCAGTTATGTATAGCCCTCCATGAGTAGTTTGGAGAAAAGGGGGATAACTTATCCCTTTTGGAACAATTGACAACTATCAAGAGAGCTCCCCATGAGCAGCTGACTGACTTTAAATTCAGATTTCAAAGGACTTGGGAGAGAATTCCAATGGCAATAAGGCCAATAGCAGAAGGTGTTTTTCTATATTACCTTAAAGCTTTAAATTTTGATATTTCTATGTTAATTCAATCCATGGGAGGCACAACTATCCCTGCTGCTTATAACTTTGCCATTAGAGCTGAAAATTGTCTGATTCAAGTTGGTAAGCTAGCTCCTAGGCCTCCAATGCCATTGTATCCAAATTTAGAAATTCCAAGCACTAGTTAGGTGCCTATTTTAGCTCCTATTCCCACTCCTAGAAATCAGGGTTCAAATGAAGCTTCTACTTCATCTTCTAGTGCCCCAAATGAACTTCAAGAAGTCATGAAGCAACTACAAAATTTAGGTAATGAGTTGGTTACGCTCAAGAGGTAGTAAGCCCAAGGTTTTAGACCTTCTTATCAGCCTCAAGCTCAGCCTAACAGGCAGCCATACCAGCCTCAAAGACCACCCAATCCATCTACAAATCAAAACCAAGCAAGGCCTCCTGCCAATAAACCATTCCAGCCCTATAATCCCAATGTTGCATCTGCCTCTAAAGCACTAGTTCTAGTACAAAACAACATAGCTCAAGAGTATGACTGGTGTTTCCCATGCAATGAACCTCACAACCAGTCTATGTGCTTCAATGGTGCTCTAAATCAAGCATTAATGGTAACAACAACTGGTGTGGAGGGTGAAGGGAGTCAAGGAAATAACCAACAACAAGAAACACTCCAGCAACAATCAGCTCCAAATGATACCACACTTGTAAACTGGTAGGCAGAAGACTTTTGTGGCATAAATCAAACAATATCTCAAAGTGTTGCAGCCAACACAAGGTCAAAAAGGAGAAATTTGGGTGAAGGACAGCCATTGGCTCCAAATAATCCACAACCTTCCACCACTCCACAAATTGTTGGCAAACAAAATGCAGTTCCAAACATGCAAGGACCACCCAAACCAGCTCCTAGACCAACTCAGATGCCAGTTGTTGCTTGCCCATGTGCAAGGAATGAATGTGCAGCCAAAGGGCAGCAGAGAGATGCTTCATCTCCATTCAACATCATTGATCAGATGAAGAAGAAAAATGTAAACATATCAATGTGGGAATCACTATCCATCCCAGGCCAAAGAGATTTGCTACAAGCTGCCATGAAGGATTGGTCAACTTCAAATCAACAGGTCCAAATGCAAGAGAAGGTACTCACAAATGCTGCCCAACCTGAAGGGAATCATGGAGGATAGCAAGGTAAAATGTTGAAGCCCCCTCCATTCTATGTTTCATTGATCATTGGGAACCAATTAGTACACAATTGCATGATTGATTCCGGCAAGTAGTTCAGTAATGCCCAAGCAAATAGCTGATCAATTGGGGCTTCAATATGAAGTCATATCCAAAGGGGTAGTGTAATTAGATGGGACAGCAAAGGACAATGTAGGAGTGATTAAAAACTTGAGTCTTACTTTGCATGCATGCCCCAACGTTGTTGTTTTGCAAGATGTCTCGGTGATAGATCTTCCACCACTCTTTGCCCTATGTTTGTCGAGGGATTTCACAGCTAAGATTGGAGGTTACTTATCTGTTGATTGGTCACACATGTTGTTTAGAACAAGATATGGAATCAAAGCCACAATCAGATCTGAGCCTATTGCAAACTTTCATATTGAGCCTCACACTCCAAGCCAAATCAATACCAACTTGTTCAGCGTTTGATCAAGAAGATTATCCAAGCACTGATGAAGCTGACACCAAGGTTGGAAGCATCCTATATTTGACTCTTGATGAATGGGCAAGCAAGGTGCATGCTTTTGATCCTTATCAAGAAATAGAAGAATTTGAGCTAGGAGTCTATTGCATGCATGAAGGAAATCAGCCTATTCCTAGCATCACCAAACCAGACCACAAGGATGAAAATGAGGTATGGCAGTTGTTCTTTGATGGATCAAGAAGTAGACAAGGTGCAGGAGGGGGAGCTATGCTTGTTTCACCTCAAGGAGTTAAGTACTATTTAGCTTTTAGATTTCAGTTTGCATGTTCTAATAACACTGCTGAGTATGAAGCTTTGATACAAGGATTGCATTGGTCAATCAAAAGAGGGATAAAGAACTTGCAAGTCTTTGGTGACAGTGAGCTGATTGTCAACCAAGTTAGAAGGCAACATGCTACCAAGAATGATCTGCTCAAGTGCTACAAAAATAGGGTGTGGGACCTCATTGAATATTTTGAGGGTTTTAGCATCAAATCCATCCCTAGAAAAGAAAACCAAGTTATGAGACTTGCAGCAGTTGGAGCAGCCTTTGATGTTGTTGAAAGCATCAAGAAGACAAAGTACAACCAAACATTCATGTGATTGTAAGGCCTTGAGTGCTAGACAACAATGTAAGTTGGCAAGTGTTTGAAAATGATCAACAAATCATCCATTTCTTGCAAGAAGAGGCTGAGTTCTCAGCTAAAAATCAACAAAAGTTAGAACAACAGTATGGTGATCAAGTGGTACAGCTAAAAACCAACAAACTACCAAAGGGACTTGTCACTTTGGAGTCCATTTTCAATCCTAATGATCAGTTTAGGAAAGAGAAAGCAAACATCCAGGTGAAGGGAGAAGATTGATTTCCCATCTTAGTGGAAGAAGGCAAGTCACTCCAAATTGGTAAAGTGACAACTGAGAAAGAAAGGTATGAGTTCATACAACTTTGTCAAGAATTCCCTTGATGTGTTTTCTTGGAGCTATGAAGATTTGAAAGGTTTCAATCCCAAGTTAGCTCAACACACCATTGAACTAGACCCAAGTGCTAAACCCATCAGGCAAAAAAAAGGCCAGTCAATCCACACATGGAGCCTCTCATGAGAAAAGAATTGAATAAGTTGATAGAGTCAAGTATCATATTCCCTATCAAGCATTCTAGTTGGGTAGCCAACTTGGTTCCGATTAGAAAAAGAGTGGAGAAATAAGATTGTGTGTTGACTTCGAGAGATTTGAATAGAGCATCTCTCAAGGATCATTATCCACTTCCTTCTATGGAGCAGATTTTACAAGTTGTTGCTAGCTCTGAAAGGTTTTCATTGCTTGATGGCTATTCAGGGTACAATCATATTATGGTGAAGGAAGATGATTAGTTCAAGACAACCTTCACAACCAAATGGGGGACTTATTCATACATGAAAATGCCATTTGGGCTGTCCAACGCTGGAGCTACATTCCAAAGGGAAATGGACATGGAGTTTAAGGATTTGATTAACAAAATGGTGCTAATATATCTAGATGATATCACTATTTTTTCAAAAATGTAGCAGACCATCTCTTTCATTTGAGACAAGTGTTCCAAAGGTGCAGAAGATTTGGGGTATCCTTGAATCCCAAAAAGTGTATTTTTATAGCTCATGAAGGAAAGCTCCTTGGCCACATTGTCTCCAAAGAAGGATTAGCAATTGATCCAGAAAGAGTTGAAGCCATAAGAGCACTATCATTGCCAAGTCACAAGAAATCCCTCCAAAGTTTCTTAGGAAGGATAAATTTTGTTCGAGAGGTTTGTCCCAAATTTTGCAGCCCTAGTCAAGCCTATCACCAAGATGTTAAAGAAAAGCATAGCTTTCAAATGGACAACAAAAGGCAAGGCAAGTTTTGAAGCAATCAAAGAGGCCATCTCACAAGCTCCAACTCTCATTAACCCAAATTTCTCCAAGGATTTCATCCTCTATGCATTTGGAGGTGATGATACTATTTCTGTAATTTTGGTACAGCAGAACAAAGATAATGATGAGCAGCCAATTGCTTTCTTTAGCCAAATCCTGGAGGACTATGAGGTGAGATATCCTTCATTGAGAAGCATGTTCTAGCAGTGATTAGGAGCTTGAAGAAATTTAAGCATCTAGTTTCAAACAACAAGGTTAAATTGTTGGTTTCTCATGTGGGAGTTAAGGACTTCCTCCTCAATAAAGACCTAAATGAAAAGAGAGCAGGGTGGATTACTCGTGTCATGGAGTATGACATTGAGATCAAAGTCACAAAGTTGGTCGAGGGAAAAGGATTGTGTGAGAAGTTGGTCTTGAGCAAGAAAACGAAAGCATGCAATGAGAAAGAGGTTGTTTTGACATTGCAAGACAACCATGAACAAGGAAGCACTCAAGAAGAAAATGATGGTGTCCTAACTCCTTGCTGGACCCGAGACATAATGCACTTTCTACACACAGGCCTATGCCCTCCAGAGATGAATAAAACCAAAAGGAGACACTTCAAATTCGAGGCTGTCCCATATGCCCTTGTTGATGGTGTTTTATCAAAAGAGATGTGAATGGAGTGCTGCTGAGATGCATTGGTACAAATCAGATTCACAGAGTGTTGGAAGAGTTCCATGGTGGATCAGCTGGTGGTCATTTTGCACCAAGAGTGACAACTCTCAAGATCATGAGGGTTGGCTATTATTGGCCCAAGATTTTCAGTGATTGTTATGCATGGATCAAGAGGTGCAAGAATTGTGCATTCTTCACAGGTAAGGAGAGACTAGCTGCCCTTCCATTGCATCCAATTTCAGTTGACCAGCCATTCATGCAATGGGGTTTGGACTTCATTGGAGTCATTAATCCAAATTCAAGCCAAGGACACAAGTGGATTCTAATAGCAACAGATTATTTCACCAAGTGGACTGAGGCAGTGCACTCAAGGAAGCAAATGAATCTAGCATCCTAGACTTCTATGAAGGGATAGCAACCAGATTTGGCATACCTGCTACAATAATATCAGATAATGCATTGGCATTCATTGGGTCCAAGGTAACTAAATGGGCTGTCAAGAATGGGATCTACCTAAGCACTTCATCAAATTATTATCCTCAGGGTAATGGCCAAGTTGAGTCTACAAACAAGAACTTGTTAAGGATCATCAAGAGGACTCTTGATGAAAATCAGAGGTCTTGGCATACTAAGTTGAAATCAGCCTTGTGGGCTGATAGGATAACCCCCAAGAGATCTACAGGTAATTCTCCATTCAAGCTTGTTTATGGAAGAGAGGTAATTTTTCCCATGTCACTTGAGTTGCCAACATTGGAACTCATGAAGCAATTGGAGTTGTTGGAGTTTGGGCCCATGGAGGTTAGGTATGCATAATTGATGGAACTCCAAGAAATCATAAATCAGGCATCCCAAGCAATGGAGAAGGATCAAGCTTTGATCAAGAAGACCTTTGATAGAAAGGCCAAGGATAGATCTTTCCAAGTTGGAGATCTAGTGTTAAAATGGGATGTAGACAGAGAAAACCGGGAGGCATTCAAAATTTGATGCCATTTGGAGTGGCCCCTACATGGTCACAAAGTGTAAGGACAACAATGCCTTCCAATTGTCTACATTGGATGGTGAAGAATTAGATTTCTAGTCAATGGAATCCATCTGAAGCATTGCTACTAAAGGAAATTCTCCACCTTGTACATATTAGCTTAGGTTTTCATTCCTCCAAGTGCTTATGCACATTATTTTGTTGTAGATTATCTTTTCTTTCCCTAAGTTCTTTGGCACAAGCTTGTTGTTCCAGGGAATGTATTTTGCAGGCCTTGCTCCAAATCGATGGTGTTCTACCCTCCATCTTCCTCCTTGCATTGTTCTAATCAGTTGGGGTACCAAGTAGATAATTTGATGACTCCATGCCCAATGGATTGCTTCAGCAACTGGTAACTTCATCCAGTAGGTAGATGACCCCTCTGAGTTGCCAAAATTGTTATCCAAAATAAGCCCCTTGCTCATTTTTGGCTAACTCCCTTTATTCTTTCCTCTCTTGTGCCTTAGTCATAATTTTTTTATCTTTTAGGCACTCAAAACCTTCTGAAATGGCACCATTGGATAGAGCTCTTTCTCAGCTTTCCAGAAAGGTAAAGTTTTCTTCCTAACTCCATGTATTTTTGAAGTTATGGCTCGGTGGAGTTTTGTGGGAAATTTTCCTGAACAGGCCCACCAACCAATTAGAGAGTGCCACGTTAGCAAGGAGTGGCGGGGGGCGGAGTCAACTTAGAAATTTTCACAAAGTATTTGGTGGGGTTCAAAAGAAGAAATTTTTCCCCGAGGGCCCATCGACGAATAAGATGCTACCACGTGTCCTTAGGCCGAAGGGATGGCGGAGCGCGGAGGGAGACTTGGGAAATTGCCAAAGTATTTGGCGAGGGTGCTAAGGAGAAATTTTGGCCCGCAGGCCCACCGAACAGTGAAATCACGCCACGTGTCACTGCGGCGGCAGGGGTCAGAGGTGTGAAAGGAATTTTTCCTTTTTGCCCAAGTGTGGAAAAATTCTAAGAAGAAAACCCACCTCCAAAATCCGACCCAATAAGATCGTGCCACGTGTCCTAGGGAGGTGTCGGAGCTTCAACGCCAGGGGAGAAATTGGGGAAATTTCCCAAAGGTGAGCGCAATTTAAAAATTTTGGCCCCAAGGCCCGCATCCAATAGCATTGTGCCACATGTCCTTAAGTCGAAGGGATGGCGGAGCACGGGAAAAAATTGGGAAATTTTCCCAAAGCAAAATCAAAGGAAATTTTCAAAAGGAAGTCCCGCCTCCCAAGGCTTGAGCTAATGGAGATCATGCCACGTGTCCACGTGGGGAAAAAAAACATAAGGTAGGCCTGCAGAAAAAAATGAAAAGAAAATCCCACGTCTAATAGCATCACACCACGTGTCCAGTTCGGGAAGATGGTCAAAAGTGATGGAAAATTTGAAGGAGAGGCCCGCGACGAATCACAGCGTGCCACGTGTCTTCAGGTCATCGAGCCGACGGAGAATTTTCCAAAGGCCACAATGATGGGAAATGAAGCAGGAAGGGCCTACAACCAATCAAATCATGCCACATGGCACCAAATGGTGGGACATGGAGATTTTTAGGGAAATTTTCCCAAATGCAAAAAGTGGGAAAATTTTAAATTTTTGTCCCGCCAACCCATTTTCGGCCCTATTTTTCCCTAAATGTTCAGAAGGGCATAACTTTCGATCCAGAGCTCAGATTTCTATGTTCTTGGTGGCGTTGGAAAGGTATTGAAATTATCTACATGATGGAGGGCTCATTTTTGCATTTTGATGAATATTTGGGGATAAAAATGGAGAAACGTCCCTGGCACGAAGAAGTTACAAAAATGACGTTTCAACCACCATTTTTAATGAAGTATGGCTCGCATTCTCTCCCAACGCATGGCCAAAAACATTGGGAATGAACTTTTGAGGGTGCCCATGCTGTTTTAATGCAATCTGGTTGGTGGTTGAAAGCTCCTCTCACTTTTCCCGTTTCTCTCTCCTGGGCTAAATTTTCATTGTTAAAAGCTAGATTTGGCTCATTTTGTAAAGGGTTGGACATTTTTATGTTTTGCAGGCTCCTTCTTTCACCCTAGAAAGTGATTTTGTGGAATACTAGACCTCTTTTAGGACTACAACATGTTTTCTACCTCCTTGTTGTTGTAATGCATGTATTTTGATATTGGAAATGACAATGCAAGCTCTGTGAATGAGTTTCAGTCCTCTTCTTGTGTTGTTTGATTCATTCATGATCTTTCATTACATTTTATCAGTTTGTGCATGATGTTTTGCTGCATTTCTGTAATCTATGTCAATTTGCAGAAGTAAAGAATCGACCACTCCTTTGGTGTATCACCTTATTAGTACTAGTTTTATTTCTTTTGCATTCTCTATCTCTGTCCCCTTGGAATTTAGAGTAGGATTTTGAGTTTAAACCTCTGCAATTTTCAAGTAATACATCTGATCAGAGGAGTTGAGGAACCAACCTCTAATTTGGAGATTCTTTTCCCACTTTTACAAGTCCCACACTTGGGGAAAAGATTCAATGTTGTGCAATCACACTGGATGTCCAAATATCAAACTAGAAATCGATAAAACATCTAGGGTGCTTTCTTGATTTGCACTAACAGCTATTGTACAACTATAAAAGATGTAAGGGTTTGCAATAGGTAGAATACTTTGATCTATTTATCTTCCAATATTAATAATTTTGAACAAGTGAAAATACTCAACACAGAAATAAACACATAAATAAATAAATACAAATCTCCTCAAGCGACTCCTTGTCACCTCGATCGGATCAAATCGAATCGTGGGGTCAAGTGACACTCTCATTGAATCTTCTATGTAGTTGAATTTTTATTTATGGCTGCTCCAAAATGCTCCAAATAGAAATATGTTAGACTACAAGAAATGCATATTGAATGAATGAATGATTGGATGATTGGGTGATCAAATAGACAACATAAAGGTATGCAATATTTATTTCTAATGAAAATTTGGCAAAGTAATAGTGAAAAATTCTCAAAATTCCAATGATGATTTGAGAGGAATGAAAGAGAAACCATGGATTGAGGAAGGTGGAATAAGAGACTTCAACATGAGAGAAGGGGAAAATGGGATCAAAAATGAGAAATTGAGGGTCAAAGGGCAAAATTAGGGTTTTGGCACATGAATTAGGGCTTGGACGAAGGGTTAAATAGAAGGGTGGGTTGGTAACAAAAATCATTGGTCATTTTGATTTGTTCATTTGCACATAGTTATTTTGTCATGGATGTATGTCGTTTTATTCATGATTTGATATGTTGTTGAGTTGATGATGGTAGATGATATATGATAGACATATGATAATGATTGTTTTTTTGATTTGATATTGATTGTGATGAAATGATGATGGGACTGACCTTTCTCATAGCTTTAGCTTCTATTCGAGTAATTTAGAGCAACCTATTTTGCTTTTACACAATATAGTTTGCACCATTATGACTAGTAACCCATAATGTGCATAAACAACCACACAACAAATAGAAAAATAAAAAATAAACCCAATATACATAGTAAATATATGCACCATGGCTACAAATGAACCAAGATGAAAAACAATAAAATTGTAATTGGTCAACAACTAAATAAGAAAAGTAACAATGCAACACAAATTTACATAAAGACATTTAACTCTATCCCTAATGTGTTCCATAGTGATGATTGATTGATTTGTTTTTCCCCCAAGCAAGGATGCATGCAAGGGGTAAGATGATTCGAGATTGATTGGGTCATTGCCTCCAAGCAAGGATCGGGGAAAATTTTAGTGGCAAATTTTCATAAACTCACGAAAATCGAGGATTATGGAAATTTGAAATGGTGAATATTATGTTGTTCAAAGCCGACTTATTCGCCGAAAAATTCGGCCAACATGTCCCTTATACTATTCCTTTCACCTAGATTTTACACATATATAAGAGGTTATGAATGTAATTCGCCACCATTTCGAATCATATCGTGCACATATTCACCAAGTAAACATAAGAAAATCCTCACCGCCAACACTAAGTTTGAAATCCAAGCCGTCCAATTGTAAGGCGTCCAACTCTGAGTTGTCTAGCCTTGATCTGACATACTCTACAATCTGAAACCTTCAAATCTATTATGTCCAATCTAAGCCATCCAACCCCCTGCCTGCCTAACCCCTAGCCATCCAACCTATAGCCATCCAACCCTTAGCCGCCCAACCCTTTACCGTCCATTCTCAAAGCCTTGGAACATAAGAGCCGCTCGTAAGGCCCTAAGCAGTAAGTAGTCATGGATACTAGAAATCAAGGCAAGAAGATTACAAATTCAACAAGTTCAAAAAAGGGTGCCAATACTTTGCTTGGCTATTTTGGAAAATCACAAAAATGAAGTCGGTTTTGCTTCGGCTGAAAATATCGATATGTGGCAAGTGTTATTTACTGGTTATTTTATCTAACAAAATTTAATAATTATGTTTATAATATTGTTCTTGGAACTCTTTGACATTTGTACTCTGTAAAAATTTAACTATAGATAAGATTAATACTATATAAGTAACAATTTTATAAAATTATTTGCAGACTTTTCGAAATTCCTTCACAGAATAATCAATTTATAGATATTGATGATCCAATATATGTTGAGGCAAACATTCCGTCCCTTGATGAAATAGAAGTACAAGAAAATTCATCGAACTCCCAGGATACACCAGCAGAGGAAGCTTCTACTCCAAGGTCTATTTCCAGAAAGAGGAGACATGAGATTCAAAATATTTCTGCTGATAGCCCAGATGTAGAAGTTGAATCCCAAGGAAAAAAAGAAAATATGTTAGAAGAAAGATGACAAACTAGACAATTGGAAGGAAATTCCAATTCGAATATGTCAGAAAATATCCTTTTATTGAACCTGTGCACACTGAAAATTGTAATGATGTTCCAACACAATGTCGATGCAAAATATGTGGTTGGAAATAGGGGAAGGATCACACGATGCAGCTCAAACTAGACACAATTGAAAAACACTGTGGGAAAATATACATTTCCCAAAAGCTTAAGGATGGCAGCATAGTCAGAACACATAAATGGAAAGATGCAAAAGATTGTCTACATGTCAAATATGTATAAGAGTACGAAAAGGAACAAAAACATATCAAATATGTAAATGAAAAAGGTGGGACTATAGTAGCAAAATTGAGCAAAGATATGGAGGCAGAAATGCAAGTAAAGGGAATTCAATTTGCAACCGTATTTTATATAATGAAAAGGGGAAGACCGATGTCAGATTTCAGAGAAAATAGAATGCTGCATCAAGTTATTGGTTTAAAGAACGTTCCTCAACCTCATTGGTCATATACCAGCGGCTGGGAGATTGTAAAATGTCTATCTCTGGTAGGGAAGGACGATATGAAATTGTGTGTTCAAAAGGCAAAGTATATTTCCATTTCTTTAGATGAGGTTACCATGGTCGATAATACTTCATGAATATGTATTCATGTTTACACATTTACTAATGAAATGAGGACTCCACACCTCTTGGCAATTCATAAAATGACAGAGAATCACAATTATGAGAATATTTATAAATTGGTGGTATCAAATCTAAAGGATATCACCGGAATGGATGAATTTTCCATTGCAATATGGTGTCCCCATTTCATCCTGAAATTTGCACTACCCTATCCAATTTTTTTGTAATTTTAAAATAATGGGTCGTTTTGTGTTTTTATTGCACGAAAGTTCTTGTATTGCGTCAAGATATTCCCAAAGAGCCATATTAGCCTTTTTCACCAAATACCCGGATGCCCAAAATTGCTATATTCGTCATTGTCGGGATTTGTCTACGAGAAATTCGTATTTAATTATTTTGAGCCCCGTTTGAGGCAATTTGCGCTCCGTTTTGACCCTGTTGTGATCGAACATGTTATTATTCCTATGTACCAGAAGGGTTTTAACAAGGAATAAGTTTTGGGCTTTATTTATGACTTTTTGACAATTTTTCGTGTTTTTGTGTTGTCCCGTTTCATTTTCTGTGAAATTTCTCTAGATCAATTCCTTTGTCAGGTTAGCCCGATTCTTGGCCTGAAGTATTCAGAGATCACATACGCATGTTATGCCCGAAGGAAGTCACCATCGGAGGTCTGGTTCACTAGGAAAAAGGTGAAGTCATGCACTAGAAAGCCCTTGCGGGGTTGGGCACATTTTTGGAAAACAAAGGATTTAAGTGGATCATGGAAAAAATAGAAGTAGTAGGCAGGTGGGATTTTATTGCCTGCCTTACAGGATACTTTTTCCCATGATGGAAAAGTCACTTAAGCTGCAGTGGGAAAATTAGAGGCAAAGAAACAGTGGGAATTTATTGCCTGCTTTGCAGGGTAAAAATTCCCATGGTGAAATAAAAGAAAAGTGACTTAAGTGAAATCATGAGATTTTATTGCATGCCTTGCAAGGTAAATAATCCCATTGTCAAAGTCAAATCACTTAAGTGGATCATGGGATTTCCGGGGCTGCCTTGCGAGTAAAAATTCCCATTGTCATGTGACTTTTAAAAATAGAAATTCCTTATTCCAAAAAGTGCGACCCACCTTGGGTGAATAATAATGCATTAAATAAATATTTGTTAATATTTATTCACCCAATTTTGGCACCCAGGCTTGTGGAAAAGTCAACAAAGGGAAGTGGACAAAATGAATTTAAAAATAGAATTCCAAAATTAAATAAATTTAATTTATTTAATGCAGCCCCTTTTGAGAAGGAAATAATACTTTTTAAAGTATTAATTGATTAAATTAAATTCTATTTTCAGTGGCTATGGTCAAAGCACACTGTGAAGCTTAAGTGAAGTGAAGAGTGGATGATTAAATTGATTAAATTTAATTTAATGGATGGTTGTCCTTAATCATGCAATTTTAGCACATCAGTTAAAGAGAAAAACATGATTTTTAATTAATTAATTGCCAGGAATAGGAAGGGCAATTATTAATTATAGAATTATGAGGGTTATATAAGCATGGGCTGCCATAAGGGTGAATTAATTAATTCACAGGTGAAGAAGTGCAGCCCAGAGGAAAAGTGTGCCCCATATTGAAGAGGATTTTGCTTAAAAGAAGATCAAATCAAGGCTAAAAGCTTCCAATTTTGGCGCATACATTGAAGGAGGTTGATTTGTGTTTGCATAATTGTTTGCATAGGTGATACAGGTGCTCAGGTGATGTTGGTAAAATTCATGCTTGCTTTGCATGCAAATAAAACGTCAAATTTTGGGGCAGCAGACTTGAATTATGCAGATTTTTGTGATTAAAATTCATTGTGCATGCTCCGGTTGCCATCTTTGTCTGAATTAATTGTAGGAGTTAGATACAGGTGCTTTTATAAAGAAAAGGAACTTATATCAATGTCCAATACATTGAATATTTCCTCCGAATCTGAAGGATTATCTAGATCTACACTAGTTTTGAAGAATTCCAGTCAAATAAGAAGAAAAAGAATTGTTCAGACAAAGATAGAAAAAATTATGGCGAAGAAAGATGAAAAAGAAAGCACAACGGAGTCATGCATCACTTCTAAATTTGCAGATATTGGAGACACGGATCTAGGCTCGGAACATCTTGCTGAATTGATAGACAGATCCAGAGCAGGAAAGACTTCACTCATGCGTGTAGGAAAAAATTCACTCATTCATGCAGATTAAAAGCAAAAGTAGAATTATTTGAGTCGTATCTTTTCCATCCGCATCCTAGTTGCTAGACTTTGTTATGCAGGTGCAGATCCATATCTAGATGCAGATGCAAATGCAAATGTAAATCCATATGCAGATCTAGATCCAGATCTCATAGTTGCAAAATCTTCCGACACAAAGGCTTCATCCTCTTGTTTCAAATCCATCCGTGAAGAAGTCAGTGTGTGGAAAATTCCTTCTAAGATCTTGTGCAAATGCTCCCATCTTCCAGATTGAAGCCTTCATTGGATTTTCATTTATCCAGTAGTGCTTTCCAGAATTTTTAATTTCTCATATGCAATTAAAAATAAGGATGATGAGTTATCTACGGAAAACATTGCATTGATGCATGTACTGGAGAAGAACTACAAAAGCTTCAAGTATAAAAGAGAAGACAAGGCGAAGGCAAAATCCATCTGTTTCCAATTCTAGCTTGTTTCTAGATCTAGCTTGTTTCCCGAGATCCAAATTGCTTCCAAATCCAAATTGCTCCTAGGTCCAGTTTGGTGAGAATCAAAGGCAAAAGAATCAACTACATGTAGACATGAAAAGGACAAGACTGCAGCTTTCCTCTTCCTTCTTCTTTCCTCCGACAAAGTAATTGAGCGATCAATTAAATTATACAACTTAAGTGATTGGTTTAAAAGCCATTACTTGAAGAAGTCAACTACTTGGAGATAGGTGGCGACGTGCAAAATAGAAGGTTCTATTTTCAGTTGCAAATCATGCATGTCATGCAAAGAGGAATTTCAAGAGGGAGATTTCTAGTTGTTTCCTTTCCCACTTCCACATGTGCTAGTTCAACTAAAAGCTTCCAACTTGTAATTGCCCCTCTACATTCTATAAGTAGAGGAAGAACCTTCGGGTTAATGATCAGAATTTGTAAGCAACAATATTGTGTTCTAGACTTTGTGTTGAACCCCGAGATCTACTTGGAACAAAGGAATACAAAGGAGTAGGTTTCCCAGAACTCGTATCACGGTGTCTTGTATTTCTTACTTTTAATCTTAGATCTCTTAATAAAGTGTGTTATTGTAGATCTAGATCTAGAGCTACCTTAGTTTTAGAATTCTATGTTTATATCTATTGGATTCTTCTATGTGCATGCAATCAGCTCTGCCATCTACTGATTGGGATGCACATCTTCCCCATTTCTTCTATGTGTTTATGTAATTACCTTCTTCTATAAATTTTCCTTTCTTTAAACAACTGCTTACTTGCTGTAGAACTGTTCAGTTATGGTTCATGAACTGAGTAGTTAAAGTAAAACCCCATTTAGATATTAGCATACTTAAATTGACAAATCTGACACGGGAGCCTCACCAGTTAAATGAGGGAGATTTATCTCATGATTGCCTAGGTTTTGTGCTATGCAGAAAATCTAGCCAACACAATAAAAATGGTTTGTGTCGGAACCGATGGTTCAGCTGTAATGTAAGGAGCTAGAAATGGTCTATGTGTTAGACTTCAGACAACTATTGCTCCATATATGGTTGTTGTCCACTATATGGCTCACAGAATGAATCTCGCCTACAAAATTGTGAGCACATTTGAAAATGTAGCTAAAGTGGAGGAATTGATACGTGATCTCCATGCCTATTATTCTTGCAGTCCTAAGAGATTTTTAGAATTTCAAAAATTTCTATTGGACTAACAGAGGGAAAAAAACTCAAAGATGTAGATACCAGATGGATATCTATGTACGAACCTACTTGTAGAATATATGATGAATATCCTTCATTGACAGGATTTATGTTTAAATACCACAGGGATGTAGATAAAGCTAAAGATCTATTGTGTCGTCTAACTAACATAGAAACTTTACTCACACTTTGCGGTATTTTTCCCATGTTGAGGGAGCTTAATATTTTAATGAAGCATGCTCAAGATCGGTCTTTCTACATTACAGACTTTATAAGACTTAGAAGACGTGTTTTCTGGAGTCTAGAAAGTTTATATATTTCTGATGGGAGTTTTCAGGGTGTTGCTTTTGAAAACTAGAATGCATTGATAGATTTGAAAAATTCTAGGTGCTTCTTAAAGTACAATATAAATGATCATTTGTGTATAACAGCACATGGAAAAGAGATTCCACTTCATACGTACCAAAAATAATTGATATGGCTAACTCAGAAATAGAAGAAGTAAAAGTGACACAAAATTTATATGATGCAGTATTAATCGAAACTAGGAATAAGTTGAGAAAGATCTCTGAATTGTTAGCTAAAGAGATTCGGGAAAGATTCAAAAATGATAAAATACTTGAAGCAATGGGAGTTTTAATCCACATTTTGGAATTTGTCTCAGTGAAAAACCTTATACATCTATTAGTCCTTTATTTGTCAAAAACATGGGTGATCTTACTAATCATTTTTGTAAGACAGAGAGATAAATGGAGTTTCGTAGAAGGAATTTTGGAAAGAAAACTACTCGAGTTCACAATCGATGGATTTTACTAATACAATGATATGACAAGTTCAGCTTCTAGAAAACCCACTTTGGATTACAATGCCATGAAAAGGATTTGGAAGGATATTTGTTCTAGTAGTATTATAAGTGAAGATTTGAGTGAGTATATTAAGATGTATGAGCTCACAAACAATGATTAAGGGTTACGTGGAAGATGAGATGGTTTTTAGTACACTATCCTTTTTAAAGTCAAAAGTTTGAAACAGTTGGATAGGAATCTAGAAAGTTGTCTCGTATTATATGTATCGAGTTACTCGGTGGAGTCTTGTCCTTATGATAGAGCAACCTTACATTGTGGAATTCACTAGTAGACAAGAGGAGTAAGTAATATTTTTGGACCTGGGGATCGATACACATACACAAATCATGTTGCAATTGATTTCCAAGGCACAAATGAAAGTGTTGCTCTAGGACTATTCAAATTCACATAGGTTTCATTTTTTCTATACATTATTGAGACTACTTATGTACTTCATTCAGTGATTACAACTTTCAATAAATGCAATATTATATTTGTCATTAATTGATCCTTCATCATTGTAACAATGTCATCAATACATTATTTGTTTCAATTATGCCATTTGTTTTTATGGTTGGTTTTCAAATTCAAACTGAAATAAGAACACATTCGTCTTTTATATCTATTTATTTATTTATTTTACATCTGCAACAATTTAGAAACGTAAAGAAACAAATAGTGTAAATTTAAGCAACATTTACATAAACAATATAAAAGAAACATAGTTTGTATTAATATATAGTAACATTATACAATTCTAACTTCCAAAGTTCTTTTGAAATTGATTTATCATGTGGCGGATTACTTTATGAAAAAGTACAAATTCATAAAGCATTGTTAGCAAATCAATTCAAAAAGGGGTTGTTATAACATCTCAAAGCTTAGAACAAGTTCTATCATATAAGGACACATTATGAGGTCATCCTCTTTTCTACCTATGATTCAAAATCATAGTTGTCCTTACGTCTGCCACACAAAATAAAAACTAAAAAGGGCTAGCCACTATCTTTTAATTCCTACACTAATGTCGAATTGTGACAACACACCGTCACATGGTGAACTTTACTAACTTATCAAATTTTATGATGCAGGTGAAGGTTTTTATTTTTCCTATGTAAGAGATGGAGGAATAACTCCTTATGCATGAAGATCTCTTGTTGTAGTGTTGATATTTTCTAGTATATTTAGATCCTCCCTCACTACATCTCCTGAAACAAAAGTGTTACATCTGCATCTGTCTTTTCCTTCAGTAAGACTTCTAGATCCATATTATGCTCCTTTATTATCCTTCTCAATCTATTATTTTGTTTATTAATAACAATGAGTTTTTCTTTCAACGTATAAAAGAATTTAGGATTTTATAGGCATTCTTCAAATGTGCTTCAAAAACAATTGCTTCTTTCTTTAAATTTTCATATTTTGCTGCCAAAAATAGAAATATTAATTTTTAGTCTATCGAGATAATATGGAAAAAAAAATTGCAGTGGTTATAATATCAAATAATTTTTAGTTTTTCATGTAAAAGTAAATGCCCACTTATAACAACTTTCTCTTTTCGCATTTTCTATTAAAACATTAGTCTTGTCTTTAGACCATTTGTTGTAGTAAGCATGTGCTTCAGCATTGAGATTTTCCAACCTATTTAGCATTATGTCTACAATTTCATCATTGTAATCATTACTATATGAAATTGTCCCTGATTGAGCTTTGTTTAGCAAAACATCTTGCCATGCTAGTTGGCTCTCTATGGTAGTGAACAATGAATTCCTTTGAGCATGATTATGGTATCTAGTATTTATTTCTTTTATCAAAATTTTTGCTCTCCTTTCCCAAGACCGCACCAAATCCACATTAGACATTACAACCTCTTGAATTGTTTCCCCCATGCTATCTGATATCATATTTTCTAATATAAAATGTGTTTTTCATCATCTGTTTGTGGAGCAGCCCTTGGGGGAGGAGGAGAGTCATTTCCCTGTATTCCATGCACATTTTTTTGTTGAGGCGGAGTAGATTGAATCATGTCGTGGGTGTCAAAATAGTTACTCTTGGGTGCATCCCCAATATCAAAGCCTAAATACTCCTCATAAAGGGCAATGTTGTTAAAAATTTGTGTGGCTGTTACACTTAAAACACCACCTAGTGACAACCCAGGAAATTCGGTTGTAGCAGGATGAACTGTTCTTGCTAACTCTGTAGGAATCCTAATATTCTTTCTTGAAGTCCTCCTTTGTGTTTATACTTGATGTGTTGGAGGAATTGGTGGCCTCCTTGCAAGCGGAAAATGACCTGAAGCCATATTACCTGCATGAAGCAAACAACAAATTGTTAGAATATAATGGTTGGGCTTTGTAAATGCTAAAAAATTGTAAGGAAACAAAACATGCAAATCAAACTACCGTACAATATACCTTGCATAGACGGAGACACAATCGTGACATTTTGATCTCCAGACCCGAATGAGTTTGATCTTCATCATCCATCTCAGTAGTTTCTGAATACAATACATGTAGAAAAGATCAGTAGAAATATTAGAATACATAATCTATAGTAATTGTTTGAATTTTTAATTTATATATAAAGATAACTTCATTATTCATACCTATAGTTAAATGTGATGGTAAACATGTTGTGCATATCGACCCCCTAGGTCACTTTTGATGAGGTCTTATTGGTGTTGATTCTGTTGAATCCATGTCAAAATCAGCAGACCTCTAGAGGGGCTTTACCTCTAGCAATTACCTCCTTATGAGATGCTACAACTATAATTTTTCTCTACAAAATAAAATCATACAATTATTATTTTATTTAAAATATTCAAATTGAAATTGTTATAACAAGTAAACAGTAAAAGTAGTTGCTTACTTTTGTTCTTCGAGACTAAGACCAATCATCTTGTCATTGATTGCAGTATGAATCATATGCTATGTCAATTCGTAGTATGCTTCATTATAGAAAGCAAGAATAAAAATGTAACAAGAATAAAATTATCAGGCTTTGATTATCGATTTTATTCTCATGGACATGAGAGATATTATTGATTTTATTTGAACTACCCAATAGGAATGTCAAATACATCTTCCCTTAAGACACATCTTGTCATTGATTGCATATGAATTATTGAATTCTATGCTTCATTATAGAAAGCAAGAATAAAAATGTAACAAGAATAAAATTATCAGTTTGATTGGCTTTGCGGGCATGAGAGATATCTGATTTTATTCTATTGACAAATAATGCACTACATTGAATTATTGACTTAGGCTTTGTGAATGTTTGTAATAAATATTGAACTACCCAATAGGGAATGTCTACACATCTTCCCTGTAATACAATCTTGGCCTCTTCTTGATGAATGATTAAGAGGAGCTGCAATTACAGAAAGGAAACGTTAGATCCTTTGTGTGGTCAAGTAATGTTAAGAAAAAAATCATTTGAAAATAATAAACTTACCATCAACCTATACATTGTAATGAGACTCCAAAAAAATTTTTGTCTTCATTTGTAAGGACAACCTTTGTAGTAACAGGTGACTTATTTTCAAAAGGTAAACCTGTTAACCGATGCACGTCCTCGGGTTCAATAGAAAAAGAAATTTGACGATGTTTTGGATGCACGACAAGAACGGAAAAATTTCCATCATTGTCGTTGTAAGAGGCAAGTAGGTAATCAAGGACTGATGTATCAGTGTCAAATTGGGGCATGTTCACAAGCCCGAAAAATTCTGATTTTTCCAGCCAATCCTTTGAGCGTCTTTTGCTTTTAGTAGAGCTAAAATCTGTGGGCACATGAGGTTTTTGTATTGAAATTTGGGTGTAGGAATAGATGTGGTACTAGCCATTGCTGAAATTAGGGAGAAGTGAAATTTGGGTGTAAAATTAGAGAGCTCAGAGCACTAGAAATTTACGGATAAAAGTGAAAAAATGAACCTTGAAACGGTATTTATAGGGCCCAGGGGTATCATTAATGAACATTAAATACATTGGTAACAATGTACAACCCATGCGAGCCATGTCGTTCAACCCCTCATTTGTCCAACCCGCCGTCCAACCCTTAGCCAACCAACCTTCATCCGTCCAACCCACCACATCCACCCTTGTCCATATAACTCCTCACACGTCCAACCCACCGACCAACCATTTCCCGTCTATCCCCTTCCCGTCCAACCCCCACCCTGTCCAACTCCTATCCATCCAACCATTTCCTGCCCAACCCCTTCCCATCCAACCCACCCGTCCAACCCCCACTCGTCTAACCCACCCATCCAACATACCTTCAACCCCCATCCAACCTACTCGGCCAAAATTGCGAAAAAAATGAGGGAATAATGCTTTGTGAAATCGCCTTTTCCACGAAACATTTTTTCAGAAATTTGCCAATGATTCAAAGTCGATTTATGAGATTTGCCAACGATTTGAAAGTAATTTTTCATAGGGGTCTTCTTAAAATGAACCCTGCTTGAAGTTACTTCATTAAATGCTTCTAAATGATGGTTTTGATTCTGATTTAGTAAGTGGTCATGATGATGTTTTGATGCTATAGATATTTTTGAAACTCTTATCTTTCTAGATAAGAAATTAAATTAGGCTCAATCTATGTTAGAAATTTCAAATCCTATTAACCTTAGGAAAATGACCAGAAGCCATCATATGTACCATGCATTAATTACCTTGTATGAACCTAAGCCACAAAGTATTATAGTGTTTGGGTAGATATATAAAGTAAAATATAATGTTGATAGTAGTATTAAAAACATAAAACTAGACTTGTTGCTAACGGTTTCACTTAAAAACCTAGTATTGATTATGTTGAGACATTTTTTGTAACTAAAATGAGTACTATTAGGGTCTTATTTGCAATTATCGCTCAATTTGGGTGGGAAATCCACTAAATGGATAAGAAAAATAATTTTTTGAATTACAATTTAAAATAAGAACTTTACAAGTTTCAACCTAAAGGATTGAAGAAACTGGTAAAGAGAACCATGTTTGTAAGTTGAGAAATCCTTATATAGTTTAAAATAAACTCTTAGAGCCTGGTATATGAAAATAGTTTCTTTCTTTAAATTGTTAGGTTTTGTTGATTTTTCTTCTAACAATGATATATTCACTAAGCAATAAGACTCGCATATTGTCATTATATGTATATATGTTGATGATTTTCTTATGTCTGGTGACAATTCTGATTTAATTCATAGGATTAAAGAGAAATTGAAGCAATAATTTGAAATGAATGAGTTAGGTCTCTCACATCATGTTATTTGTATGAATCTATTTCATTCTATTGTTATTTTTAAAAACATAATATGTAACCATGGTATTGAAAAAGTTTTTATGATTGATTGTAAACCATTTTATACTTCAATTGAAGTTGGAATAAATATTGATCATAAATGCGCATATGAAAAAGGTTGATCCTATTTTATATACACTATTAGTTGATAGTTTGATTTATCTAGCTATAACTAGATTAGATATTTCCTATATAGTAGGAATTACTTCAAGGTTTATGCAGGAACCTTTTTTTAGAGATTATTGGAATCTTGCAAAAAGAATTTTTAGATATTTGAAAGGAACAATCAATTATGGGCTGCATTATACTAAGAATGAAAATGCTATCTTATATGGATTTTTTGATTTTAACCATACTTGATGTTGTGTTATAAAATATCTTTGGATATGTGTTCAAATTTTTGGTGTAGGAACCATTACTTGGAACAAAAATACAATCAACAATATTCATTCCTTCTACTAAGACAAAGAAGTACAATAGAAGAAGTAAAGAAGCCATGTGGCTACAACGACTTTTGGTAGAGATACACATGGAAGCTAAAGGAAATATTTATCTTCTATGTGGTGGTCAGAGTTGTATTACTCTTGATTAAGAATCCAGATTCAACATCAGAGGACGAAGAACATTGAGATACATATACACTTCACCCGTGAGAAGATGTAAAGTGATGAGATAAATCTCAAGTTCATGTTGACTGAAGAACAAGTTGCTGACATCTTCACAAAGTCCTTGAGTGCTGCAAAGTTTTGTCACTTTCGTAAAAAGCTTGGATTTCCAGAGTTGTCATTGAGGGGGAGTGTGCATGACAATTTCACCTCCTAATGGAGCTTGGTTTTTGTAAAAATACCTTCGGGCATTTGTAAAATACCTTCGGGAAAGTGTAAAAAAGACCTTCGGGCAAGTGTAAAAATACCTTCGGGCATGTATACCTCCTTGTCTTATTTTTTAGAAAGAAGTGTAGAAAGATCTTAAAGGTGGTTTTTAGCAAACTCTTTAGTGCTATTGAGTTTACTGGTAAACATCTAGTATAAGCATATTATTAATGAGGTCTTTGGTTGTAAAAGACTCCTATATGCTTGGGTTCAATAACCTTTCATGAGAACTTTTGAGAACATGTAAAACTCACAAATCATACTTAGCCATGGGCAAAAAACTGTGCGTATCAAAACAATGAGTACCAAAAATCATGGGCCTCAAAACAGCCCATAACAGTTACCCATTACCCATGGGTTAATAAATCACCCATGAAAATTTGCTTCGGGGGCTTTACCCCGAACCCCCTTGACCCGCTCACCGGCGAGCGGGACCGCTGTAAAAATACCCGAGTGTAACACATAGAAGGTGTACCACACTCTAACATGAAAATAGGCTCCACAAACATAACAATCTCCCACTTGGAGATTTATTTCCATTGAGCAAGCTTCTCAACCCTTCACTGTCATCCACAAAGGCCAACCAAAGCTGAACATAGCTTTAGTTTATCCCTTGTGACCACCTTGGTCACCATGTCTATAGGATTCTGACTGGTATGAATCTTCTCCAACTTCAACTTATCTTCCTCCAAATATGTCCTGATGAAGTGATATCTCAACTATATATGCTTCATCCTGGAGTGGAAAACAGAGTTCTTAGCTAGGTGTATAACACTCTGACTATCACTATGTAGCTTACATTCCTCCTGCTTATGCCCCAACTCCTCAAGCAATTGTTGTAACCAAATCATCTCTTTGCTTACCTCTGTGGTAGCAACATACTCAGCCTCCGTGGTTGACAAAGCCACCAGCTTCTATAGTCGTGAAATCCAACTTACTGCTATCCCACCTATAATGTAAATATAACCTATCGTGCTCCTCCTGTTGTCTACATCTCTAGCCATGTCTGAATCTACATAACCACATAAAGTGGTGTCTGATCCACTTGTAGCATAAAATTGTCCCCATGGTCCCTCTCAAATACTGAAGGATCCACTTTACTGCTTGCTAATGCTCTTTACTTGGATCACTCATAAATCTACTCACAGCTCCTACTGCATGGGCAATATCAGGCCTAGTGCATACCATAGCATACATCAAACTCCAACCGGCTGATGAGTAAGGTACCTTGGACATATGGTTTCTTTCCTGCTCTGTCTTGGGACACTACTCCTTTGATAACTTAAAATGGCCTGCCAAAGGAGTCCCAACCGGTTTAGCATCCTACATGTTAAACCTATCCAATACCTTCTTAATGTACTCTTCCTGAGATAAAGTCAGCTTCCATTCCTTCCTATCCCGAGTTATCCTCATACCAAGGATTTGTCTGGCAGCCCCCAAATCCTTCATATCAAAGGATTCACTTAGCTATTTCTTGAGTACTTTTATTTCCTACATGTTTTTACCTACAACTAGCATGTCATCAACATACAAACACATGATAATATAACTTCCATCCTCAAATTTCTTTGTATACACGTAATGGTCAGAATGACATCTGATATAACCTTGCTCCATCATGAAGCTATCAAACTTCTTATACCATTGACGTGGAGCTTGTTTCAGGCCATACAAGCTCTTCTTCAGTTTGCACACCATCTCCTCTTTACCTTTGACTTCATATCCTTTTGGCTGCTGCATATATAGCTCCTCCTCCAAATCACCATGGAGAAATGCAGTCTTTACATCTAACTGTTCTAAGTGCAAGTCTTCTGCTTGCCACTATTCCAAGAACAGTTCTAATAGAAGTCATTTTTACTATAGGAGAAAAGATCTCATCAAAATCTATACCTTGTTTCTATGCAAACCCCTTGACCACCAACCAGGCCTTATATCTTTTCTTTCCTCCTTCGTCTTTAACTCTGTACACCCACTTGTTCTGCAATGCTCTTTTTCCTTTCGGTAGCTTCACCAAATCCCAAGTCTAGTTCTCCATGAGAGACTTATAATCCTCATCTATGGCTTGCTCCCACTTCTTACTGGCATCTACCTATATTGCTTCATAAAATCTCTCTAGCTCTCCACTATCAGTGAGTAATAAATAATAAAGAGAAGGAGAAAAATGTTCAGGTTCTTTTCTTACCCTAGAAGACCTCCTCACTGTAGGAGTTTGGGGTTCCTGTTGAGTAGGTTCCTAAACTGATTCATGGGTCACTGTCCCATCTAGGAAGATCCTCTACCACTACATATTCTTTCTTGGATTCTTCCCTATTTTCCTGCAACTATTTCTTATACATGACTTTCTCATTAAAGACCACATCCCTAGATTGAATGATTTTATTTTCCTTAATACTCCAACATTTAAATCCAAAGTCATCACCACCATAACCAATAAAAGTGTATTTTTCTAATTTAGCCTCTAGTTTGGTCCTATCATCCTTGTCAATATGAACAAACACCTCACATCCAAAGACTCTAAGAAATGAGTAATCAAATTTCTTACCATACCAAGCCTCCTCAAGTATGCCTCCATCCAAGGCACTTGAGGGTCATCTCATTTATTAAGTACATAGCCATTGTGCTCACCGCTTCTACCCAAAAATAAAGAGGCGATCCCGCATATATCCTCATGATCCTAGCACATTCTATTATTGTTTTGTTCATCCTTTCGACACCCCATTCTGCTTTGGGGGGTCTTTGGAACCATCTTTTCCCTGTGGATTCCATTCTTAGAACAATAATCATCAAATTCATTCTTTGCAATACTCCCCTCAATTATCCGACTGAAACATTTTAACTTAAGACCTGTTTCATTCTCTACCAAGGCTTTCCATTTTAAAAAAGTATCAAATACATCAAATTTGTTTCTAATACAATAAAACCAAACTTTCCTTGTTGCATCATCAATAAAAGTAACATAATAACTTGAACACCCAAGAGATGATACATGAGCTGGCCCCCACACATCAAAATGTACCAGCTCTAACTTACTCTCTTTCTTCGTAAGTCCAACCTTGAGAAACCTTACTCACTTCTTTCCCATATATGCAGCTTCTCATAGAAATCCAAACCTGTTTCTGTATATCCATGCAAATTCTTTTTATGATGTCCATGCCCTTACGGCTCATATGACTGAGCCTATAGTGCCATAATGTTGTATATGTATATGAAGCCATAAGATTACAATCATTAGTACTATCAGTGGATAAATACAAGGTTCCAACCTTCTTACCTCTTGCCACCACAAGAGCACCCTTGGTAACCTTCAAAGAGTCAGCAGTAAATATCATAGTACAACCATCACTTCCCAATTGCCCCGCCAATATAAAATTTCTCCTTAATGTAGGCACATGTCTGACATCCTTCAATAGCCATGTATTCCCATTCTGCATCTTAACCTGAACAAAACCTTTTCCAACTATATTGCAAGGCTCATCATCACCAAGAAAAACATGCCCAAAATCCCCTTGAACATAATCAACAAAATAATGCCTATGTGGAGTAACATGAAAAGAAGCCCCTGAATCTAAAACCCAAGATTCAGTAATATTATGCAAATAAAGAGTCAAAGTATCCTGACATACATTACCCGATGCCACATTTTCCTCCTTGTTTTCTTCTTGTTGTTTCTTCTTGTCCCGAAGCTCCCAACAGTCCTTCTTTGCATGCCCAGACTTTCCACAGTTCCAACATACAATCTTGCTCTTGGATTTTGACCTTGCCCGATCTTTCAATTTTCCACAGTTTCCTCTATTCTTCTGTCTCCCTCTAGTTTCCACTTTATCAAAAAGCATTCCCTGAAGTAGAAAATTCCTTGGAAATTTTTCTTCACATTTCCTCGCTTAGAATCACCCCTACAACATCCTCAAACTTCAACTTCAAGTTAGCTAGAACCGAGTTGCTTATCGCCATTACCAGGCTATTCCAACTTTCAAGTAAAGAGCACAAAATTAATAAAGCCCTAACTTCTTCATCAAATTCTATTGTAACTGAAGCTAGCATATTCACATCCATATTAAAATCATTTAAATGATCTACTACTAAACTATTCTCAGACATCTTCATATTAAACAACTTTTTCATTAAAAATATCTTGTTAGAGGCAGAGGGTTTTTCATACAACTTCCCTAATGCATCCATTAGATCTTTTGTAGTCTTTTCCTTTGAAACATTAAATAATACCGAAGATGCAAGACAAAGTCGAGATCGTTCCAAGTGCCTTCTGATCCAACAAATCTCATTCCACATTTGTCATACTCGAGGGTTTGTTCACCTTCTCAGACAATGGAGTATAAAGATCCTTCTGATAAAGGTAATCTTCCATCTGCATCTTCCAAAGACTGAAATTCTGCCCATTGAATTTATCAACCCTAGATCTTCCATCATCTGCCATAGCTCCCACTCAAGATAAAAATTTCCCTATGATTCAACACTTCAGCAAACCAAAACCAGCTCGATATCAATTGATAGGAAATAAGAGATAAAATATGTGGAATAATCCCGTACATAATCCAATGTGATGAAAATAATATGCAAAAATATTACAGATCTCAAATAAAAGTGCAGAGAATAAATAACACAACACGAGAGACAATATTTAATGTGGTTCACCCAATTTGGGCTATGTCCACCAAGAATCACTTGCTCGATTTTATTACAAGCCTCCACTCTCTCAATACAATACCCAAATCCATTTTGGAGCTATGCTCAACAAAATCTCTGACAAATTCCTACCCGAATTCAAAGCACATTTGCAATGCATTTGCTTGTATATGTATCATATGCATAAGACCATATAAATAGACAATTGCTTAAGCAATTTGATACAAAACCGTGGGTATCAAAACCATGGGTAAAAACGTGGTATCAAAACCGTGGGAAAAAAATCATGGGTATCAAAACAATGGGTACTGAAAAACCATGGGCCCAAAAACAACCCATAATGGTTACCCATTACCCATGGGTTAATAAACCACCGATGAAAATTTACTTGGGGCTTCACCCCCGAACCCCCTTGACCCGCTCACTGGCGAGCGGGACCGTCGTAAAAAAACCCCGAGTGTAACACATAGAAGGTGTACCACACTCTAACATGAAAATAGGCTCCATAAACATAACAACTACAATGATTGTTGGTAGAGATACAAATGGAAGCTAAAGGAAGTATTTATCTTCTATGTGGTGGTCAGAGTTGTATTACTCTTGATTAAGAATCCAGTTCAACATTAGAGGATGAAGAACATTGAGATACATATACACTTCACCCGTGAGAAGGTGCAAAGTGATGAGATAAATCTCAAGTTCATTTTGAATGAAGAATAGGTTGCTGACATCTTCACAAAGTCCCTGAGTGCTGCAAAGTTTTGTCACTTTCATGAAAATCTTGGATTGCCAGAGTTGCCATTGAGGGGGAGTGTGCATGACAATGTCACCTCCTAATGGAACTTGGTTTTTGTAAAAATACCTTCGGGCATTTGTAAAATACCTTCGGAAAGTGTAAAAAAGACCTTCGAGCAAGTGTAAAAATACCTTCAAGCATGTATACCTCCTCGGCTTCTTTTTTAGAAAGAAGTGTAGAAAGATCTTAAAGGTAGTTTTTAGCAAACTCTTTAGTGCTATTGAGTTTCTTGGTAAACATTCAATATAAGCATATTGTTAATGAGGTCTTTGGTTGTAAAAGACTCCTATATGTTTGGGTTAAATAAATTTTTATGATAACTTTGTGAGAACATGTAAAATTCACAAATCATACTTAGCCACTGATCATGGGATGATCTTTGGGATTCCAAATCCTTTTGTACCAAAAGGTAAATTGAGCATGATGAATGTGTTATAATTCCTTCAACCGATATGCTAGCCTAAAACCTTTATGGTTTAAGGATTGTAAATCCTGTAGTGTACCACGGGTAGGTAATCTATTGACATATGTTATGTTATCCCACTTAACATTAAGGGAGAGTGTTGGAACATAATTATTAAGTGACACACCAACCCTTAATGTATATGGGTCCATCATTAATATATATAATATGAAATATTTATATTTCTATTATTAAATATAATAACCAGTATATACTTTAGGTTAAATATTTAATATCATGAAATGATTATATTTCTAATATTAAATATTATAAACCTAGGTGTATGTGTCAACTATTTAGGTTGAAAAGGTGGGTCGGAGACATACCTAATCACCTTATATAAAAAGGACTTTAGGTCCTCATTTGATATATTTGAGAAATATATCAAAGGTGTGAGAAAATCAAGTCATTTGGTTTTACCCTTGGTAAATAGGGTTTTAAAGGCGGAGGTGATCTTACTAGATGTAAAATAAGTTCTCTAAAGTAAAAGGTTATTTTCAAAGTGTTTTTACCCTATTGAGGTTTTCCACTATAAATATTGTGTCACATGTGTTATTTATTTCCTGTAAGTATTTCTTTTTTACTTATGTTATGATGTAATCTTTATTTAAATATTTATTGTAACATTATGTATTATGTAAGTTTCTTAAATCTGTATTTATTAGAATCCTCAAATTCTAACAAGTTGAAAAGGACATGAGTTAAAAAATTGTTGGTACAACACATTCCAATAAGGATCATTAAGTGGTAAAAATATTAATTACCAACATACAAAATCTGGTCAACAACAAGATAAACAGGGAAAAAATAATAAGTGGAAGAAGAAACCAACTCAACAAGGAAATGTAGCTGAACAGGAAGATTAATTTGATGATGATGACTTCCTATATTTTGCATAGTCAAATGAAGTATCCAATTCTACAAATAAAATTTGTTATGTCCACTTGGTAACAACTTGACACATGAAAGGAAAGAAAGATTGGTTCTTCATAATGAGTAAAACACCCACCAAAAATCATGTCTCTTTGGGTGATGATATATCATATAGTGTTGAAGGCATTGGTTCCATTTCACTACCACTTGGGCATCATAATTGTAAAATTATAGATGTTCTTTATGTCCTTGGTTTAACAAAAATATGTTATCCGTGAGTCAATTATTAGACCACAATCTCAAAATTGACTTTGATTATAAAGGCGGTAAAAAGATATGTTTAATTCAAGATAAGTCACGAAGCTCCAAAATTGTTGCAAAAGCTTAGAATGTGGGAAGAATGTTTCAATTGAATTTTGTTTAATGAAATGATCAAGCACTTTTATCCAAAGATACATCATCAGCTCAACTATGACATGGAAGACTTGGACATGTGAGTTTTTTCTATCTTGACACACTTCGTCGATACAACATGGTTAGGGGTTTACCACCTCTAAAAAAGGTACAAATAAATGTCAGCATTGTTTGGTAGGAAAACAAAATAGAGAACCATTCAAACATAGTACGTTTCGGGCTAAGGAAAAACTTGACTTGGTGCATACCGATTTGTGTGGACCAATGAGACGTCGCCACTCTTGGTTTCAATATTTAATCCTCTTTGTTGACGATTTTTTAAGAAAAATGTGGATATACTATCTTTCTACAAAATACCAAGATTTTGAAACTTTCAAGAAGTTCAAAGCCCTTGTTGAAACAAATTCTGTAGGAAAATAAAAAACTCCGCTAAAATCGAGGGGAGAATAGACCAGCAATGATCTCAATGATTTTTTGAAAACACATGACATTCGTCATCAAATGGATCCTCCTCACACACCACAACAAAATGGTGTTGTTGAAAGGTGAAATCATACTATCATGGATATGGTGAAATGTATGATTGATGATGCAGGTTTATCAAAAACATTTTGGGCAAGAAGCGATAAAACGCATAGTGACCTATTTACTAAATAGAGTTCCCATTGTAGCTCTTGATGGAATAACACCTCAGGAAGCATGGTAAAATCATAAGCCATCTATTTCACACCTTATATTTTTGGATGTAAAGTAAGTATGCACATTCCTAAGAAACAAATAACTAAGCTTGATATGAAATTAGAAAAACTTATCTTCTTGGGATACAGTGATGAAGCACTTGGCTAAAGAATTATGGATCAAAAAATAAGAAGGGTATACACTAGTCGAGATGTTGAGTTCTTTGAGAATAAAGAAGAAGATGCTCCTTCCATATACTCACATGATGAAAAAATAATCCCTTCAATGAAAATAGAGGATGGTAATCACTTTGATAACGATGAAAGTGATGATGGGGTAGATGGTAAAATTCAACCTCCCACAAAAAAAAAAAGTATGCCTAAATGGTTTACTAGTATGATGAGAGATGAAAAATTGGATAGTGTCCCCAACACATCTACCACCTGGAATAAGGACTCTCGGTGGGCTCGAAATGAGGTCAATTTGGCCTTAATGGGTAAAGTTGTTGAAACTATTGAGCCATCCTTAGTTTCAGAAGCCCTACAGTCTAAACCTTGGAAAGATGTTATGGATGTAGAATATAAGTCACTTATGAAAAATAATACATGGCAACCACCAAGGAAAAAGTCGATTGGATGTAGATGGATCTTCAAAATGAAGTACAAAGTAGATGGAAAAATTGATAAACATAAGGCTAGACTAGTTGCTAAGGGATATGCTAAAAAAGAAGGCATTGATTATGAGGAGACTTTTTCTCCCACAACTAAGATAAAAACTTTCAGGTTAATATTTTCTCTACACAATTTGGTTGGAAAATACACCAAATGGATGTGAAAAGTGCCTTTCTTAATGGTGATTTATATGAAGAAGTTTACATGACTCAACCAGAAGGTTTTGTCATACTAGGTAAAGAGGAAAAGGTATGTAAACTCATAAAATCACTATATGGTCTAAAGCAGTCTCCCAAGGCATGGTACATAAAAATCGATGAGCATCTCATTCAACATGGATTCAACAAGAGTCCATACAATCCTAATCTCTCACTCAAAAAGAAAGGGGGAGATAATGATCATTGTAGTATATTTCGATGATCTAGTCATCACTGGAGGATCAATGAGGATGATTGAGTCAACAAATAAAGATCTAACACGATCATTTGACATGACCAATCTCGGATTTTGCATTATTGTCTTGGACTTGAAGTTTGGAAAAGAGAAAATCATATCTTTGTGTCACAATTGAAATATACCAAGACAACACTCGATAAATTCAATATGATGGATTGTAAGCCATTTTCCACACCTATGGAGACAATACTTCAACTATCTCAAACAAATCCATCACCACAAGTAAATGTAACTCTATATCGGCAGTTGATTGGAAGTCTCATCTATTTGAATTACACTAGGTCGGATATCAACTATGCAGTAAGTTATCTTTCATGGTTCATGCAAGAACCAAGGGTTTCTCACTGGAAAGAAACAAAGTGGATATTGAGGTACATCAAAGAAACTATGGACTATGGCCTAGAATACAAGAAGAAGAATAACTTCTTCTTGACATGATATTCAGATTCAGATCATGCAAGAAACATAAATGATAGGAAATCCACTTGGGATTTATTTTCTTTTTGGGATCTGAACTAATAACATGGGGGAGTAAGAAGTAGACTTGTGTTTCAATATCCTCCACAGAATCAAAATATTGTGCAACAGGTGGATCTGTCTGTGAAGTGATATGGCTCCGACGTATACTTGAAGGATTGGGAATACCACAAAGATCCAACTATCCTACATGTTGATAACGAAGGAGTAGTAAAACTTGTTCGAATCTATTTTTTTAGGAGCGCACCAAACACATTGAGGTGTAGGTAAATTTAATTTGTGAATGTTCATAACAACAACATCTAAATCCAATATTGCCCAACAAATATGCAACGTGCAAATGTCTTCACAAAGTCACTTGCTCGAGGTAAATTTGAGGGTTTTAGAGAATTTCTCTCCTGTTCACTTGAGACCATTATGAATTAAGCGGGGGGAATAAAACTTAGTTTAATTCATCATTAGTTGATATTTGAATAAATGTAATAAGTTAAAGTATTTAATTTAAATACTTTAAACTTATGTCAATAGGTATTAGTTATCCTTAGTTGTTAGTTAACTAAGTGATAGTGTTCTCATCCCAATGTTTGTGGGATCATGTTCTATCTTGCATATTTTATTCTGGATGATTTCCATGAGGGGAAGTTAGGGGCAATATGTTATTTCTACATATTTTCTCAGATTAGATGATTTGTTTCCATATATTGTGGATGAGATAGAAGTTGTCCAATATCTATAAATATTGCAGCTCTCTCATTTGTCTATAATGCTTGATTTTGATATTAATAAAATACACAAGCACCGTCTTGTTTCTGTGCAAAGATTCTATGTCAAATATTATTTTCAAGTATTCATTATCAAGAGTTGAGTCTCAACCTCTTTATTCAAGCTATGGCCATGTAGGATAGGCATGAGGTTGTGTATGATTCCTCACCCAATTTCAAAATAATTCATGACAGAATAGAACAAGAGGTTAAATTCAAAGCATCCGAGGAAAGGGTTCTCAGTAAACATGAATGTGGAAAAGAAGGGAACTCAGGATGTTCAAGAAATTCAAACAAAAACCATCCTTAGAGTGGAAATGAGACAAGAAATGAGATATTAGAAATGTGGATGAACACGGAAGACAATTAAAGATTCTCAAACTAATTTCAAGGAGAATAAAATTAATGGAATCTTTGAGTGAAGCCCCAAGTATCAAGAATATCATGTAGGTTCAATCCTACAAAGTATAAAGACAATCATAAAAGCACATGAATTTAATAAGCAATTGAGGATAGGGGCTACTTAATGGATCCATTCAATGGCTTCACAGATCACCATCACTCAAGTATTACCCACTCAAGGGTAACCTCTGGAAATAAAATTTCTTCACCGAAAGAGGTTTGTCCCCCATAGTGTGTCATAGGTGTTTTTAGGTGTGTGTTTCCCTTTCCTTTCATGTTTTTCTTCCCTTTTTTTGTGTTGTGTGTTTTTATTTTTGTGTGTGTGTGTGTGTGTACTCCTAGTTATCTACTTGAGTGACTCTATGTAGCCCAATGGATAAGGAAATAGTCAAGTATAAAATTGAGATTATGGGATTTATTATGTCATGTAATCACTGATCTCACCATAATATGTCCCCAAGCTAGATCCACTTGTTGTCATGTGTTTTTACATGGGAAAATTCACCTGAAAACAAGATAACTATACCATAGTGTCAAATTTTTCATGTTATACCTCTCTAGGCACCCCCAAATCAACCTAACCCTCAGTGTCAAGTCATTTCTTTTCCTTCAATAGTCCATTTTTGGTGTCATCAGTCCCCCTAGGTGATTTAGGAAATACAAAATCATTCAAGTACCTTTGGAGCAGTGGTTTTCAAGGTAGGTTTTCAAAACAAACTTAGAAAGGGCTCCCACAACCTTTCTAAGCCAAGTGCACCATCACCAAAGTAGTACATGAGGCTCATTTTCATCATGGAGGTGTATATGGGATCAATAACATCAAGGAACTGATTTAGGAAAAATATAGGAATTTTCAGGTGATTAGGATCCAATTCATCGAAAGCTAGTTTTTGAGCCTAAAAGAGTTTGCACCGAAATGAGCACATGATCTTAAAGGAATGATTATGGGAGCTACATAATGAGTTAAGATACAAAAAGATATCATTGGAAAAAAATTCAGTCCCCTACATGGTGGAGAAAACATATCATCTTCAAGCACCATGCATTTCTCAAGCCAACTCATTCTTCTCATACACAACGGAAATCTCAAGAAAAAGGATATTTTTGGGGATGTTTTAGTCAGAATAAGGTCTTGGGAACCTTAAAATTATTCTCAAAATTTAATTTTCATTAAAAATCATATAATTTAGTTCCTGAAAATTCATCCAGAGCTCAAGTTATGACCTTCCCAAGTTGGCTCTTAAGGTACGCTCTTTGATACTTAGTCATTTTCACACCTAGACACATGTCAAGATGAGGTTAAGGCACAATTTTATGTTCCTATTTCACCTTATCAAATGTACATGAGGTGTAAAAATATGCACCCCACCCTCAGTTTTCCTCTTGGACCCACATGTGACCATTTCCTAACCCCAAGGTGCTCCATTTTAGCCCCTCCTTTGCTTCCCTCAACAAATAAACACTTGCCACTTGTCATCATGAGGGAAAGGAACATTTTTATGTCCATATTTCACCAAAAAAAAGGGACATGAGGTGAAAAAAATTCACCCCACCCTTTCCCTTCACATTTCAAGCTATAAAAACCAAGGGACTTAGCCATTTTTTGCATTCTCATCCCCACGCCCTCCACATGCTGCTAGGATGCTTTGCTGAAATTTCTCCAGAAATTTATCCAATTTTTTTTTCATCCTCAAAAAATATTTTTCATGCCCCATTATCTGAAGAAATAAAAAATAAAAGAAAAAACCAGATTCACGAAGAACAAAAATAGAAAAATCTTGTCAGAAACCCCAAAGTTCGTGAAGGAGATTTGATCATATCTCACAAACCACTAAAAAAATTGAAGTTTATTTTTTTGCAGACATCTAGTTTCCTAGGCACCTTTAATCTCCCAAAAAAAATTCTCGCATGCACAGGTTGGATTTTTTGTAGTGAAGAAACTCTAAGTTTCTGCAGCAAAAAGTATAATTTTAAAATATCCTAATCTGACAACCGGTTTGGCTTGAAATTTTTGAAGAGCACTTGTAGAGAAAAAACCATATAGAAAGTTTTTTTGTCACAAACCGAGGCCCATAAACCAACTTTCTAAAAATAGTAATCCTTCCTACATGAGTACTTACTATTTTTGGTAAGTCATCACTAGAAGTAATTGCGACAAAAATAGTGTACACTAAGGACATCCGGAGGTTCAAGTGATTGATCGGTGCCGAAAGTGGTATAAATTTGTTACTTAATAAAATAATGTCTTTTTGGAAACTTGCCATTATTAGTAAGCCATCACAGAAGAGTAATCTAGGTAGGAGTAGTATACACAGAGGAAACTAGGAGAGCTAACTTCACTTGATAGGATCAAGAAAGTCAAAATTTGATAGTTACTAAAAATAGTAAGTTTCCTTTTCCTATGCAGTAAAGTTTCCTAGGAAGCAAGAAATTCAAGTTCCTACAATTTTTCTAGTTTCCCATTCATGGGTGCAATCAGAGGATCAAAATCATGGTGGTTTTTCATGGTTTGAGGTGATTGTTTCATATTAGGGAAGGGGTATCCTTCAATGTTCAAATGTATCATCTCAGGAGCAATTTGTGTCATTCGAACATGACAATATTGCAAAGACCCATGACAAGATTGGTTTTCAAACTTAATCTCTTTAGAGAGGGGACCATCAGGGAGTGACACTCGTGGTCACCAATGGAATCATTTGACAATGTTTTTAAACACTTAGTTTGTGGTGTCCGTAGGTCATCCAAAGAAGGTTTCCGTGGTTTAAAGCATTCAAGGTCGAGAGATCATTGCATTGGATAATTTCATCGATCATCCGGAAAGGATTATTGGACTTCATCGAGGTGGATTCTTCATCAACTCGGTGTTCACTTTCTCTCTCTCCTTCATATTCTCTTCTCCCATCTCTTTCTCTCTCCTCACATTATAATTCTTCGTTGAGGTTGGACTTTTTCATAATGCCTTTATTTTAATTGAAAAGTAACTTTATAATTGTAATGTAATAAGTTACCCTTTTTAATAAAAGGGAACTTAATATTTTCCTAGGGATGTAAGAAGTATTAATTTGTGCAAAGGCATATGAAAAGTCATTGGGGGTAGGCGAAGAGATTTCTAAAATTGTATAAATTATAAAGGCATCCCCTTTCCAAAGGGTTTTCATTTTTGTAAGCTCATGAGAGAGTGATCTTGTGAAGGAGCAAAGAGATAGCTAATTTTCTTCCACTTCCCATTTCATACATTCTTCCCACTCTTGCATGTACAATTTTTCTCAAGCTTCAATAAAAGAGGAGGAGTTTATGCCTTTTTGACTAGGAGGTTTAATTGAGACTTTGTGTTCATTGAATCTTATCTGGTCTTGTTGCAAATGGCTTAATTGTTTCTTCTTAAATCTATGTGTGTTGAAGTTTCTAGTTAATGGGTGTGGGAATCTTATTTTCTACCCACAACATTAATCCTCTCCTTTTTCTCACTCCCTTTCCTGTTCTCTTGAAAATTCCTCTCTAGCAAGCAATTGCTAGCTTTGTCGAAGGGTCAGTGGAGTGCCCCTATTGGATCCCCAGGCGAAAGGACACCTCAAAAAACCACTTTTTGATGTGTAAATAAACATGGAGATGCACCATTCAACTAGAGGGACTAAGATTCCTAGAGTGTTGGCAAGAAACCCACCAATTTATCCACATGAAAAATTTTCTCGCCAACACCTTGGGAATAATTAATCCTCCAATAAAAAAAGGTAAGATAAATCATCATCCAAGTTAAAGCATGATTAATCATAAACCAATCAATTTAAAATTAAGGAAAAGATAATATAAAATAAAATAAATTAATCATGGTTACCATCAAACTTAAATAAATTAAATAAAATCAAAACTATGAAGTAACAAAGAAACTCAAGATAATAATCATGCCACAAAAATTAATTATAATGTATGACCTAATCAAATGATCAACAATCCAAATGTCTCCCAATCCCAATTTGCCAAACCATATAATGATAAATAAAAAGGGGGGTATAGTTTGACCAATGACCAATTATGCGAACCATGAAATCAATCTCTTGAAACTCATGTTCGCACACCTTAAAATATGCACACTTAATGCATACACATTATATCTACTTGATATAATATAATTGATGAACATAACATCTAAGAATATTATCAAACAATCACAACATTAATGTAATACACAATAATCTGATACGAGAGGTACGTATGTCCAAAAACATTCTACGCATAATATAACATTATATATGCTACCATAAGTGTCATAGAAACTAAAGATGATATACAACGATCATCGTGAAATAACATCCATCTAATATACACCATAAGGCTCATAATGTCTAATAACTAATCATCCACCTTGCCAAAAAGTTAATATAATCACAATATACATCATATCCATCAAATTCATAATTCCAAGTACCCGAATTGTAATCAAAACACAATATAATAATCTCGATATCATATGATGGAAAAAAATATGGGTAAACATAATCTAAGATAGAGTGTCGAGAAGAGGTGGGTAGTACACCCCCTCTCCTATTATTGGAATTCCTCCTAGAATTCACCGAAAAGATAAGGGTATTGCACCCTCAATGCCCCTACATCCTCTTACATAGTTGTTGTATCATCATACCTATCCCACTAGAATCTAACTTTGGTCCAGTCTTTCCCTCAAAAATCCAACACCCTGTTTTCTAAGATGCACATGGTTTCTATCATCCACATTTTCGTCAACTTCCACATGTAAATATGACCAATCCAAAACATAAGATCTATCAAGTACATATCTCCATAACAAAGAAACATGAAACACATCGTGGACTTGGGATATGTTTGGCGAAAAAGATAGATGGTAAGAAACCAAACCAATGATTTAACAAAAATTGAATATGTGCTAAACCATAATTGTTGAGTCACGTATGATAAATGAATATTAAAATACATATTTAACACAAGAAATAAGATAATAAATATGAAAACCCTAAGTGCAAGAGAGAGAGGAATGGACTTAGCTGATTTACGCTTGATTTGGGACTAATGCATACTGGGAAAAATGCTAAACAGGAAGTGATATGTCATTATTGCTTTGAATAAATTCTAAAGGTTATGAAACAGGCTAGACATGAATGCCAACAATAGGACGGGTCACTGGTGCTAACAACCTCTATTAGGTGTTTATAACTGTGAAAATGTTCAAAACATTATTAAGAGAGTGTCACACATGTGTCGCAAGTATTCATTGTTTATTTCCTGTGTGTCGCAATATGACCGCTGATGTACCTATAACATGCAAGAAAATATTCACCTACAAAACCCACAATACCACATCAAATCCAAAAATGAAAGATGCAATATGGGGATTAGGACAAACCACGAGGGTCACCCGACAAAGTGAACTTACAATCAAGAGTTTCCTTACATCTCATACTCCATGTAGTTCTCGTGCGTGTGTGAAAGAATCATGCCCTAGGATTCCTTTGCGTAAGTGCACTTTACATGTGGGCTATCTAGATGTGGCAATGTAGATAGATGTGTGGATGTCAAAATTAACTTCCCCTTCCTATGCTTTATATGTAGAAAATGCAATCCCTTTTCCCTTTAATGGATGCTAGATGGATGATTTAAAGTGCTTTGGATGCAAGCTTAGATGATAGTAATGATTCTTAGATCTTGGTCCTTTATTTTGGTCACATAGCTATGTATTTATATAATTCCCTTGTTTTAATTTTATAATTGACAACACGAAGGTTGGTCCATAAGAAAATAAGATTCCCAAAAGATAAAAGAGGCCCAAAAAGAGAGAGTAAGGTGGAAAGAGGTCAAAGGTGCCCAAAGGGGATGAGGGTGCTTAGGTGCTAGTGTCTTGGCTAGACCATGGTGTTCGAAGTCATATAAGAAAAACAAGTAAAGTACCAACTAGGTTGAAGGGTGTGAAATACTAGATAGAAAACTAGAAACAAATAAAAAAGGCAAAAGACAATGGTCAATTACTAGTTTTCTTGCTTAGGAATCATATGAATGCCAATATGTGTTTATGGACCTAGAAATGCACCCAAGTACATAATTTTGTGTCTTCACCCAACGATTTCCAAGATCTCAAAGGTTCTAAAAATTGGGAGGAAAACTTATATCCTTTTCCAAAATGGGTATTCCTCTTGTGTGGATGCACTCTCAAAAATACTTTATCACTAACCAAGTAGTGATGCTCCACCCTTATTGAATCCATGCATCCCTTTTGCCATGCATGATCCTACTCTAGATCTTGTATAGTAAAAATAATCTTCTACTCCAAATCCTGCAAGTGGGAGGGTCCCAAAACTATCATTTCTTCAAGTTTGACCCAACTCAAGGGTGTTTTGTAGGGTCTACCATATAGAGCCTGATATAGTTCCATACCGGATAAAGGTATTCCTCCCATCTACTCTGCGGGTTCATCAAATGTATACTTAACATATCGTCTAAAATTTTATTCACCCTCTTTTTGTAACCATCTATATGTGGGTGATTATTGGAACCAAAGTTGGGTTGAGTTCCCATCGTTGTCTGAAAATTAGTCTAGAATTATGACATATAGATCATTTCTTGATCAAAAATAATCTTTCTCGAGAATTTCATGCGATCACACAATGTCGTAAAGGTACAATCTAGCTATCATAACTACATTATACATCATATTTAAAGGAGATAAGTGGGTAACTTTGGTCAACTTATCCACCATCACCATGATGACATCATGATGGTAGGAGGACATAGGGAGAAAAAATAAAATCCATTGAAACCACATCCAACTTCCACTTTGGAATGACATAAGGATACAAAAGAATAACAAGATGGGAATGATCATATTTCACCCACTAGCACTCTAGGAAATAGGAGACAAAAATGGTTATATATCGATGTAAACCATGCCAAATGAATAAGTGGAAAAGTTTAGAAATCATATTTTTCACCCCTAGATGTGCTACATATGGAGCCCGATGAGCCTCAAATAGAATCAACTTGTAAAGATCACCTACCTTGGGAACATAAATGTGCCCTTGGAATCAAATAAGGCCATCTTCCTCCAAATAATAGTTATAATATTTTCCCACCAAGGGGCTTTATGACTAAACCCTATATCTAGAGCCCTCATAACCTTTGTCCCTTGGAACATGTGGTAAAATCATGTCCTTAAGATCCGATCGAAGGGTCAAGGTGAAAATATCATGTCATTTCCTACTTCAGAATCAAAGAAGACATTATCATTTCCATTGATGTACTAATATTCATTTCATACTCACATAAGAATTCCATCCAATGTCATTGCTAGGTGTTAAGATTGGGCTAAGTGAAAATGTGTTGAAGATTCATGTGATTGGTCCTAAAAAAAAATCCTTCCAAGAAGAAAGTGCCTCCAATGTTGCAAGACATGTATCATCGCTACATGCTCAATATTTATGTGGGGTGATTAATCTTGCAATCCTTGAGCTTGCAAGAATCATAAGTGATGACATGCACTCCTGTATAATAAAAACCCAATTCCCTCCAAGAAAGCATTGGTACAAAAAAATCTTTAAGGGGATTTGGAACTAAAAAATAGGTGCATAAGTCAGGTGCTCTTTGAGAAACTAAAAGGCCTTCTCATACCTCTTAGACACAAAAATATTCTTACCTTTCTACTGAAGAGAAGTGATTAGATTATAAATCTGAGAGAATTTCTAAACAAATGTGTGATAATACCTTGTTAATCCCATGAAACTCCTAGCCTTAGTGTAATGAAGTGGGGGTAGGAAAATCGGTAATCACTTGAATCTTTAAAAGAACTACTAAGATACCCTCACCATAAATAAAATTCCCAAATATTGAATCTCAGTATGAAAGAAGGAACGCTTGTCTAGGTTCCCAAAAATTTATGCTCACATAATACCTATAAAACCTACCTAAAGTCCTTCTCACGATCCTTTACTATGTGGGAGTAGATTAAAATTTCATCAAGGAAGATCAACATGAATAAGTTAAGGAAAGTCCTAAAGACTCCATTCATGAGACTCGTGAACACAGTTGGGGCATTAGTCAACCTGAAGAGTACCATTGTGAATTGATAATGGTCATAGTGAGTCCTGAATGTAGACTTGCGGATATATACCTCTGCAATATGAAGATGATGATACCTAATTTTGAGGTCAATATTATAGAACACCTTAGATCCCCTCATTTGCTAAAAAAAGGTCACCAGTTTTTGGGTAAAGGGTAACCGTTCTTAAAAATTACTTTATCTAGTTGTTTGAAATATACATAAAGAGAAGAGATCCATATTTCTTCTTTATGAATATCATGGGTACGCCTAAAGGGGACACACTAGGATGAAAAAGTCACTTCTCTAATAAACCTGCTGCAACTAGATCTTGATCTCATGAAACTTAGGAGTATTAATCCAATAAGGTTCTCAAGAGATGGGAGTTGCACCCATAATAGATTGATGGTGAAGTCTACCTCAAAATGTGATGGCATCATAAGAACCACCCCAAGAAATATGTTAGAAAACTCTCTCAAAAGTGGATAATCATCTAGGGGTGTGAGCTCTTAGGGGTCTCCTCAAATTTATCATTATCTGTGATGGAATTTTTTTCATCCTTGAAGTATAAACTTCTTGAGCTGCAAAATGGAGATCATGCATAAGTATAATGTTCTTTGAACTCTAGAAATAATAGTCATGCTACCCAATTCGTCTCTATAATATATGGTTTTGAGTTGACAATATAACTTGGCTTGATGAAAATCAAGCCAATCCATCCCAAAACTACCTCATATGATCCCAAGGGTAAGATACGAAGGTCACAAGTGGTGGAAAACACCCCTAATTCTAGGACACAACTCTCCACATAAGTGTCTATGATAAGTTTGGCCCTAGTGGCCAAATATAACTGTCATTGGTCCAATTGTCTAGCTCCCACCAAACCACATTGATTCACAACTATAGGTAAAATAAAAGTATCGATGCACCAGAGTCAAACAAAATAAAACTAAAACATCCCTAATCATACATGAAAGCTTGATAACCGTCACCTAGTGCTTGGCTTGGTATTCATCTATGATAATGTAGATATGATGAGTGTACCCTACATATTTTATTGTTTTCTTAGAGGTGGGACCAAGTGGTCTATCCAAAATTACTATATAAGGTAAATTACGAGAATAATGACTAGGATTATCGCAAATAAAACATACCTACCCTAGTGAAGAACCACAAGTACTTTATTGTACTAATAATTTTAGCCCTACACTTGTTGATCTCTTTGAGTTTGAGTGGTTTGTCTTTGCCAAACACCCTATACTCTATCTTTGAAATGCCCTTGAGTTGGTCTAATTTTACCTCTTTAAACATCCTAAGGTGGACCGGGTCATTAAAAATATTGAGGAGAAGGTTTTGGGGTCTCGCATATGACTTGCACGGGTTTCAACCCTACCTACGAAGGTGCTAGTGCACTCATGGGTCTAGTGTCTTGCTATAAAGTCTCTCTATCCTAGAATCAATCCTTGTTTCCATCTCTAGACTCTTGGGCCTTTCCCTTGATCTTATCTACTAAATATGCCTTCTTGACTTCCTATACAAGGGTTAGAGGAGAAAAAATCCTAACTAAACCTGCTTAGGTTTACATTCAATACTTTGATAAAATAGATAACCTATAGTTTCTCCTCTCAGAGATAGTCCACATATTACAGTAGGTCTAGAAATGGCTCTCGTACTATACTATTGTGTCAAAACCACTGACATAGGTCATGAAAGTTGTCAACCTCTTCTAAATTTATTGTTCGGACATACATCATGATGGAAAGTGCTCCTCGAAAAAAATCCTAAGTGGCTATCTCTTTTGAGAGATGGAGCTTCCACTCCTCTAATCTCTACCGGATGCATGTTATGTCTCGTAGAAGATGAGTACCTAATATTTCCTTGATGTTACTCTCAAACACCTTAATCCAAAAATAACTATCAAAATTGAGAAACCATGCCTATTAACCAAAATCATGTATAGAACCTCCAAAAGAGGGTAGTTCTGACCTAAGAAGATTTATTATTATGCCCACTTGTCTGAATTGTGGTTATGGGGCTCTACCAATACCTCAAAAGGTGAAAAAGATGGTATCATAGGTATGATGACATAAATGGTGATGTTGGCCTAATGAAACCCACCGAGTGACATCTAGACTATGACGTACCTCTATCAAAAGGTTACGAGATCTCACACGATGCTTTGGAATAAGATAAGACAAAGAAGAATAAAACCTTGCTCACATTATGGTTCCTCTATAAGTTTTTGTGATACATGTTAGAATGGAAAAATGGCTAAGTGTGAAGAGCATGCAAGGAAATGGGGAGTGTAAGTGGGGCATGTGTACATGCACAAGGATCAATAAAGTGGTGTATGGAAGGCTCGTGCCTAAGAAGGCATATTCCATGACTTAGCCAATTTTTCGATTATGAGATAAAAATAGAAAAAGCAAGATGGAGTGTCACCAAACAAAGTTTAATTTTTGGATAAAGCGCATGCAATAAAAATATGAAGGGTCACACATGGATAAAGATATTAATAGGAACAAATAAAATCTTATTTATAAGATAGTCTAGTTTTAAGCGATATACAAAAGCATGCATGTTGTTGATCTTGAGAGTGCATAGGCGGTGAAGGGAAAGTCCCCACCCCTATATATATTTGTTGTATGTCATTTTTTTGGTACCACATCCTATTGTTCATGTCCGAGTGCTAGGATTATTTTATGTGATATTATGGATTATTGTTTGATGCTTGCACATGTTCCAGTGCCTAGTTATGGTGATTTATTCAACTTCTATTATGTAATAATTTATTATAACAGATTATGGAGGATGGATTCTAGTAATTGATGTGTCTGAATATGGTGAATACATGGTGCAATTAATCTTAGTGGTTATCTGATCTATTATGTTTCCTTATTACATGTGTTTCCATTATAAGCTCATGATATGGTATATGCAAGGATCCACACTTAGATGTTTACTCTGTTATTTGGTTATGATGAATATGTACACTATCATCTTAATAAGAAAATATAAAGTAGTGACACAGTATCTTCGTGCGCTTTGGGTGACCATTCACGTCTATCTAAATGAGGTGTCAAAGCACGCATAGAAATAAAGTGGGAATAAAATACTAAATTTTGATTTTGTTTCCGAGACATCTTTTCAAACTATCTTCTAGGATGTTGCATGAAGATGGTGTATTGATTAAATCTAGAGAGCATTGAAAGTTTGGTAGAGAATGGTGAGGATCAGTTCGCACAAAAATATAACACTGGACTTGATTTCAATGCATGTCGGTGGGTGGAAGATAATATTTATCATGAGCTCTATGAAACATTCTTCAGCTTCTTTCAAATGGAATTATATGAGTGGCTATTAGCATACACACTAGGGAAGCATTTTGGTCCTAGACCAAGACTTTGGACACAAGTATATTACCAAAATATTTTTTGGGGGTTAGCACAAGGTTGTACAAATAATATATCAGATCTAAACATACATGTAATGAAAGTGGATATTCTACTAGAATAATTATACAAAATAAGAGATATAAATCAACACCAAATTTAATGTGGTTCACCCAGTGTGGCTACGTCCACCAAGAAACAAGCCAATATATTATCCAAAGCTTTGACAAGATATACAATTGAAGATCTACAATATTCCACACCTCTCAGGTGTACAGTAATTTCTTTCACTCAAGATTTGGTTTCTTCTCCAAGAATTATCTCTCTCTCACAATTATTATCACAATAATCATCAACTCATTCAATTCTTTACTTATAAACCCTACCTTTCATGCTTATATAGGTATATACAAACTTAGGGAACTTAGTCATGAAATTACAATCAATATATCTACTTTTATGTTAAAATTAGATCTAGTTCTGAGAGTTAAATAAAACACTTCCACACAGTAACCAATGTCAGTTTTCCCTAACCGATGATGGTTCCTCTTTTCCTTACCGATGTCGGTCATAGGTAACCGATGTCGATCCAACCTTAACCGATGTCGAATTCTTTGTATTTTCCAAAGAAGTTTCATATTGCATGCTAATATGAAGTAATTGTGTTCCACAACTCAACAATCTCCCACTTGGAGATTAATTACTGCACCATACCTATATATCATCATTCTTAGATCCTTCCTTAGCTTTGTTTTTCCTCTTCAAGTCTCAAACTCGAAGACCAAAAGAAGTGGAGTGTAGCTCCAACTTCCCTTTTGCTAATGGCTTTGTTAGCATATCCACGGGGTTTTCACTTGTATGAATCTTTTCCAAATTCAACTTCCCATCCTCCAATACCTACCGTATGAAGTGATACCTCAATTGAATGTATTTCATTCTTGAATGAAACGTTGAGTTCTATTCCAAAAGATTTGCACTCTGATTTTCACTAAAAAATTTGCAATCATCTTGCTCCTTTTCCAACTCTTTCATGAACCTACTCATCCATATCAACTCCTTGCTATCCTCTGTAGCTAAAACATACTTTTCCTTTGTGGTAGATAAAGCCATGACCTTATGCAATCTTGAAATCCATCTAACTACCATCCCACTTCTTTGTGAAAACATAACCGGTAGTGCTCCTTCTACCATCCAGATCCCTAGCCATATACGAATCAACATAGCCACATAGTAAAATATCTAAACCTCCATAACATAACTGCATGCTAGATGTCCCTTTCAAATACACGAGTATCCATTGAATTGTTTTCCAATGCTCTTTACCTAGATTGGCCATATATCCACTAAAAACTCCCACTTTGTTTATACAATGTCCGTCAGTACAAACCATAACATACATGAAACTCCCAACTACTTGAAGCATGTAGCACTCATGTCATGTACTTTCCCTCCTCATGTGATGATGAAAACTGATCTTTGCTCAATTTGAAGTGTTTAGACATATGTGTATTAACAAGTTTTGAATTCTACATCTTGAACATTTATTACACCACCTGTAGATATAATCCTCCCGAGAAAAATAAAATTTCTTGTTCTTCTTGTCTCTCGTGTATTTGCATGCCAAGTATTATTTTCCCAGCTCCTAAATCCTTCATAGAAAATGTGTGAGCTATCTTTCCCTTAAGCTCACCAATGTACTGCATACTAGATCTTGTAATAAACATATCATCCACATACAAGTAAAAAAATATTATAGCTCCCATTTTAAGATTCTTGAAATAAACACAATGGTCGGATTCACATCTCAAGTAACTATGCTTATGCAAAAAACTATCAAACCTCATCTACCATTTCCTTGGAGCTTGTTTGAGCCCATATAGGCTCTTTTCCAACATGCACACTAATTAATCCTTACCCTTGACTTCATACCCAAGCGGATGCTACATATAAATCTCTTTATCCAAATCACCATGAAGTAAGTATTCACATCTAGTTTCTCTAAATCCAAATCATGTACTATAATTAAACTCAATACAGATTTAATAGAAGTCATCTTAACAACAAGAGACAATATTTCACCAAAGTCAATACCTACTTTCTATGTAAATTCCTTTATTACAAGCCTTGCGTTGTAATTTTCTATCCACCCACTTGTTACAGAATGCCCTCTTACTCTTAGTAACTTAACCAAATCCTAGTGTGTTTCCATTCCAAGGAGTCCATCTCCTCATCCATGTCATGTTCCCCCTTTGCACGTGGGTCTTATCATGCATTACTTCTTCAAAACTTTTTGATTCACCATTATTAGTTAATAATAAATAAAATAGAGGTGTAAATATTTCTGGAGGTTTCCTTACCCTTTGTGACCTTCTCACAGGAGTTTGGGGTACCAGAGGCTTATTTTGGACCTCCTGGACATTTGTATCCAAATATTTTAGTCACCAACGCCGGTCACATGTAACCGACATCAGTTTTGCTAATTGATGTCGATTGGGATCTTCTAGTAACGATACAGTTCACCCGACTAATGTCGGTCAGGGGATCAATCGACACCGATTCTTGTTTAACCCTTTCGGTATTATTTTTAAATCGAGATTTCATTTTCATTCACAAACTTTTCAACCATCTCATCCTTGGGTACCAAAATTTGATCCTTGTACATTCTCTTTTCATTCCATTCAATGTCATGACTCCTATTAATTTTATAACTCTCTAAATCCCAAAAATTAAATCAGAAATAACCAGATCCCGTAACCAATGAAAGTGCATCTCTTAGATTTTACATCCAACTTTTTCCTATTTTTCTTATCAATAAACAAAAAGATTCTGAACTAAAAACTTTAAGAAAAGATAGATCTACCTCTTTTCCGGTCCAAGCTTCCTCTAACATTCCTCCATCTAGTGAACTTGAAGGCCCATGATTAATCAAATAAATCATTGTATGAACTTCTTCTTCCCAAAATTGCAAGGGCAATCCAAAATGTATCCTCATACTTCTAGCATGTTTCATGATTGTCTGTTCATTCTAACTAAAATACCATTCTCTTGTGGTGCTCTTGGAACCGTTATTTCTCTATGTATCCCATTCACCGAACAATAATCATTAAAAGCGTTGCTTCTACAGTATTCACCATATTCACCACCATTATCATATCCAAGGCACTTTAACCTTGAATTTGATTCATTCTCAACAAGGGATTTCCATCTTTTAAAAGTCTCAAAAACATTAGATTTATGTTTAATACAATAAACCCATACATTTCTTGTAGCGTCATCAATGAAAGTAACATAATACTAGGATCCCCATGAAAATCTACAGTGGTCCCCACACATCCGACTATACAAGCTCCAATTTTTATCTTTCTTAGTTGCCCTAACTTTGAGAAATCTCACTCTCTTTTTCTTTCCAAAGACACAATGATCACATAAATCAAGATCTAAATATTTCAAATATGATAAATTACCCTTAGCCTTTAATATCTGTGTTCATTTTTGACTCATATGGCCCAACCGATTATGCCACATACATGCATCGAATCTAAAGTAGATAATGCAAAAAGAACCAAGAAACACAAGTAGATAAATATAATGTTCCTACCTTCTTACCTCTTGCCACAACAAAAACACCCTTGGTGACTTTCCAAGATTCTTCTATGAATGTAAGCATGTAACCAACTTCACCTAATTACCCTACGAAATATGAATCCTCTTGGGGATTGGCACATACCTCACATATTTCAATACCGATGTATTTCTATTATACAATTTTATATGAAATTCCCCTTTAGCATACTACAAGGTTCATCATCACACAATAAACATGTCCGAAATTTCCCTAGACATAATTTCTGAGATAACCCTTAGTAGTGGTTGTATGGAAAGAAGCTCTGAATATAAAACCCATGATTCAATTCTATTATCTAAAGAAAGAATAAGAGCATCTTGCATTACCTCTGTTGTAGTAAGATTTGATTCTTTACCTTTGTCTGGTTGTTAGTTCTCTTTATCCTTTAACCAATAATATTTCTTTACATGTCCTTTCTTTCCACATTTCCAACAAGTAATTCCCTTACCTATGTATTTATATCTCGTTATCCCTTGACTTTTATTTCCCATTACTCTTACTCTTATATCTCTCCTTCGCCTATCCCTACTTTCTACATTCAAAGCATTCCAAAATGACAATTCCTCTCGTACTTTTCCATTGATTTCTTCATTCAAGATTCTACTAACCACATCATCAAACTTAGAAATATTATTAGCGGATGTTTTATTACTAACATCCATTACCAAGTTATCTCAACTATCGTGCAAAGAACATAAGAATAAAATTGCTTTCCCTTCATCATCAAATGGTATATCAACTGATTTTAATTGATTTATAATAGATTGGAAATCATTCAAATGACTAGATACGATCCACCTTCATGTATCTTAGAACTAAATAGTTTCTTCATCAAATAAACTTTATTTGAAGCACTAAGTTTTTCACATAAATTAGCAAGAGATTTCATTAATTCTAGCGTAGATGTCATTCAGTAAAATTGGAAGCCACAAATGATGTTAGGCTCAATCTTATAGATCCCAAATCCTTTCTATCAATAATATTCCATTCTTCATCAGTCATCATCGTAGGTCTAGACTTTTCGTCCAATGGTAAGTACAAATATCTTTGATACGAGATAATCCTCAATCTACATCTTCCATAATTGATAAATTTATCCGTCAAAATTCTCTACCTTGTATTATTTTCTTCTGCCATTGTTGTAGCTCCCACTTAATCAAAAAAACCTCGTGAGTAAATGCATCAACACACAAAACCCTCAAACAAAGCTTTACTAGTTGTTGGGGTTAACAAAAGGTTATACTGAGATAATATATCATATCTAAACATACATGCAATGGAAGTAGATATTCTACCAAAAGAATTATGTAAAACAAGAGATATAAATCAACACCAGTTTAGCATTTAACGTGGTTCTCCTAGTGTGGGATACGTCCACCAAGAAAAAGCTAGTCTATTATCCAAAACTTTGACAAGATATACAATTGAAGATCTACAATCTTCCACACCTCTCAGATGTATAGTACTTTCTTTCACTCAAGATTTTTCTTCTTCTCCAAGAATTCTCTCTCTCACAATTATTCTCACAATAATCATCAACTCATTCAATTCTCTACTTATAAACCCTATCTTTCATGCTTATATAGGCATATACAAACTTAGGGCACTTAGTCATGCAATTACAATCAATAGATATGTTTTTATGCTAAAATTAGATCTAATTCTTGAGAGTTAAATAAAACACTCCCACACAAGTAAACGTCACCAGATTAGCCCTAACCAATGGTGGTTCCTCTTTTCTTGACTAATGTCACTATAGGTAAGCGATACCGGTGCCTCCTTAACCAATGTTGGTTATTATATTTTCCAGCAAGTTTCATATTGCATGCTCATACAAAGTAATTGAGCTCCACAACTCAACATTTTTATGCTGATGTGGATTGGACTAGAGTTGTAAATAATTGGTGTCTTTGAAGTGTTACATAATTATACATTGGAGTATGTTATTTTTACTTAATTATGCCAGGAAGAAGTTGATTTCATATTCTTGCATGATCCTAAAGGATCTTACTTACACACTGTATGCTGTTATCAATCAATATTTTGATTATATAAATGGATTTAGAAAGCCTCCCTATAGATAGTTAAACCCCCACCATGCGTAGGGGAAGGAGCGATTATGGATAAATATGGTATGCATGGTGGTAGAAAGGAATAGAGAGGAAATACGACTCAAGTTTAATGAAGCATGAGTGAGGTACATAGCGCGTATCGGTAGATTGAGGAGGCACTAGAGTTGAGGAGGAGGATGGATCGTGAAGGCTTTGAATCTTTTGCGGAAGGTGAGGATCTACATCATTAGGTGCCCCCAAATTTAGGAAAGCACAATAGAGAATCCTCTTCAACTTTAGATAAGACCACATTAGAGGAGAAAATGAGGACCTCACACATGCAGAACCTACCTAGCCACCTATCCCTTACGCATGGTGTTACAGATCAATAGGTAGTCATTTATAAGCATGCTAGTGTAGGTAAAAAAATAGAGATGAGTATATATCATTTTGTGTTAAATTCAGGAGATAAGGTTAATAACGCGCCCATGGAAACATAGTCAACACCATTTTTGGGAGTACCAATGTAGTATTGTTTTTAGGTGCATCGTCATGACAGAGTGTTGGTGCGCAGACCATTAGAATTACTTGATGCACTCACTGACAACCACACATGCTATTGGTGTCAAGTCTATTACCACCACTCAAACACAAGGGAGTATGTCAACTAGTTCATAGCCCACCGTAGGGGGGCACATGAGGATCAAGAGGATTAAGTGGATCAAGAGAAAATATTGGCGGAGGTTACGGCTTTGGGTCTAGTGGACAAGGCCCACATCCCCAAATAACACTACATCAACCTCAACAACCATTATAAGGAACACCTCAGGTTTACTATGAGATGTCACTCTGTCTACCAGAATATAAAGGTATTAAAGATGTAGTAGAGCATGTGCATAAGTGTGAACTACTATGATACGCTAAGAGAATTACAACCTCATATAGGAAGGATAGCCAATTTTATACTATGTTATAAGGGTGTGCGCATATCCAGATATTGGAAGTATGACCCACATTACACTGTGGTAGATTATAATGCCTTGCACACTGCGTTTCTAGCAAAGTTTCATATCCTATAATTTTAACAATAGAGAATCAATGCACTCAAGGATATCAAACAGGGATTATCTAAAAGCGTGAGGGAGTATGATGCGCATTTTAAGACTTTGTTTGTAGACACCAAAATTTAGTATCGCTACCCTTGATTTCTGTGTGCACATTTTTCACCATGGTCCTATCTAGACCCATTTTAATTTAATTCATTTATTTTTATTTAAATCCCCATCTATTAGTTCATCACCTTTAATTCTTAATTAATTCTTGTTAATTAACCTAAATTATCTAATTACCCCTAATTAGCTTTCATCTCTCTTAATTAGATAATTATCTCTAATTAGCTTTCTTTGGGATGATTTTATCTCTAACCACCTAAATCCACATCCCTACACTTTTTCTATCTTTTAACTAACCCATATTTACCTTTTAACTACCAATGACACTTCCCTAAACAACCCTTACCCACCTACATGCTTTAAAGAACTTATCCCAATCTCTAAAAGCCCCATATCTCAAGTAAATAAGTGATTTTACCATCCAAGGAATGGTTTCTTGCAGTTGGTGGCAACCCATCTGGGTGACCATCGACCCTATAAGGACAACTTCACCTTCTTCCAAAAGAGAGACACAACTTGAGCTTTCTTGCCTTGCACCGTGTGAGCTTATCTTCAAATCTAAGCAATCTTGCAGTTGTGTCAAATCTCTTGCGAGTCCATCAAAGATTGTTTCACATCACTTACGAGATTTTTGGAGGTTCAATTTGATTTCTTGTTTATCTATGCTTAAATATGTGATTTTCAATATTATCTTGTAGAATTTAACTTCTCGCAGTCTAGCTACTTTCATAATTCTACTCTTAACATGTTCTTCCAGCCATTTTGGTTATAGGTTTTCTTATTCATCTCACCCTCCTTTGGTTTTGTTTTGCACTATCCAGTCACTATCACTCCACCTAGGTCATTGTTGACCTAGCTCTCTATCAGTACATTTTTTTTTCCATATCCATCTTAGTGTCTACTTCTACTATGTTATTGTCTTCCAATCCTCATATATGTCTTCTTGCTTCTGTTACACTAAAGTTGTTCTATCTCGCACTCTAGTCACCACCAATCGAGCCCATTACCATCAAATAAAGTCTTCTTTTCCATCCAAGATATCCTAACATTTATTTTCTATCATCCTCTCTATTTTTCTATCTCACATCTCCTATGCGAGTTGTTTCCAGTGCTCTCGTGTCTCTATGATCATCTCATCTACACTTAGATCTATTTAGGTCTATATATCAATCTTGTTGTCTAGATCCTCTTGTTCAAGTCACCATTGACCTACCTTTCTATGGCCTAGGTTGCCATTGACCCAGCTAGGTAAATTTATTTCTAGTTTATCTAGATCAGATTTGTATGTGCCTTACATTTCTACATTTTCAGTTTCTATGTGCCTTAGATTCTACATATTATCATGTTTTCTTATCATTTCTTTTATCATATCTAATCAAACATTTCAGTCGACATTTGCCAAGGAATTTAACACTTCATGGAGTTGAATGTTTTGGGAAACCCCACATCTACCCGATAATCCATTTTCTTCTTAGTGTCTTTGTTTTGCAGGTCATCAACTTGTAACAACGAGGATCCATCATCTACTTTTCCCTTGTCCTTCTATTACCATCTTCTTTCAAGGTACCTTAAACCCTTGCATTTTGAGGTTATTTAATTTTCTTTAGTACTAGCTCATTAACTTGAAAAGGAAAGAAAAAATTGGATCAACATTATGACACGCTTGGTGGGATGACCCTTTTAGGTGAGTCTCTTACATTTTCTTTCATTTTTCTATTTTCCACTAACATTGTGGTAGAAGTTTTTTGCTTTTTTTTGTTCATGTTAGGCTTATGGAGTTTCTTGGATTGCTCTTCACTTGCATATTCTTAAAGATAAGATGAATAGGAAAAGATTTCTCTAGTTATTCTTCTTTCCCCCTTATTTTCTCCCTTTTGCATCACATTTTTTCCTTTTTATGTGTTTTCCTCATCAAACTTTCACATTTGGATTTGGCTTAAAAATAACCCTTTGCATCCTTGCTTGATAACATAGCTTAAGTAGGGGTTAATCAGTTTCATCTCACATTCTATTACACACAACAAAAAAATACAAATCAATTCACACATCTAGACATCTTCCTACCAGTGGACTAATTAGGAATCGATCACCCAAAAAAATTTGTTGTGATGTTCTCGTTGTTGGCATTATGTCGTAGTAGGTGTTGTCATTGATGAAAAACCACATTAATGAAAAATTTAATGTTGTAGGATGATGTCATGATGACGTATTTTCCTAATATGATGGTTCGGATGTTTATTAATTTTTACATTGGGATTCAATGATGCATGTTTGCTCTAAAAAGATCATATAGATGCCTAGGAGTTGTTTCTTGGTAGTGTTAGCTTCTTGGTAGCTTGGTAAGTGTGTTGACATGATGAATAACATGATTTGAGGGTGCTTGATCACTCACAATAGTGGAATAATGTAGGTACATGTGATTCTCCATGTTATAGGTACTCATTGGGAGTAAGTATGCTTGTTTAGAGGTATGACATCTTTGTATTGGGTCCATCTCGAGCTCATGGATGCATGTTATCAAGTGTATCATGGAATATGAGGTATGTTTGGGTCATTTTTAGAGGTTACTTGATGAGTTATTATATTATTTTTGTTGGCCCTAGTTGTTACAGTGAGGATCTATCTTGTAATAATAGGTAAGTCTTAGTGAGTGGAGAGTTTAAAACATGTAATTGATATTATGATGATTTTATATGTTAGAGGGATGAGTGATGATTCTCTCAAAAAAAATTTAGGTGCCCATGATGTGTATTTTTCCAGATATGATTGTTTTCGTAAGACATGGTCAAAATATAGTGCATTTCCAATTTGAAGTGCAAATTCAGATGCTTGTTGTGAATCATGTGCTTTGCATGGGACCTTTTTCCTTTTAGGGATTATTCTAAGGTGAGTTTATAAGGTTTCAAAAAAATAATTAGGTCAGTTGATTATCAGGTTTTTATGAACGAATGTTAAGGAGGTAAAGAGGTCTAAAACCTTAATTAAACCCTATCTAGGAGTAGTTGGCAGAAATTGAATTGTTGTAAGCAAGTTTTGATTGGTTCATCAAAATTGATGATTGGATTTTTAGAGGAATCCTCAATATTTCCATAAATGTATGGTTAAGATCGTGGTAATATGTGGGCCCCACCTAAAAATAGATGGTCTAAAGGAGTAGAATGAAAAATTAATGGTACATGATGAATGGGATCTAATATTGATGTCCATGAATTTTCAGAGTAATTTCATCTAGGTTCATGGTTTTTTGAGGTCCAAATAGGTTGATTGGTCAAAGGAAAGTTTTGGGTTCTCAAATAGTAAAGTCCATAAAATGGCTATAGTTTGAGCTATAAATGGATTTTTTAGACAATTCAAGTTGTTTTAAAAAGTAGATTCAGATAGATTTCCAGTGATATATATATATTTACTCATGATAAGGTCATTTGACATGGTTCCAGGGCATTATTTGAGTAGTAATATTTTTAGCAGTTCAAGACATAATGTGTTCCAGTGAAAGTTTGGTGTTATTTGAAGCATGATATGGATTTGTTGATACTTCTTATAATATGTAATGTTAATAGGGATGAATTTGGAATGTGATTAATAAATTTTTAGGTCTTGAATGTTTGTATAAATTATTTTATGAGCTATCATTTGGAAACATATTTTTTAGTAGGTTGATCGGTGAAGGGAAATTTTGTTATGGTTTGAATTGAATGATGTTTCATGACTTGTAAATTGCTTACAAGTTTTTACAAGTTCTGAAATTTATTTTTAGTGGTAAAATGGCATGTTTTGGTTGAGTATAATTTATTTGGTGATCAAATGAAGTTTCCAGGGTGTTGAAGGGTGTAGGAAACAACTATTTTGAGAAGTACAAAGAGCTCTGGGCCTAGTAAATGAAATAATTTGATTAGATGAGATAAATTACAACCATATATGATGTTTAAATTTTATTTTAAACATGTTTTATGATTTTTAGAGCTTGAACAAAAATAGTTTTGGGATTAGGATATTTTTGTCATCCCAATGCAAGGTTTTTGAGATTTTTGGTGCATGGATGAAGGGTTTTAGCTAGGCCGACCTACTTGGGTCAAATGTGACTATTGGGATGGATGTTATTGAATTTTATAAGCAGGTCAAAAATATCATGAGGTACCGACCTCCTTTGAGTTCTAATCAAGGAAAGGCTATAAAAAGGAGTTTTTGGGTACAATTGTACTAGCTTTTGAAAACCCCTTTTATCTTCTTTTGAAGAACCCTTTTTCAAAGAAAAACCTTTGGACCTTGCCCAAGACACCTAGAATATAATTCTAGTACATGTATTGGTTGAGTTTTCATGAGGATAATTTGAGCAAGTGAATGTTAGTGTTGTTTCCTTAAGAGCAAGTTGGAGGAGGGTAGATTTTGGTGCTTCTATTTGGATGTTATTTCCATAACATGTTGATGTATTTTTCAGATTTATAAGGTGTATTCAGATCTGATATTGAGTATTGATCACTTTTGGAATAATTATATATTCTTGGATATTCATATGACTATATTGCTCATCTTGATACATCTTTAGTGCATCTTGTTGATCTTTGTTGAAGGCATTACTCTTGTGATCTGATCTGAATATTTACATATGTGTGTGGATCTTATTTTATCATCAATATAAGTGGATTTATATGTTCATCATTGTGATTTTTTCTTTTTGCATCTTTCATTGAGAAGACTATATGTTTTAATGTGTTGTATATGAGCATGTGTGGTTAGGGTTTGAAGCACAAGTGTGGAAAAGGTTTTATTGGGGACTAATTCACCCCCCGCCTCTTAGTCCTGTCACCTCCAACACTAGCCACATTAGAAATCCTACACACACTTGGGCCTCATGTACCTTTGGGTATATCAAGGACTCCCTAGCCATAACTACCTGAAACCATCCTTAGACTGGCGTCTCCTAGGTACCCTTGTTATCCAATTTTTCTTTTTCACACATTTCCTAATTAATCATGTTAAAAATTCATTGATTGATTTGTTTCTTAACCAAATTCATAAACATATCTTTTCCCATTTTATTCCTATTAATACCTCTTCTCAAACAATGCAACAATATAAAATATCCAACAATACTCCTTCCTCCAATGATACTCCTCTCTCCAACGATCTTAAGATTCTGCATTGGATCCATAAACTTTTTAAAGACCATATCATTCAAATAGATCCTATTTTGAAACCAATTCTCCTATCTCTCATCAGTCTATTTCCCCCCGACCAACCACACTTCCATCTCCTACTCCTTTAGAAACTCCTAGGCCTCCTTCTAGCCCCATTTATGACTTCATATTTCGTATATCTCCCACAGTCTCTCAATCCTACCCATCCATTTAATCATTGGATCCTATTCCACCCCCATCACCTCAAACCAACATTATCCCTACTTCATCTGATATTATCACTAGAATTCCTATCCAACCATCTCAATCTCCCAATACTCAACAATCAAATATCCCTATCTCACAACAATCTATTCAATCTCAACAATCACATCACATTCCTATCTCTCAACAAAATCATTATCACAACCTATCCCATCCCGTCACATTCATATTCAATCTCCACCCTTTAATTATATCCCCTCTTATCAAACATTACATCCTTATCCATCCACTTCTCATGTTGTGTAACCACAACCATCTACCTCTTACGTGGAACCTTCACACAAAACTTTTAAACCATCTTCTAATTATACCCCCTTGGGGGAATCTTATAGTTCAATCTTCGACAATTTGATGATAGCTCACCTCCTCATACTTCCTCCCATCTGACCTATTGACAACTTACACCCCAAAATTTCTTAGTATGATGCGGTCACTCTTGTAGATATCATCGATTCATAGGTCATGACATTGAAAAGTGTTGTTATTTTAAAAACCACATTTAACAACTTATAAATCAGGGGGATCTCCAAATAGAAAATCCTACCTCATCTCACAGAAACCCCTTGACATCTTTAGAAAACCCTTTCCTAATCCACCACCGACAAATCAATTTCTACCTTCCACATCTTACACATCCAATCCTTATGCAATCAATACTATACATCAAACACCTCCATCCTTACCCATCTCATCTACCTCATCATTTATTCATACCTTAGACATTGTTCCTACAACTTCTACTCGCACCTATCACATTAACTTCCACCACTTTTCCTACATCTACATCTATTCCTACCTTTACCACATCCACATCAACTTTGACTATACCTACCACTTCATCCACATCTATCATACCCCAAATTACCATATCTAACCCCTTATCCAAATCTACATCATCAACACACCTATCACTACATCACTTACATCATCAAACATCCCAATTGTACCTATCTCTCCATCAATCCCAACTATCCCTATATTTACCACATCAATAAATCCACTTATGACATCTTCATCACATATACCTACATCTTTTCCCATGGCCACATCACCTATTTCATCCCAATATTCTACACTTAATCTTCCAACATTTACCATTTCCGCATCTATACCCACTACCACACCAATCAAATCTTCTCAATTTACAAACTTATCAAATATATCCCTCAAAACATTTATGAAACAAGCATCCACACCTAAGAAAAACACAAAGAGTGTTCGTGTTTCCTATACCAAGCCAAGTGTGTCCACATTAACCAATCCAAAACCTACACCATCCACATATCGCATAGACCTCACCAATCACATCATACAAACACCCCTTTCCCCATCAATATCCACATCTACACCCACCTTTTATCTTGCACCTTCATCCCTTATCATATCCACTTCACCATATTTGATCATACCTACTACTTCATCCACATCCATTACACAATTACCTATTACACCATCCGTGGAATAAATCCCACTTCCTCTTTCTTCATGTTTACTAGCACTAATCACATCAAATATCATAACTACATCAACTTCATCTTCTCCTCCTACATATTTTTCATCGTTTGAAGATATTGTGAAATCAATCCAACTCACCTTAGCTCAAAATTATCCCTAATCTCATCCTCACAATCATACACTTCCACATCTTCTTTAGATATTGTCAAACAAAAATTACTTCCCCCACCAATACCAACCACACAACCTTCAGATCCTCTAGTTGAGATTATTGTCATCCCTGCCAAGGGTAAATCCTCTCAATCAAAATATAAGACTCTTGGTAAACATCCCCAAAGGTATCTTATGCATCCTCGTAAGAAGTTATGTCTTCCTCTTATGAGAAATCCAATGTTACAACATCCATTCTAGGAGTACCCCCATCTATTGTAGGGTTAACACCTTCATCTAAGACATCTCCCAACAATCAATCCAAATCCAAACAATCTAATCCTCCTCCAAAATTTGATTCATATTCTAAGACATAATTTACCCATCTAATATACATCCACTACTTCCCCTAAATCCAAGTAAAAGTATGTTATCAAAACTCACAAGAGCTACCTTCCCCCAATACTTCGACCGAGTCCTACGCGGATAATCTCCGACACTTAATTAAAATATTTTCCATCATGCTTCCTCCTATCAAATATTTTGATCCTCATTGTAAGAAGCCATCATGGTTCAATTCTAGATGCATTTTCACTTATCATTATACCTCGGGTCATGACACTTTGAGCATTGTAAGGCCCTCCAAACCATCATCTATGATCTTATTGAGAACGATGAATCTCTCATCCAAGAGGATCTTCCTTCTCCATCTTCCATAATCAATCTAAATCATGTTTCTACATCTACATCCATCAAATGTTTTCCTTCATCCACATAATGCCCCATCATCATCTCCCTCCATAAGAGGGTCCTCCCTTGTTCATCAATATTATTTACCTTTCCAATCATCCCTATGATCCCCAATCATCTATCCAATCTAAATCTAAATGTTTCATCCATAGTCTTTCTAATAATCCCATGTAATATTCTTCATCCATGCACTCATCCACATCCAAGTTACCCAATATAATATAGTTTCTTTTCTTTGGGGAGCATCCTCCCTCGTTATTGAACCTCTTGCATATTTTTCCTCATCCACACATCTTATCGACATCAATTCATCCCCTATCCATCCAACGAATCTCTTGATGTTGGGAGACTTCATTATAGGAATTTCATCCTTGAAATTTGTCTTGTTTACCTCGTCTTATATTATCTAGTTTATCTATCTCCCATCTTATCTCGTCCAAAGTCCACTTTTGTGGCCATATTTATCCCTTCTTTAGGGAACCATATTTTCATCAAAGTCCACCTTTGTGGCCATATTTTTCCCCTTTTGGGACACAATATTTCTCTTTCAAAAGTCAACATTTGTGGCCGTATTCGTGCCTCTTCCGGGGCACCAACTCCTCATCCTAAGCCCACTCTTGTGGCCATTCTTCTTAATTCCTCATTTTTGAGGTATATTTTATCATTTCCACCTCATCCAATCTTATCTAATCTATCCCTCTCATCCAAATTCTAGCTTTGTGACCATATTTATGCCTCTTTTGGGGAACCATATTTCCATCTTTTTCATTCTAAGTACACATTTTGTGGTCATATTTGTGCCTCTTTTGGGGCACCATATTTCCATATTTTTCTAAGTTCACCTTTTATGGCCATCTTCATCTTGTTAGGGATGCATATTTTTCTCGCTTATTTATTTTTGAAAGGTAGAACATAGTTTCCATTTCCTCTCATCTTATACATCACAACTTTGTCTTGTCGAGGACACATAGTTTACTCCTCTCACCTATCTAATCCAATTTATAATCTCATCTTATCCTAATTCAAATCTTGTGGCCATCTCTTCGTCTTGTTAGGGATGTATATTTTCTTTGTTCCTTTAAGGGTAGAACATAGTTTTTACCTTTGCATATCTATCTCATCGTATCCCATATTTTGCAAGCTGTAATCCCATCTTATTAGGAATTTAAATTCGGTGATCTTGTCCTACTCTAGAAAGGAGCCAACGTGGAAAGTTTTACCCCAACTGGATTAGACCATACATTATCACACATAAGTATGGGTTGAGAGCCTAATGTTTTCCTACCCTAATGGAAAACCGGAAGTGGAACCGCTTAAATCCTTATACATGTGACCATTCTATTGTTAACATGTCTACCAGTGAGAACTTAGTCATATCCTTAGATCATTCCTCCATCATTAGCCTCTTCCATCTATCATTGTAATGATTTGGAACTATGTGGTCTATCATTACTTTCCTCAAGCATGACCTTAAATATGGGCATCACAACTCTTCCCATAGAATTTTCCTTATGGATAGGTTCTCCCTTTTTGGTGAGGACTCCATGATCATTACATCCATCACCCTCTTGTTTACCTCTTGGAACCATGCAAAGGGTTCACGGGTGTCTCTTATACATTCATTATCCCCTCTAAGTGGTCTACCTAGCTAGTCCCAACTCTTCCCCATGTTAAAATAAAAATTCATGGATTCTCTAATCAAAATTCAAAAGCTATAAAAAAATGGTCCCTCAAAAGACACCTATTCATATAAAAAAATTAATCAAAAGAAATCAAAATCAATAGATTGATCCCTCGAAGGACAACTATCATGTATATTATCATTTCCATTGAAATCATATATGTATAAAGTAGACCATACCCTTGAAGGATGGATACTCTTTTGTATCATGGCATTAAAGGCTTCCTGCATTGATCAACCTTCCATTTTATTAGCATCCTAAGAAAGCTTCCCGCATTGATCAACTTTCTTCTATAAAAATTATCGCATTGATCAATTTTCTCTTTCCCCTTCCCAGAGTTAGGGCATAGATTTAGGGAACACCACTTATGGAGAACCCTCTTCCTACATACAAGTTACATCACAAACCCCTTTTTCATGTTGACATTAGATTTATGAGTTCATCCCATTTATATCTCCCACATGATCTTTGGTATAACTAACTATCATCGGTTATATGCTAACATCCATTTTGGTCACATGTGCCTTGCATTACTTAGGTCCCCTATTTTTCAATCTCCAATGCGGTCAATGGCATTGTTTCATGCGTGTTACTTGATATGACGTAGCATCATTTCTACTATTTGGTCACATCAAGTTTGATTAATACATATCTCATATATTACACCTTATCTATCTCATCAAATCTTATCCAATCTACTCATCTTAAGTCCACTCTTGTGGCCATCTTTGTGTTCCCTCTCAGGGCATCATATCACACATTTTATTATCTCTCCTTTTTGGACATCTTTGTGCTCTTTTTTTGGAGCACCATTTCATCTTATCTCAAGTTTAACCTTGTCGCCATATTTATTCCCCCTTGAGGCATTTTATATCATCATTTCTTATTTTTCTTTTTCGTCCTTTTTCGTGTCCTCTGTTGGGGCACCATATTATCATCCATATCTCATCTCAAGTCCACTTTTGTGGCCATATTTGTGTTCCCTCTTGGGGCACCATACCTCATTTTTTTATATTTCACCTCCTTGGCCATTATCATGCCCTTTATTGGGGTACCATTATTTCTTTCCTCATCCGTTATGTGCTCATGCGTCATCTATTTACCCTGTTTACTTTTAAAGTCCACCTTTTTGGCCATATTTATTTCCCCTTGGGGCATTTTATATCATCACTTTTTCATATTTTCCTTTTCATCCATTTTCGTTTCCTTTTCAAGGGCACCATTTCTTCTATCTTCGTCCTTTGTGGATACATACCTTTTTATCAATTCCTCATGTATGAAGGATTTCACATTATTTTCACATTTGGTTGTGCATAGTTTGGTGTATACCTATGAACCACTTGTTCCTCATGACTTGCATCTATTCGATAGGTTTCCCATTAGATTCCCTCCATTTCATAGTGATTTTTACCCACTCACTAGTTCATAAAACATTGTCTTCGTCTCCATTGAGACTTCCCTTCATACCCTACCAAGTGATATCAGAATCACCACCATAGGTTCTATTATTGTTTAAATCCTTCTTGCTTGGGGTATCTTGCCTCACCTCATCATTTTACCCATATTTATTCTCCAACCACCCTTCAACATCTACCTCTTTCAAACTCAACATCGATTCATTCCCATTTGCGTTATCGATCCCTCGTTTGAGGGGAGATCAACATCAATCTTTCATTATTCTTCATCTTACTCTTCATCTCTCATCATTTTTGTCTCATGGATTTCCTAACACAAACCACGTGACAAAAAGGGGAAAATGTAGACACCAAAATTTGGTATCGCTACCCTTAATTTCCCTTGTGCGAATTTTTCACCATGGTCTTATCTTGACCCATTTTAATTTAATTCATTTCTTTTATTTAAATCCCCATCAATTAGTCTATCATCTTTAATTCTTAATTAATTCTTATTAATAACCTAAATTAGCTGATTACCCCTAATTATATTTCACCTCTCCTAATTATCTAATTACCTCTAATTGGCTTTCTTTCTTTAGGATGTTTTTATCTCTAAATAAATACCTAAATCCACATCCTTATGCTTTTTTATAGCCTCTTAAAAATTCATGTTTGGTCATTTTATATGTGTTTGGTCATGTTTTGGTTGTTATTTTATTTGCTGAAAGTACTAACCCATATTTTTGACCCTTCTTTAGGATGTTTTTATCTTCTAGCCACCTAAATCCACATCCTTATGCTTTTTCTACATTTTATCTAACCCATATTTACCGTCTAACTACCCATGACACTTCCCTAAACAACCCTTACCCACCTACATGCTTTAAATCATTTATTCCAATCTCTAAAATCCCCATATATCAAATAAATAAGTGATTTTACCATCAAAGGAACAATTTCTAGCGATGGTGGTAACCCACTTGGTCACCATCGATCCTATAAGGTCAACTTTACCTCCTTCCAAAAGAGAGACACAACTTGAGTTTTCTTGCACTTTGTAAGATTATCTTCAAATCTCAGCAATCTTTCAATTGTGTCGACCCTCTTCAGATCTATCGTAGATTTTTTTCCATCACTTGCGGGACTTTGGGAGGTTTAATTTGATTTCGTGTTTATCTATGCTATCATATGTAATTTTCATTATTCTCTTGTAGAATCTAACTTCTTGTAGGTCCAACTACTATCGAATTCTATTCTCATCTTGTTCTTCCAGTAGTTTTCTTTCGTGTTTTATTATTCATCTCATCCTCCTTTGGCTTAGTTTTGCACTTTCCTGGTTATCGTCACTCTACCCAGGGTTGTCGTTGACCTTTCCTTTGTCATAACACTTTATGTTTTCATATCACTATCGGTGTTTACTTATTCTCTGTTATTGTCTTACAATCCTCGGATTTGTCTTCCTGCTTCTCTATTGCACTAAAACCATTCTATCTAGACTCTAGTCACCACCAATCGAGCCCGGTTGCCATCGAATCAAGTCATGTTTTCCATCTAATCTATCCTAATTTTTTTCTTCCATCCTCTTTATTTTTCTATCTCATATCTCCCTTTCATGTTGTTACCGGTGTTCTAAGGTCTATGTGATCATATCATCTACACTCGATCCATTCGGTTCTACATTTCAAGCTTGCTACTTAGATCCACTGTTTAGGTCACTTCGACCTACTCCAGCTGTAAATTTTTTCCAATTTATTTAGATCATATTTGTATGTGCCTTACATTTCTGCATTTTCAATTTTTGTGTACCTCATATTTTGGATATTATCATGTTTTTTTATCATTGTTTTTATCATATCTTATCAAAAGTGGGGGTTGACATCCACTAAGGAAGTTAACATTTCTTGGATACAACTGTGTCGGGAAACCTCCCATCTACCATGTGATCCATTTTCTTCTTAGTTTCTTTGTGTTGCGTGTAATCAACTTGTTGCAACGAGGATCCATTATCCACTTTGCACCCATCCATTTATCACCATCTTCTTTGAAGGTACCTTAAACCCTTACATTTTGAGGTTATTTAATTTTCTTTAGTACTAGCTCATTAACTGGAACAGAAAAAAATATTAGATCAACATTTTTGTAAGTTGTCTTATGATATTCATCCTAGTCAACATGTACAATGGTTCTTTGGAGGATTGTTGACTCCATTCCGAAGAGTGCTCTCTCATAAGACATATGGAGATACATGTGAGGCCTTGGAAGCTACTTTGCATGTTGAGGTTGTCATAAGTGTTGATACTGGAGTGAGCCATTTCTTATAGGCACAAATTACAATTATGGTGAAATAGTTAGAGAAGATTTCTTCCAACTCAACACATGAGACGCACAGTGGTATATGGTGCACGAATTGTGAATTTAAGGGACACACTAAAGATAATTGTCCCCACAAGTTAGTGCGTGCATTGTTACTAGATTATGAAGTATGTCACCTGAACCATAATGTTTGGGATTTCCTTATAATACAACTTGCTCATGGTGTGGGAAATAACATAAGTTAAACAAATGCCTAGCCCTATATGAACATATGAGTAAAAATAAGAAGAATGAAAAGGGCACAAGGATGATCAAGGTGCAACGCATGAATGCTAATTAATGGATACCTAAGAAGTGAATGATCCATAATTGTAGTCCATGTTGATTACAATGCATGTTGAGGCAACACACATGTGTGAACCTATGAAGGCTAAGCCTCTCATCACTCGAAGAGAAATTGATACATGCTAAGTACACGGACATTCGCACACCGAAAGGAAGTCTGCAAAGAAACCATGGGAGTCATTAGGGACCTTTAGGGAGAAATACATTGCTTGAAAGAATATGCATGCGCAAGAGAAATAGCAAAGCACATTGAACTCCCATAGAAGGATGTGAATGACTTGAAATAAATATGTAAGATGTTGTGCTAGGAGAATATTATTCCACCGCTATGGGAAAGGCTTCTCGAGAAAGTACCACGTGCATAAATTGAGTGCAAGAGGAAGATACTTCATGTAAATCTCCCACCTCAAGAGCATGAATTTGACAAAGAGATAAAACTTGACATAGTTATTGATGGTTGGTTAGTGAAAAATATTTTGATAGATACATGCGCTTGAGGTACATTTACTCACTCTGAAGCATGGAATTAGATGAGAAGACCTACGTTACATCCATCTTCAAATATGGTGTACATGGAAACCAAAACTAAGGCTATGTATATATGGGTACTAAAGGATCCATCCATTATCATTCAAGGATCCAAGTTTACCGGGACTTTGAAGTGTTGGAGCTTCAAGAAGAAAATTTTACAACATTACTAGGATGACCACAGTGCTATATAAACAATGTTGGTTTTTATTTAAGAAGAGATACATTAGTTTCAAGAATAAGGATGAGCGTGTGATTATACATCTGTTTGAAAATAAGGTAGAGCCTTATGTTGATCCTTTGAGTGAAGAAGAGCTTAATCAAATTCATGCACATACGGTGTTCGATCCATATAATTTAGAACCATCAAAAGAAGGTGTTCTTCAGTGGGAGGATATGTAGTCTGTAAGTGACACTATTAGTATTGCTTGTGATAATTTGGTGTATGACACGTATGAAATGGTCAGAACAAATTTAAAGTTTGATTCACAAGGATGATAAGGTCGCGCATGTTGAGGCGTTTAGGCTCAGCTCAGGTACCAAGATATACTTGTGAAAGGAATCCCGATACATTCTTGTGCGCTATGGAGACTCGTGGCCGAATGAAGAAGATAGAATAAACATGCTAGTCTATACCTTACATGGGGCACCAACACGCTGGTTGGAAACACATAGAGATAACCTCTTAGAGTGGTGAGAAGTGAGAATTGCCTTTTCCACCAGATCACTCAGAGCAATGTACCTACGCACACTTGTGAATTTCATGGTAAGAATCGACTTCTCATCACATCCATACTTGTGAGAGGCTATGGATGTAGGGTCAAGAGGCTTTAGCACCATCTCTATGGGTACATAAGTTCTACTCCACATTGTGTGGATGCACACACACCTAGTATGTCCATGCTGAGCTAATAAGAGAAACTGTGAATTAGAAAGAGATGAGTGTAGGTATGATTCAAAATTTTGATTACTTTTCTACTAAGCCTCCATCAAGATTTAAATATAATGAAGCACATCACATTGGGGGATAGTGCGAAGGAAGAAGAACTCATGCTAGAGATTGTTTGGAGAACCTGATCTTGAGGTGTGCCTTAATCTTGAGGAGATAGAAGAAGTACATATGGGTCACACTTGAAAAGAGAAAGAGAAGGTAAAGTTAGTGTACATAATTGATGATGAATAATTAGACCATCTGGATGCTAACCACATTGAGGATGTGCGCGAGGTAATGGATTATGTAGATGCGAAGGAACATGCATACCATGCTCCCATGAAAACATAGAAGGTGAACATTGGCACAAATTTTGAGCCTAAAGAATCAATAATTGGTGATTACTTGGTCAAAAAGGAAGTAACCAAGATCATCGAGCTCTTGTGTGACTTTCATGATCTCTTTACGAGAGGATATAATGAGTTAAAAGGTCTACATCCTTCTTTAGGCGAGATGAAGATAAAATTGAAATAAGGCATGTTACCTATTAGGAAGAGACCTGATAAGTGAATCCTAATTTGTACGTCAAGGTGAAAGAGGAAATTGATAAAATGATCAAGTCTAGAATTATTGAGCCTATTGAAGAATCTAAATGGGTCAACCCCATGGTCATAAGCATTAAGAAGGATGTCAAGATAAGGATTTGCGTAGACTATATAGAGCTTAATAATTTATGTGTTATAGTTCCTTTCCCACCCCTTTCACATGAGAAATTCTTGAAGGAGTTGTTGGGTGCGAGATATATTCTTTTACAGATGGATTTTAGGTTATCACCAGGTTTGAATCACAAATAAGATCAAGGGAAGACAACTTTAACCACTGATTGGGGGATTTTTTCATATACAGTTACGACCGTTGGATTGAAAAATGTACCAGTAGTGTTCTCGCACATTGTTGTACAGGAATTTTAGGATTTTAATCATAAATTATTGTAGGTATATCTCGATGATTAGAAAGTATATGTCTTATTCAAGGATTATTCTCGATAATCTGAGACTAATATTTAAGAGGTACAAACAATTGAGCATCTCTCTCAACATTAAGAAGTGCATCTTTGCTACACCCTTCGGAACCTTGCTTGGGAACATCATTTGCAAAGAAGGATTATTGGTAGACCCAACCAAGATAGTTGTGATCTTGAGCTTGGAAGAACCTACTAATCAAATTTGTTAGGAATTAGTCCTAACATGGACACATTAGTTAGTCACCCACAATATTAAATAATTAATGTGTGTTATTTAAATAATGTAATTGAGAGATAATATAACTCACGTAGATATTTTAGAGTAAAAATAGGTGAGTTATTGTTGTAAGTGATTTGGTATGCAAATCACATAGATTATAGTTGTGTGAGTTGTTAGAACAACTCAACTATTCTAAGGGAGTGGTTATAGGACAACTCCTATAAATATGTAATCTATATTATTGTTTAATCAATTGAAGATGATTGACTCAATCGTACTGTGCACATTTGAGCCTTCGGCTCTTCCCGAAATGGGGTTGCATTTTCATGTGGTATCAAAGAATGTTTTTAACCTCTCTGCTTCACTCTTTGTTTAATTATTTTTGCCTCAAAATGGTTTAATGGCTATGCAGTGTAGCCCACATGAAAATGCCATTTTTTCCATTCACCCTTTCTTGCATATTTCAATAGTTTTGTAGTGCAGACCATGTACAAACTTGTGGCATTCATCATTCACATGCATGTTTCTCCCTCTCCATCCTTCCATTCTATTTACTGTTTTTCAATTCATTGTGTTCAATATGTTCATACCCCAAAAAATAGAAAATTAAAAAATATTTAGATATATATTGCAGTTTTGTGTGTTAAATTTGTTTACTTTTTTTCATTGTTTATGTTTGAATTTTATTCCCATGGAGCAATTTCTTATTCAGAGCTCGTAGAATTAATATTTTAATGAGGTTGTTTGCATTTGATCCAAAGGATCGACCTACTACATAAGAAGCTTTGGCGGATCCTTATTTTAGAGGGTTACCAAGAGTATCACGAGAATCTATACCTAAGCAAGTTCCCTCAATTTTCAAAGGCGGCACATCTCTGTCAAACTGTATTTGCATTGCCATTTATTTTGGAAGCTGTGTTGTTGTGGCTCGGCATTTCGTGAGAGTTATCACGACCCAATTACAACCTTAACTGAAAATACGAATCCATGAAGAGCCAAATCAAAGCTCTTTGTACCTTGGCAAGCTTCCATTGACGAGCGATGTAACGAACGACGTTCATCTACAAACTGTATTTGGAATATGTAATTCAGAAATACTACAGGCCCACAGAAGCATCAGGTGGTGGCTTTTCAGGTTTTATCCGAAAAATCATGTCATGTTTACATAGACTATTGGATTTTAGGAATAGTGGATTTCATCTTTGAAAATGGCATCATGCTACTTCAGAAGTGCACCATCATTACAAGGCTACCAGGTGTAGGCCAAAAGAATGCCATCACCTCTCAATCGATAACTGATACTTCTCAACAAATACATCTTGATCTTCATTTATTTTATCCAATTCTTCCACCCTATCATAAATCTTTCCTCCTCCATCAGTGAAGGAAGATAACTATTTTAGGGTTAATCGTTATCTTTTAGCTTTACTCGACGACGGCATAAGAGGATGGCGAATGATTTTCTCCCAAACGAATTCTTACCCTAAATGGGTAAGACAACATATAAAACACAACTTCTTCAAACTTTAAAATCAATAGTTGCCCGACTTTAAATGGTTATCATTATAACTAAATCAGTTGATAACTCTTTGACTAATGCATTGACTAGTTGAATGATCGAGTGGTCGACTTTCATCCACTTCTTAGAAGCTTATTTTATATTTTAAAAAAAAAAAATGTTTAAAAATGGTGCATCTTTGTTAAAATAAAGGACTTATTATTTTAAAGGGGCAAAATTCCATAAAAGGAGATTATATTTTCCTTTTTTAAGGGAAAACTTTGTACAAGATTCTCTTTGTACCTAGATGCATTATCATTCGTAATCGACATCTATGTCTTTTTCAATTAAGGGGGAAATTTAAAAATAGGGTAAACTTCAACCATCAACGATAACCTAGAAGGAGGAAATGACCGACCAAGGCAACTGTCATCATGCAGCTCTAGAGAGTTCCTCACCCCATGTTAGAACTAAGGGGGAATGTTAGGAATTAGTCCTAACATGGACACATTAGTTAGTCACCCACAATATTAAATAATTAATGTGTGTTATTTAAATAATGTAAGTGAGAGATAATATAGCTCGCGTAGTGATTTTAGAGTAAAAATAGGTGAGTTATTGTTATAAATGATTTGGTATGCAAATCACGTAGATTACAAGTTGTGTGAGTTGTTAGAATAACTCGGATATTATAAGGGGAGTGGTTATAGGACAACTCCTATAAATATGTAATCTATATTATCGTTTAATCAATCAAGATGATTCACCGAATCATGCATGTGTACACATTTGAGCCTTCGGCTCTTCCAAGAAATGGGATTGAATTTTCAAGAGTGAGGTGCATGGATTTTTGGGACATACAGGGTACTACAAGAAGTTTATCAAAGGATATGCAAATATTTTCACACCCTTGGAAGATTTTCTCAAGGCTAAAGGGAAATTTTATTAGGAGATGCACAACAACATGCATTTAAAACACTCAAGGAAAAGTTGACTACTACACCTATTTTGCACTTTCATTCATGAGATAAAAAATTTCATGTTCATGTTTATGCTTCTAGCATGGCGATTGGCGCAGTGTTGGCACAACCAAGAGAAGGAATTGTGGATCATCCTATTTTCTTTGTAAGCGTGAAATTTGAAACCCGTGGAGCGAATTACACAACTATTGAGAGTGTAGATTTGTCTATGATCTATGCGCTACATAATTTTAAAAAATACTTATTGGTGGCTCTATTTATTTTCTATACAGATCAAATGGCGCTCAAGTATTTAGTCAACAAGCCTATTTTGCAAGGGTGCATCTATAGATGGATCCTTCTGTTTCAAGAATTTGACTTCATAGTTATTGTCACAAACCAGTAAGAGAAATTTAGGGCTCGATCATTTATCACAGATTAATTTTGGCGAGGACACGCAAAGCATCAAAGATACTATGCCGGATACACAATTTTTAGGTTTAACCGAGCACTATTGAAGTCTTTTTGTGTCTTGAAAAGGTTCCTGAAGGAATGAAAATATTGGAGAATAAGAAAATTTCTATATGTGGGAAACCTTATCAATTTATTGAGGATAATTATATGAAATGAGAAGAAATGAGATCTTGTGTCATTATGTACTTGAACATGAGCGCGACGCTATTATGTAGAAGAGGCTCATGGTGCAATAACAAGAGGACATTATGCAGTGATGCTATCATGCGCAAGATTCTTATGGAAGGAATTCAATGGGAGACATTGTACAAGGATACCAAGGAGCATGTAGAAGCATGTGATCATTTTCAATGACTTAGAAAGCCTAGACAAAGAGATGAGATGCCACTTAGACCTATTGCAAGTGCAAAATCTTTTCAGAATTGGGCTATTGAATTTGTAGGAATTATTGTGTCACCCATGCGTAGGAAAAGAACCCATTATATCATAACTTTTATAGACTATCTGATGTGGTGGGCGGAGGTTACACCTACAAAGGATGGTACTATGGATATAATAGCAAGGCTTCTTTGGGAGAATATTATTAATAGGTATGTCTCGACCATTAAGTTTGATAAGTGATAGGAAACTCATTTTTAAATGAGACAATTAGAATTTTTCTCGAAAAATTTATGGTGGAATACCATAAAACCACTCCTTATCACCCTCAAGTTAATGATATCGCAGAATTTTTTTCAACAAGATCTTGGGATGACATTGACAAAATCTATTATGTTGGAAGGAAATATCGATGATAAAGTGTCACTATACTTTGGGCATATATGACTACTTATAAAAGGTTGAATAAGGCCACACTATTCCAGCTTGATGTTTAGTGAGGAAACAATACTACCAGTTGAATTCATGTTACCATCCATGCATATTATGTGCATAAGTGGACTTGATGATGAACAAGTTATAGAAGATCGCATTGATAAACTACTGTAGTTAGATGACAGGCGTGTCACCGTGCATTGGAGCTAGAAAATAAGAATGCAAGACAAAAGGCCCGACATGATAGAAATAATAAGGACAAAACATTTGTAGTTGGTAAGATGGTCCTTCTCTATGAATCCAAGTTTGTACACCACCCAGAAAATTAAATGTGCACTTTTGTTGGGACCTTTCGTAGAAACCAAGATACTTGAATCAGAGCGCGTGTCATTTGCAGGAACTGGATGGAACCATGTTTCCCAATTACTTCAATGGGAGTAGGATGAAGCCCTACTATAAATAAAGCTTCTTGATGTTTGTAATAAGTTAGTGTTGCCATTTAGATTAGATTTCCCTTTTATGTGTTTCCTTCAAGTTGTTTTTATGCTTTGTTATTTTATTTCCTTGTTTTATTGTAATAAGCACGCTTGTGTGCAAGAATTTGATTACTATCTATTTGAGTTCATGGAAATAGGACCACACATACTTTTATTGTGGGGTAAACTAGGTGCAAGTGTATGAAAAATAAATCTTGTGGTGTTGAAAGAGTGATATATAGGTGGGCATATTGAGAATGATGACACATGCACATGTACGATGTAAGGATGCTATTTGAAAAAGGTATTACATGTGCTAAAGATGATGATTCTCATAAGGGATATTTCTCAAGATGAATACCATGTATGAGAAAAGGATTTCACAATGTAACGTGATTTATGTAGCTGCATGTTAAACTACTTTATATAAGGCACAAAATATTATGTACTACGGTGCATAGAGGTGCACATAAGGATGTTGATGGCTTGTGATGTAGTGGGATGTGCCGAAAGGTTACGGATGAAGCTCGGAAGAGAAACAAAAAGTGCGGAAAAGTGAAAAATCATAATTAAAGCTGAGTAAAGTGGTAGATGGGGAGAAATTAATGAGGGAAATTTTGAAAAATCTATAATAGAGTGCAAGCGATTTTGTTTTTACCTTGCATGTTAGAGTGTTTGAGCCTTGAAGAGCAAAGGAAGTGTGAACAAGTGTGAAGTGTGAGTGCAAAAGTGAATCTATCAAGCCTATAAAGAATTTTGCATGGCCTAAAGTGGAGCTCCTTCGTGGGAAGTGTAAGAGCAAGGAAAAGGCGCGAAGAGAGGAAAATAGAGGTTCAAGGGTTCATATTTCAAAGTTAGAGTTTAAGAATAAGAATTTGCAAATTAGGGCACACGGAATCGAAGAAACATAATTAGTATGAAGGAAAAGTGTCGCAAGACTAAGTAGTGGTGATAAAGATGACACCTAGAATAGCACCTTCAATGACCAAAAAGGGAAAAAGAAGAAAGAACTAGAAGTGGAAGTAGAGGAAGCGCTCGAGGAGATATTTTTGAGATACAATATCCTCGAGGGCATGATTATGGGACATGTTTGGGAGTCCCATGTTTGAAAAATAAATGTGAGTGATTACAATCATCGCACCATTTTGAATAAGGATCAGATAGAGAAAGAGTTGATAAAGAAGACCAATATGTGAATTGGAGATGATAATCCATATATGATGATGACGAAGGGTATAAGACCTTGGAAAAAGTGGGAGTTTTGCAAATTTATGAGTTGTCATATTTTGGAAAACCAGAGTGACTTTACCAATGGCTCATGTCAAGATTCCATGAGGACTTATTTTACTTTGTAGGAAGGAAACTTCAAATCATCAAACCATTTATTGGAAGACTTACAAGGTTATGGAGTTTGGGTACAAATATTATCACTGATATAGATGAAGAAATAGGTGTGGAGGCCATAGTGGTTGAGATGGCATACCAGAAAGGAGGGCGTGCGATGGATATCTCATAGATAATTGATCTTGTTGTTAAAATTTCTATGCATCTTTTGACCAAGTTCAATAACTAGGAGAGATGGGGCCAAGTGAACAAGAAGTGGCTCCACATCGTAAAGAAAATGGTAGAGGGAACGGTGTATAATATTTTTGTATTCATATTAGGGGTAATTATTGAGGAAGCATGCATGGGAAACAAAATTACATGGGGCACTATCCTCTTATCTATTTTGTTTGTAGAAGTGGGGGTATCAAGGCCCTAAGGAAAATATGTGGAAATAATCGCTAAAAGAATCCATTGGATGAAAGATCCACAGATTATACTTGTGATGGGGTCAAAATCGCTTACAAGTTAAGAGTGGAGATGTCGTACAAAAAGAATGCACGAGGCATTTGAGCATGAGTGGTGCATACCATAAAACTTTCATGTGGTACCATATGGGAAGGTAGAATTTGTAGTGTACTAGTATAATTGCATTGGGAGATTCTTCATGAAGGAAGGAAAGAAGAGCCCTTGGTGTAAGTTGTCATATGCATTTACAGCACACTACTTCCAAGCTTCATTGAACATATTTTTAGACGTGAAAATATGAGTATTGATGCAAATAAGGTAGACTACCACTACCACACGCTTTAGAATACTTACATATATCCTGGTCAATCATCTTATATTAAGACTATGATAGCATATGATATCATCATAAACTCCATGACTTTGGCAGTCGGGAATATAGATGTGACTAAGGTATACATATACCTGAAGCATATATTGGTTAATGGTAAATGAATTGAGGATGAATTAAAACTCCCAGAGCTACCTAAAGGTAAATAAATAGTCAGGATAAGACCGATGCGCATGATGTCACCCCTCCAAGGACAAATGAGGAAGAAAAGAGTAAGGAAGAGGAAGAGGAGGATAGTGGTGCACTTGAACATGGTACCAAAAGACAACCGAATATAGGAACCAAAATAACACGTGAAGATAATCATTTGAGGAAGGAAGAAGAATAGGTACAAATTTACCTTGAGGTCGGGAGACAAAAAAATAATAGAGTGGCGTATGTGACTAGGGTTATAGGAGAAATATGAAAAGAAAAACCAAGGAGCAAAGTAGTGGTACAAGAACCTCTGAGGTAGTGAGAAGGTCTCTAAGAACAACGTAGGTCAAGTCAAGTATAGAAAATAAGATGAAGAGAAGCGCAAGCTCCTAAATCATAATGACAATGAGGAATAGGGGATGTCGATGAGGCTACGCACAACATAGTGTAATTTCATGTTGATAATGTGGAAGATGAAGAATATCACAAAGAAGAAGAGACCTCCGCGATGAATAATTTATCGGTGATCACAAGGAAGAAGGCCCCACCGGAGGAGATGAATAAAGGGAGAGGAGTGTAGGTGAGCCATCTAGGACACATGGGGAAGTTTCTAGTGAGAAAGGAGAAGGTATGTTATCATGCACACAGATGCATATACCCACAAGAAGTCATTTGCACATCATACCTTTGGTATGGTAATTACCCCACTAAGATCATTCACGCAAGATTCCATAGTACACTCACTGTTGAACAATTATATGGATGGGAGATGGTAGACCACAAAGGTGTAAATATGTGTACCATAAATATGTTAACCGAACTATGTAGATGCGTATGGATGAACTGAGTTTGAAATCAACGAAGAATCATGTATAATGTGTAGGATGAAGAATTTTCCTCAAGCGACCCATGTAAAAATAAACTGATCGAGTTCACCGACGAGCATGCCGACAATGCCTTGACAAAAATGGTAACGAAATGACTCAAATAAATTTTGATAAGGGGTTGCACTCATTAAATTGTTGAAATACAATAAGAATAAAGAACAAGAAATCCAATAATTGACTGAGGTGCATGAGAAAGCTGAGAGGCCTAAGAAGGATATTCTAGATTTTCCTACTGACATTGGAAATGAGGTTTTGGAGTTGTGGCTAGAATTTTATGAGTGAACACAAAATACGTACACGTCGGCCTTACATTTTGTGTAAGATTTAGTGTACCTTATACTTAGGATAAGTCGACCATGTAAGGGGTAGCTCAAGTAGACATTGTGGCAGAAAAGGAGAAGAATAAGAAGATTATAACATGCACGATTGTGGAGTATGACTCCATGATACAAACGTTGAAGGAAGAACTGAAGAAGTTGGGTTGGGAAATGAAAAACTATCAAGATCTAGGAAGAAAATGAAGTTCTCATGGCTAAGAAGGATGAGGCACTTGGAAGAGAGGAGAAGATAGCCGTAATTGCGAAGAAGTGCAACACACCAAGGCAAGTGAGGGAGCCACATGAAGTAAGAATAAAGGAGTTAGGGTCGTTGATGGTGTGAAATATGGAGTTTATGAAGGGAATGATTTCAGGCATGGCTAGAGTGAAAAGAAATCTCAAGCACAAAGGGGGAGATATGAATCCAAAAGAGATGGAATGGATAATAGGGATAGTCCCGAGATACAATGAAAAAGGGTCGATGGAATGGAATGAGTTGGAGAGAACAATTAACAAATAGTTTCCTAAGATTTTGTATCCAATTGAGGAGTAGGAAAAATGCGTTGATCATTCCTCCATTATTTCATTATTTCATTCTTTATAACAAGTTCTTTATTCTTTAAAGTCTGCAAGATGAGACAACCCCATTGCCAAGGACAAAAATGTAATTAGTGTGGGGTAATTTTAGATTGTCAAAATGGCTAATTTTGAAGAGCGTGCATGGAAATGGGGCACACAAGTGGGGAGCATGTACACATGTAAGGACTAGTAAAGTGGCGCATAGAAGGCTCACACCTAGGAAGGCATATTCCAGGACTTAGTAGATTTTGTGGTTACGAGCTAAAAATAGAAAAAGAAGGACAGAGTTTCAACCAAGAAAATTCTATTTTGAGATAAATCACATGTAGTACAAAGATTAAAGGTCACACTTGGCTCAATTTATTAATAGGAACAAAGAAAATCTTATTTATATGATAGTCTATTATTAGCTGATATACAAAAGCATGCATGTTGTCTATTTTGAGAGTGCATAGGTGGTGAAGGGAAAGTCCCCACCCCTATATATATATATGAACAATAGGACATGGTGCCCAGCTAATGAAATACATATATATATATATATATATATATATATATATATATATATATATATATATATATATATATATATATTCATTTCATTGTTTTGGCACCATGTCCTATTGTTCATATTTCCGAGTCTTGGGAGTATTTTTATATGAGGTTATGGATTAGGGTTTAATGCTTGCGCATGTTCTAATGGCTAGTTACGGTGATGTATTCATCTTATATTATGTAATATTGTATTATAATTTATTATGGAGGATGGATTATGGTAATTGTTATGTCTAAATATGGTGAATACATGTCACAATTGATCTTAGTGGTTATCTCATATGTTATGTTTCCTTATTACATGTGTTTCCATTATAAGCTCATGATATGGCATCTTCAAGGATCTGCACTTAGATGTTTACTATGTTATTTGGCTATGATGAATATGTACGTGAACATCTTGACAAGTAAATACAAAGAAGGGACCTCGTATCTTCATGCGGTTCGGGTGAGCATTCAAATCTTTATGAATGAGGTACCAACGTGCACAAAAATAAAGTGGAAATAAAATACTACAACACACTAGCCTCAATGACATCATGTTGTGTTGTTAGGTAGTGTTGAAGCACTCCCATCATCTACTAAAGGGTCTTAAGAATATATGACCTAAACTCTATGGTAGGTTGGTCCTTGTGAGGTGAACCAAGTGATGACATGGGTCACGACATGGGTGGTGATATGGGTAATGGTCCACATGCACCACATCATCAACCTCTATCCGCTCAATTCCCTATCACTCGCTTTAGCATCCTATAAGCGCACAAGGAACAAAATTACATTACCATCCAATGTCAATTTTTATAATTTAGATCAATTTTTAAGTTTTTGTCAAATTTCATGTTACGGTCTGATTAGGGTTTGTTATTTCACCAAACGACACATCAAGAAACATTTCTCTAATTGGGGTTGATTAGTTATCCTTTCCAACTATTTATTAATTAATCTCATTAATATTAAAACTAAACAATAAAATAAATCTCCGAGAGATCCTAGTGTTGAAAACTAGCTCGATACCAAGTGTAGCTCCCCTCTCGTATGAGTTAAAAATGAACCCTAAAACTAGAGAAAAAAATAGGGTAATTTTTTAATAGAACAAGCTCCTAAACCGAGTGTGTGACCTACTAGCGAGCCCACATGACTAACACAAAAGCTTCCCGAAATAAGGTCTCATGATTAATTAATTCTAACCAAGATACCCGACTAAATAATTTCCCTCAGTAACTACCAGCTTCAAATTCATCATTATTAACTTTTACCTCTAGGTTGGGCTCAAAACAACTTTTACAATTTAACTTTGAATAGTTCTCTAATTATATTTATCTCTATTCTTCGTAAATGTCCTTTAATGAATTAAAACAGCTTAATTATGCAAAAATAACATTCCTTGGTTAATTTAATTTCCATAAATTAAATTAATCCTCTAGAATTAAATTAATTTTCCTTTCCACTTTAAAATTAGTTCACTTGATTAATTTAATTTCACTAGATTAAATTAATCCACTTAGTTAATTTAATCACCCCAGATTAAATTAAGTTAACTCAATTAATTTAATTTCCCCTAAATTAAATTAATTTACTAGAATGATTTTGTTTCCATAAATTAAATTAACTTACTTGATTAATTTAATTTCTCTAAATTAAATTAAGTTAATTCAAGAGCTAATTTAATTTCCCCTAAATTAAATTAGTTTATAAAAGATAAGTCAAATTAATCTCTAGTTAACAATTAACCCAATTAAAAATAATGACAATGACTATAGTCACAACTAAATTTATTTAAGTGGGGTGGAAGATGGAACATCCATCTCCCACCCTTGGATTCTTTTAATCTACACTCTAGATCTTAGGGCATCTCTAAAAATCTTAAGGTGAGCTTATATTAGGTTTTTCTCTCTAAGCTCTCACTTTTTCTCTCTTCATTTTTCTTGTTTATGGGTTTTTTAGAGCATTCATGGGAGCATGGCTATGGAGATGAGCTCTCCATTTTGGATCCACACTCCAAAGAACACTCTTGTTTATTGTTTATTCATTTGCATCTTTCCCCAATTTGGTTTTCATAGGGTTTGTATTCCAAAACAAGTAATGGATTTTTTTGTTTTATTCCTTTTAATGTTGTAGAAAAATCCCTTTGAGGGATATATGTGTATATGCATGTGTGTGTGTACGCGCATGCACATTTGTGTATTTATATTTAAATATCTAAGACAGGTGGCCAAAGCATGTAGGTCGTGCCTTTCCCTAAATCAACATTCATATATTTCCACACACACACACACACACACACACACACACACACACACACATCTGAGTTAAAAACATAAGTAGCCAAGGGTTTTGGTGGTTCTATTTTTAAAAATATGTGGTCAATTTTGGGCTACCTACTTCCCATATGACCCTTCCATGGATTGACACATGTAAAACAGTTTAAATGATAACTATATATATAAATGTAATAAAATCCTTATATTTTAAAATACAAGTGGTTATTTTCCAAAGAGAAAAATATTTCAGGAAAATAAATATGTGAAAAATAATCATTCCTTTATTTTCCATATTTGTATATTCGTGTGTGTGTGTGCGTGCATCTGTGCATGGTGTGTGTTCATGCATATATACATACAAACACATATACATATACGTGTGTGTGTGTGTGTGTGTGTGTGTGTGTGTGTGTGTGTGTGTGTGTGTGTGTGTGTGTGTGTGTGTGTTGTGTTTTAATCACAATTTCATAATCGGTTTAAAACTACATTTAATTTGAAGTGAAAATGCAAAATAAAAGTGTATCCTTAAGTATTTGTAGGGTTTTCAATAGATTAAAATTAGTCATTTTGAATCTTATTTGAAAGTTACAAATATTCAACTAATTTAATATAACAATAATATATGAGCACATTTTCTCCATTTGAAACAATTCTATAAATTTGATTTAAAAACATATGCATGTACTTTTAAATCACATTTGTCTTACCTTAAACTCTAAGGTTTTCGGAGGGGATAAACAAAGATTCTTCCATGCTCAAAATATCAAAAATTCTCCATCTACTTGCTCTTTTATTTAAAACTATTTCTCCAATTCAATACTTCCAAACAAAATTCAGTTTTAACACTACTTATTACAACAATAAACTCCTCCATTTACATCATCCTTTCTCCCACAAATCAGTTAAATGAAAGTTTTTAATTATTTTATCCACAATGAGGATGTAAATACATGAGAGAATGTGGTAGAGGTAACCACATGTAACTAAAAGGGTAAGAAAGTGTAAAATATCTCTTAATTATTTTATTCAACAATGAGGAGTGAAATAAATACATGAGAGAAAATGTGGTTAATTGAGGTAAAATACATGTAAAAATGGACAAAAGGTCAGTATTGCAACAACATATTTGTGATTATTAGCAATAAACACTCAATCATGTAGCTAAACTTAAGTCCGTTTGCCCACAATGGATTAATTATTCCAACATTCCCCTATCTTGGGATGGATTTTATTTTGTATTTTTTTGAGTAATATTGTTTTATGATTTTTCCGTGAAATCTACCCTTTCCGTTTGCCCGCCAAATCATCAAAAAATATTGAAATCCCCGCATTTTTTTTTTTGAACATCATCTAATTTCACCACGGTTGGGATGGTATAAGTTTTATCACATTCTGATACAAATGTCCTATCTTCTCGTAGACATAAACTTCACAGAAAAAGTGTCTTAGATTTTATTAAATCTTATAAAATGATATTTATCTCTTCTATTCACTTTAAAAATTTCTACAGATGAATGAAGTGGCTACCATTTTTATGAATAGCTTTTAATGTGGTGGTTCAAGTCTCATGAAGACTAAATTTGTGCTTTTTTAGGGCATTTAATCTTGAGTTTTTGGTGCATTACCCAAAAGGTCATCATGTAGCTAAACTAAACAATGGATTCTTCTTAATACATTGTTTTTGCAAATATAAATCATCATCGCTGCCACAAGACTTAGTCCATTATGTCCTATCTTCTCTTGCAATTTTGCAAGTTTTATTAAATCTCCGTGAGATTGGAAAAGAGATAGATACCGATGCTCTGTGTGGGCTTGACTTCTGGATCGACACAACTCTCTCAAATGTGGCACATCTCTATGGTTACTTGCAAGTTTTGCTTGGAAAAGAGTATATGCTCTTGGGGCTACTTCGGCTCTCTCAAATTTGGCACATGCTCTCGGTTACTTGCAATGTTGCTAACATATTTGGGTACAAATTTCATGCTCTCGACTATCAGGGATCATAGGTTGGTTGTTCGCGTCCATCTTTGATAGTAAATTTGATGAATGAATGAAGGGGCTTAATCTCGTTTTGTTCCGATTTGATTCAAACAAATTCCACATGTCTCTTGATCTTTTGTACGATGTGCTTGCTAATGTATTGCTTGGTCTGCGAACAACAGTTGAGAAGATGTTGGGGGAAGGAGTCTACCAATGCACACCTAGGCTTTCGGTGGTCGATGTCACTCATGCCAGACTCCACACAATTCTTATAAGTTGGTCAATTCACCGATTTCAACACGTCCTCTCTTCTAAATAGGAACAGTCCATTTGATATGCTACAAGGAAATTTTCTTCCACTAAACTCCACGCAAGAATATTTTCACCGGTTTCTAGGTCTGCATACAAAAACGAAAGAAAAATGCCAAATCCAAACACGTCCTATAAAAACATTGTTGTCTTTTTATTCTCCACAAGATAAGACAGTCACTTCGCCGATCGATGGGCTCGAATTGAAACAATGCTTGCAAACTCTTGGTGTGTCTCTGATCTAGTAATGACTCTATAGATTATGTTCTAGAGCTTTGAACTCACGCAGTCTCTACTTGTTCCCGTGCCACATTTCTTACCATGCAGGTTTGCTGCTTGTTCCCTTGGTCTCCTTCTATGTTGGGTTGAAAGATAAAAATCTCTCCACATAGGTCGCTTCCTCTTTCTTCTCAATCGCCACTCCCACTCCATGGCAGATCACTCGCTAGGGTTTTACAGGTGTTGGGTTCTAATGTCTTCTAAACTTCAAACCATGTAAAGACTAGGTATGTGCCAATCCTTCATCCACCGTGATTACAATGGAGACAATGCTGGGAAGGTGTCTGCTCTGATACCACTGTTAGCTCAGAGAAATGTAAAATGTTCAATTATTTTATTCACAATGAGGAGTGAATAAATACATGAGAGAATGTGGTTAAGAGGTAACCACCTATAACTGAAAGGTCGGTTACATGTAGCTAAAATAAATAGTGGATTAATTATGCCAACACAAAGAACCGTTTTTAAGATAAAATTTACAAATAATTTAAACAATAAGAAAATGCAAGTGAACAAGCCTCTCTAAAGAGGGAACAAAATGAACAAATTTCTATAAGTTTTCTTCTTTCGTAAAATCACTTTACAAACTCCATTTACAAGATCCAAAATTTCTATTAAATATGCACATGTCTTGGTTTCCTCCTAATCTTTAGGAACCAATATATGACCATGTCAAGGTGGTGAACATACTATCATCCCTCCAAGCCCATGGGAGAGAGGAGATGCTTCTCAAATTGGCATAATGCTTCACACACAAAAAAAAATGCAAATAACAAGAAACCTACCCAAATCCTTTTCAAAAATAATCAAAGGAGAGGGTAACAATCCATACATAGCCATAGGTATTTCAATGTATTATTTTTTCTTGTAAAATAGAGAATAAGTAACCATGCCTCCAACTCCTTATGCCTCCATGAAACTTATGTCTCCCTAGCTCCTCCTTGAAAGGTTTTTCAAACCCTTCCCCTATTTGGTTTCCTTAACAAAGATGAGAGTGACTCCTTCCACCATAATAAAGAGGGATCCCACTCCACTATAGGAGGAAGGAAATACCCATGTATGGGATCCACTCAAATCCCTCACTTGTATAAAATCCCCATCAAAATTTGTGAGAATGGACTAAACAAAAATTCACAATGATAATTACTTTACAAACAACTCAAAAACATGTGCAATCATAAACAAATTAATCCTTCCATGTTAAGAATCTTACCTTGTAAAATCAATCCAAAATTCCAATCTTCCAAGCTCCCCAAGTCAAATCCAAGTACAATCCCAATTGAAGATTCCAAGGTGGCACAAATCTCTCCCAAAGTTTTTAAAACCAACAAGGATGAAAGTTAGAGGAATCTCAATTCCCCAAATTTGGAGAATAACTATGAAAACCCACCAAAATAAGAACCAATGGATAGGGATCCTTATGAAATATATTCATCACCTAACTGGGTTCCATGTCACTCCTCTCCCCCAAACCCAAGACAAATAAAATAAGTCATAATAGAGGATTTCCCAAAACCAAGAAGAATTATTATCCCACTTGAGGTGAATTGAACTCACCTTAAGTGGTCTTGGAAAGACCAAGAAACATGATGAATATGGGTGAGTAAATGCACATGGGGAGGTGGAAATGTCCCTTTTGCATTGGAAATATCCTTCCCTAGCCATAGGTATGGATTTAGGGGCTCATTTCAAGGAAAAAAAGGCCCTCTACAAGATTGACACACTTCCCAAAATTTCCATTCTTCCCAAATCTGAATTTGGGTGAAGGGGTTCCTTGGGAAGAGTGAATCCTCCACTAAACAAGGTAAGATAAATCATTAGCCAAGTTAAAACATGATTAATCATAAAACTTTTGATTTAAAACCAAGGAAAAAAATTAAATTAAAGTAATTAATCATGGTTGCCATCAAACTCAAATAAATTAAATAAAATCAAAATTATTAAGTAACAAAGAAGCTCAAGGTAATAATCGTACCACAATAATTAATTACAAGACATGACATAATAAAATTATCAACAAATATGGCTCCCAATTCCAATTCACCAAACTATACGACGATAAATAAAAAGGGGGTATAATTTGGTGATGGCGAGTTGTGTTAACTATGAGAGCAATCTTCAAACCCATGTTTTTCAACCCTAAAATCTGCACACTCAATACACACACATCATATCTACCCAATATAATATAAATAATTAACATAACATCCACTCATATCAACAACCAATCACTCTAACACCCATGTTATGATTCATCCAAATTAAGGGAATTTTTTAAAACAAACCCCTTAAGTATAATTAATTCCTTCAATGATTTCAGCTTACAACAATTGAATCCAACATAAATAAATGTTTAATATTCCAAAATCCAACTGATAACATATGATAACCATGTGCAGTTGTAAGGTTCTATTAGATCGTCCCAAACTCCCTTAATCGCTCTACACAAGTGGGTATATCTTGTATACTTTGGTTAAACATTTTTATAGGTTATGAGAACTTTTACATCTCCTTAATGTCAACCAATAAAGTATTTATGTAACTTCCATCCAGATCTAAACACTGTTGATTAGGGGAAATGGTGAATAAACAATGCAAACAACATTTACATTACTATGGCCATAGTTTTTAAGCATTGCTTTGTAAGTTAGTTTTGTGACTGCATACTAGCCTACAAAACTTGTCCTTCGTCATTACACAACTATATCAATATAGTTATCATGATTCCTTTTTGTTGTTTAATAAATCACTTTTAGTTTTAAATAAGTATAGCCATGACTCACCCTTCTAATCAAAAGGATCATATCAGTTCCACCTTAGGATCCCTATGGGAAAGATAGTGACCACGTAATGACTTTCATCATTACGTCCTCACTACCCTTCCCGTAGCCATCCTAAGTTGACACGGGTAGGATACTATTGAAAGGATGATGGGACATAGTACCTATGCTTCATTTAAACATTTAGTTATCCATGAAATATAAATTAAATAAGTTCATCTTTACGATATGTTATAATGTACAATATTATTTTCTTAAAAGAGGATAATAGTATCTCCACAAGTTAGCATCTTCTTTGGTTCTCCTTTTGAACTAACATAATGTAGCATTCATCATTAATTATAGGTTTATTAACCATGTCTTAAATTAATTTGATCCATTCATAACTCATTAAATATAGTCCTCATTCATAAGTTCATTAATTATCATGAACAATCCATTTTATTTTGTAAGGTACAATAATAAATTAATGTTGTTTCCATTATGGGGTTGTACTTATCATTATAGTTCGTCATTCCTCGTATTTGTTCATCTCGAGTAATTAGTAAATTCAATATTAAATGTATAACATAATACCAATAAAATTTATTCATACACAGCTTATAAAACAACATATTAACTCTTTCATATCCAACAAAACAAATTACAAAATAACAAAGTATTTCATTAAAAATTAATAAGGATAACCCCTTACTTTCATAATTAAGGATATATAATTCATTATGATAATACACTAGGGAAAATGTCCATTAATAAACTTCAATATAATCCATTCACGTTAATAATAAATACAAGAATCCTTATCAGATTTTAAACAAATATCACATGATGTAATCATGCATAACAATCCAATCAGCCACTTCCTAAATTTCATTCTAGCTTACAAACCGTAGGAGAGAGGAAATATATATATATATATATATATATATATATATATATATATGCAGGATATCACAGAGTTTACTAACTTGTATTCGTGTTGTATTTAAATGAAATAATAGAATAGGTTAAGGTTAAATTAACCGAAAACAAATAAAATTCCTAGTTTATTTATAATTTAACTATATCATGATCAAAATAAACGCTTTCTTTGTAATGAATGTTATGTTTTCAAACAATAGAAGAATTCAATTGAATAACATAACTTTTAAATTGTAAAGGTAACATACTAATACATATATTCATTATAATAATCAAGAATAGGATTCATAACAACATCCTTAATTCCCTTAAAATTTTCCACAAAATTAATGACAACAAGTATCCTTCAACTAAGTATAACTGTTTGGTCCTAATGAACATAAAATAACTCATTATCCATTCATGTAATTGTCTAAACAAAGGAATAATTTAAAACATAACAATTAATAATCTAAATAGTGAATGTATTTCTCATCCCTTACTAAATAGTTTCTATTCCCGTAAATAATACAAAGGAAATGAAACAATATTAAGCTTTACAAGAGATTCATACTATACCCCAAAGAATTATCAAACTTTCCTCCATTTAAGAAATAAGAAAAACAATCCTCTTAAGAAGAATAACCATTGCAAACAATCCAATACATTGAAGAATTTTATATCACGTCTAGCATAAACTACATAATATCTACTTCAAAATGGTTATATCCAATAATCTAGTGTTTAATAATGAGAATGTTCAACAGTTCCCTTTTATTTGAAACTTAATAACAACCAAATCATCAAGTCATGTTTGAACTCAAATACACACCTACATTTAACCCTTTAAAAACTAAATATACTAGTGCATGCATCTTTAAGAAGGATCAATATCACATATCTAAAACCTAATGCAACGTGACAGCTTACAAGTAGATAACAATATACTCAAAGGAGATAAAACATTCTCACTTAGAAAACCAAAATGATTACCAAAAATACCGTTACCTATATAAAATATTTATGTTCATTCGTAACCCATGTTTTGTATTTACAAATGTATAAAACAAGAATGGGTCATCCACCATTATAATCCAATAATCTAATTATCTAAATTTCTTATTCTTAAAAAGAATTTAAATACCTTATTGATTACAGATAAGAAAAGTAACATCACCATTACTTCATAATAATAAAATACCATACCCAATACTTTCCCAACTATCATTTCTTGAAGGTAAAAATACCATGCACTAGTGTATCACCGTGTGTGGTAGAGTCACTCATGAAGTGTGCTAGTGTAGCACCGCACATGCTAGCATAGTGCTACATGTGCTACATGTACTTGCATGTTCTAGCATAGTGTTACATGTGCTAAATGTGATAGCATTCAACCATTATTTTCTTCCCTATTTTTATGCACGCACTACTTGTGGCATTGCGCATGCTAGCGTTGCACTATACGTGCTAGCGTTCAATATCTCCTTGCACGTACTAGTGTATCAATATATGTGGTAGCATTAAACTATTTTTATTGCAAATCCTTTGTTATGCAAATGTGTTTACTTAAATGTGTTAGCGTATCCTATCACACCAACACTTCTTATTGCACATGCTAGTATATCACTATTTATGCTAGCGTACTATCATTGTCTTTTACTATTTTTAAAAATTTCAGTGTGTTAAATCATTTTTAATCTCGATTTTAGAACTTTTTAATAACCTTTTTCTCTGTATGTTTTCATAAATAATTAGTTAAAGTGTTTAATTCACCTTTAATATTTGTTTATCTAAAACAACCGCGTATGCTCTTTTCTCGCACCCTCTTGGGTGATCTTGAAAATAATAAATGGTGAATTTTTTCTTATTTACTTTGTATTGTGATCTCATAGCAGGAAAACTACTAACTTCTTGATTACAGGACCACATTTTATGAATATTACCTTGAAAATTCAACCAAATTACTAACTATAGTTTTCTTTGATCATGAAAACAAAACAAACTTTATTTTATTAAATTTTATAAACTTGTATTGCAAGTTTGGATAAGGGTTTATTCCCATCCACTTTAACTGTGGGAAGTGTAGGCCCGAATATAGAAACTCATTATGAGGAGTACCACATGAACCCCAAAGTAGTTATCACCTTGAGGAACTGTCCAATGAAATGGTACCCCCACCTACTTGACTAGTGCACCTTGTGAGAATTAGAACCAATGTTATCCATAGTGACGGCCCCATTTTGATTAATCGAGTGGAGTAAAATCCATATTTTTAATCAAGGGGTGAATTAAACCCAGAGACTAGAAATTTTCTAGTGCACCATGCTTGTTTAGATAAGCACTTGGTATTTAGAGATATCCATATCTTGTAAGCTTGACCAATGGAGCCAAGTTACTTGATAATCCTCCTTATAACCATTATTCTCGTCCAAATGTCTCTAGTCAAATTAATTTGTATTTCACTTTCTTCTCTGAAATCACATTTTATTCTATTTTCACCAAAATCAAATCTCTCCTCAAACTTATCACGTCTAATTGTTATACTTTGGAATCACTTTTTAAAGTTTGAGTGCATCATTCGATTTAAAACAAAGCCTATGTCTTAAATTTTGGATACCCATATCCTAATTTAAGAAATCTATTTCAATCCAATTATTTCCTTTGGTATTCACTTTATCAAGGTCAAGCACAATCAAAATTCAATCACAAATCCTTTTCTTCGGATACCTACCTTATTAAAGAAAGAAAATCCGCAAACCCCTCTTTTTTTCTAAGTCTTATATTTTAACATTCACATTGTTAAAAATTTAAGCAATCTCTTTCATTCTCTAAGTCTTCTATTTTAACATTCACATTGTTAAAATTTAAGCACTCCCTCATCTTTGAATCTTATATTTTAACATTCACTTTGTTAAAATTTAAGTAATCTCATTCATCCCTAAGTCTTATTATGTTTTAACATTCACTTTGTTAAACTTTAAGAAACCTCTTTCATATCTAAGTATTCTATTTTGGCATTCACTTTGTCAAAATATAAGTAATTCATTTCATCACTATATCTTATATTCTAACATTTGATTTTTAGAGTATAAATGAAATCATTCTCTTTCTCCATGTCTCATATTTTGACATTCACTTTTTCAATATTTGATCAATCATTCTCAATGTCTATGTCTTCTATTTTGACATTCACTTTGTCAAATTTTAAGCGCAATAATTCTCGACCTTTAAGTCTTATATTTTGATATTCAAATTATCAAAATTTAATAAAAATCATATCCAATCAAATCTAATCAAGCATCCTATATATTGAATATTCACTTTATTCAATTATAGGAAAATCATACGCAATCGAGTCAAGAGTCCTATCCAAGTCTTATACATTGAATATTCACGTTATTCACATATTAAGAAAATAAATACAACATCTGCATTTTTATGTTGAACATTCTCTTTATTCACGTATTACGTCAATCCAATCCAATTTCATCAAAACACTTTTCAATCTTAAACTTACATTTTTATTATCTCCCATAAAGTTGAAAACAATAATTCTTGTCCATATTTTTGTTAAAACTTTGTTGTAAAGTTCAAACACACTATTTATTTAGGTTTCTACATATAACACAATGGAATTTACACGTATTAAAATTATCCATGTCCCTAATTATTTCAAAATATTCAATCCTTTTGGTTATGCCCCTTTTGACAAAAAAGAAATTATAGAACTTGAATTGTCCACAAGTGAGACGGAAGGCATTGATCTCATTATCATGTAAAATAAAAAACCAATACTTACTTCACCTTTTTGAACTAGAGAAAAACTACCCTCCAATATTGGACATGAACATTTAAAATATTTAATCGACAAGCTTGAGTCTAGCACGAAAAATGCTAAATCAACCACCACATCTGATTCATCAAAAGAAGAATTGTTGGCTAAAATTGAAGAATTACAATGCCAACTTAAAAACAACACAAATACTAAAATAGGGAAGAACACAAATCAATACATGACATTGATGTCACCATGGACATTCCTCAAGCTAACTCTCCATTTACACAAGAATGGAAGAGTATGAAAGAAACTCTCATGGGGCTCCAAAAGCACACAAAGCAATTCAATTTTAATGAGATATGTCCTTATCCATTTGATAGGGACATGTTAAGTATACCTTTCCCAAAATATTTAGAAATTACCAAAGTTTACAAATATAAGGGAAAGCATTACCCATGCCAATATATTGAAATATTATTTATGGCATTCCAAGAATAGGTCTATAATGACATGCATTTCTTACCATTATTCCCAAAGAGTTTGAGCGGAAAATCCTTAGAATGGTTCCTTCACCTTCTAAAGAGATAAATCACCACATTCGCATACCCCTTGGATATGTTTGTTAAACATTTCTCTTTAAATTTATACTTTATTATTACAATTATGGACCTTTGTAACACCAAAAAAAGGAAAAATGAAAACTTTGCTCAATTTCTACAACAATGGAGGAAAATTTGTGAGTTAATTCCCATGCTCTATTCTAGAGAGATAGTTGGTAAGAATATTCATTCCCAACCTCAAAAAAGAAACATCCTTTCAAATCCAAATGCATTTTGTCACTAATTTTCAGAATTCATTGAGAAGGGGACTCAAATTGAAAAGGCTCTCATCATAAAAGGGCTAATCAAAACTCCTTCCAAGGACCACGTAAAAAACAACAATCATTCTCAAGAAAAATCCAAGTATATCAATTGGAACTATAATGTTGTTAATGATGGGAACGTTGACAATCGTATTATACATAATTTTCAAAACCATCAACCAAAAACATCTAAATCAAAACAAACAATTTTTGTTCTAAGAAAGAAACCTCCTCCTAGAGATTATAAATGATGATAATTCACACCATTGGGAGAAGGTACTTCTAGCATCCTACGTCAATTGGAAAGTGCCAACATGGTTACTTATCCCATCACAATACTCTTCAAAGAAGGGAATCCAAAACCGTATGGGTATAAATCAAATGAATATTGTGATTAACATCGCACCGATAGCCATAGTACATATCATTTCTTAACAATTCACCATTATATACAAGATCTCATCAAAAGTGGAAACATTGCAATTGAAGTTAAATCACCTAAAAATCCCAAATGACAATTTAAAGGTGTTTTAAAATCCTTTTCCAAAGCATGGTACAAATGGTAAAGCTCATGATAAAGGCCAATCCTCAAATAATGTTGAGTTTAATTCAATCATTTCATTTATCGAATAAATACCTAACTCAATCGCCATAGTCAAGTTTCACACTCCTAATTATGAACTGGCCACCCGCAAATAAAAGGTTTGGGTGTTTATAGCTAAACAACCATTTGCATCCACCATGACTCAAGTGGAAAATCCTAGAGCTTCAAACAATCCAAAACCAACATCCAGTGCCAAATATTCCTTATCTGGTTCCTATGATCTTGTCAAATAGTTAGATATGACACGTTATATTTCCCTTATGAAGTTACTTAAAAATTCACTAACACTTCAAGATATCCTTACTCATGCTCTTCACGAAGAACATGTTCCTAAGGATATAAACACACAAAAATTTCAAGCACTCATTGCCAATATTTCACCTAACAAACCTATATTGTCATTTGGTCCTCAAGACCTCTTAAACCCTAACCTTCAAAATAACAACTCATTGTACATTAAAGCTTATATCACCAATCATAAAATTAAAAGAGTTCTTATTGAAAATGGAGCTTCCTTAAATATCTATTCTATGAAGTTGTTGAGATGCCTTGGTCATACTGAAGAGATTTTGGGAGCTAATGTTATAACTATTCATGGTTATGACAATAGTGAATGATAATATTATGGAACAATCACCTTACCTATACAAGTTGGTTCGTGAATGCTAGACACTCTTTTTCATGTTGTTGATGTTGAGACCTCGTACAATATCCTTCTAGGTCGGTCATGGATACATGTCATATATGTCATGCCTTCCACCTTTCACCAATGTATAAAATTCCCTCATAATGACAAATAGTTTACCTTGCTAGAAGATGCCAAACCATTTAAATATTAAAGTATTTTAGAAGCAAGATATAACCATGCAAACTATCATCCTTTCACTAAATATCTACTACACCTTGTGTCACCATGTCATTGTTGATAATTGTATAGATCCCGACATAATCTTCTAATCTCAATATTCTATATCCAATTCACCACCTGAACTAAAAATATCTCATAGAGGTATTGGTGAATATGATCTTGAAAATTATTTTCATGTTGGTAAGTTGTTATTGTCTCTATGTGTAGTCACAAAATCACACACTTACTACTATAATTATACTGCCAAGTATGTTGTTTTATATATGGATCTTACGTAAGAAAAGTATTCACTAATGACCTATCCCCTAGTCATGTCATCAGTTTAGATGGTCTTCATTGTCACTTGGCTTACACAATCGTCGATTACTCGTACACTTCACGGTTTGTCTCTCGGGAGTCTTAGGTGTCATTTTTTTCTAAGTTGTTTTCTCTAGTCTTTGAATAGGGTACCTAGGGAGGGATTGGGGTGCCCATGGGCACCCCGGTCCTTAATTTCAAGATCCCTACTCTTGGTTGCACTTGTTTCCAATTTAGAGTTTTGAGGTCGGTATTTATAGTTTTCCATCTCATTCCCTAGGTACTATTTGGCATGTCGGGTCATTAGTGTCAAAATTTGAGCAAGATATCCTTATATAAATACAATATACCTACTATTGTGTGGGCGGACTATTTCTACTAAGGTATGGCTATCTACTAAGGCAAGGGACTACATTTGGGCACTACTATACATCACATACTACATGGGAAAGGGAAGTCTATTATATTCTATCCACCATTTTTCATTCTATCTAGTTATCACCCGCTATCTCTACGTCATTGGTGTTAGGGAATCCTAGGCACATCATTGCACACAAAATCACACAGAACTACATTGGGTATGAGATGTAGTGCTATTTGAGAAATAAAAAGCAAAAAAAGGCAAAAACAAGAAAAATTAAAAGGATGCATCTCCTGATGAAAACCTTTCCAAGGAACTAGAGAGAGGAGACTCACTTCCGATCAAACATGTGACCTACATTAACCTACAACATCCTTTCAGAAATGGATACATCCAAAATTCTAGTAGAAGAGATTATCACAATTAACATTGGCACAAATGAGAATCCTAAACTATTACAACTTGGTGAAAGTTTATTAAAATTAGAGATAGAAGCATTCACATGACACTTCTTATTGAGTTTCAGGATGTTTTCACATGGTCATATAAGGACACGATAGGTTTAGATCCTTCCCTTGTATTGCATAATCTTGTGGTTCACCCAGACGTGAAACCAGTCAAGCAAAAACTAAGGAAAATGCACCCTAAAGTGGCATTGTTTGTTAAAGAACTTCAAAAACTGTTAGAATATAGCTTCATCGGATCAATGGAATAATCAATGGATACACCAGGGATCCAAATATGTAAATATTTCAATGATATCAAAAAGGATTATCTGAAGGATGATTTTCCCTTTCCCAACATTGACATGATCGTCAATTCTATAGTGGCCATGAAATTTTATCTCTAATGGATGGATTTTTGAGTTATAATCAGATGAAAACTATAGAAGAAGACCAACATAAAACAATATTTACAACACCGTGGGGCACGTTTTTTAATAAGTTTGCCTTTTGGCCTTAACGTAGGGGAAACATTTTAACACACAATAACTCTCATTTTCCATGATTTGCTTCATGACATCATGGAAGACTATGTCGATGACATTCTAGCTAAATCAAAAAACCATAGTAAACCATCTAGCCATATTGTGATGCATTTTAAAATAATTATGGGAGTATAAGGTACACCTTAACCATAAGAAATGTGCATTTATTGTCACTTTAGGAAATTTCTTGGGATTTATATTCTCATAGAGAGGAATTAAATTTTACCCCACAAAATTTAAAGCAATCATGGAGATGCCTCCCCATAAAATCCCTATTAGCTATAAGGAATCCAAAGACAAATTCAATCTATTTGGTGTTTCATATCTCAGCTAGCAGATAAATGTCATCATTTTAATTAGCTACTTAGGAAATATGTCCAGTTCAAATGGACCCAGAATGTCAAGATTCTTTCACCAAGTTGAAATAATATTTATCAACTCCGCCGATATTAATGTCGCCTATTGAGGATAAGCCCATGATTATTTATAAATTATCTAAAAATCATGCCATCGATACATTCCTTACACAAAACAATGAAAAAGGAAGGAACAAGCAATCTATTATCTTAGTAGAAATCTTATAGCTCATGAAATCCAGTATTCATAGGTTGAAAAAGAATGTTTGGCCATAAAATTCATAATTCATAAGTTATGTCACTACTTGATCAATCATATGACTAAAATCATTACTAAAATAGATCCTCTTAAGTATCTATTTTTCAACACTTACTCTAACCTACCAAATGTCTTGTTTTCTCTTTCTCCTTAGTGAGTTTGATATCGAATTCGACAATCATAAATTGATCAAAGGGAAATATCTCGTAGATCAACTTTTTGTAACACCTTTTTAGGTTCATAGCCACTTAATTTTGAATTCCCAGATGAATATCTATTGTATGTGGATGTAGTTCCTTCATGGACTTTGTTTTTGATGGATCTTACAACATTCATAGGTCTAAAGCTAGAATTCAATTACACAAACCATATGGAAATGTTATCCCAAAGTCTTGCCACATTGATTTTCCATGCACCAACAACATCTCTGAGTATGAATCCCTTATAGAAAGTTCAAAATTTGTTATCTCTTGTAAGCTCAAAGAATTAATATTTTATGGGGATTCTCTTTTGATCACTAAGCAAGTCAATGGATAATATCAAGTTAAGGATGAAAAAGTGGTTCCTTACAAATGTATGGTCGATAGTTTCAAAGGTTATTTTGGCTCATCACCTTTAAGCAGGTTCCTCTTCTTCAGAACAAATCCATAGATTCCATAGATATTATTTCATCTCTTCTTGGATTTGATATTAATCAAATGCACAACAATTTTATAGTTGAACATCTTATGGTGCCCACATACAATATTCCAAATTTAACCATGGTATATGAGATAGTTTTCCTGTAAATATTTGGTACCATGACATATACACCTTTATCTAAGATAAAACCTACCCTTAAAATTTAAATTTCTATAATAATAATCCTTAGCACAATGTACTTCACACTACACCATCCTCACTAACACCCTATAAAAAATAGGCTATAATGGTACTCTCTTAAGATGTCTCAATCAGGACGAAGCTAATCAAATACTAGTCGAAAATACATGCATATATTTGTGGTGTACACACAAGTGACATGGTCTTAGCCAAAAATATCTTACACGTGGGTTATTATTGGCCCACTATGGATTTTGATGCATATAACTTTGTCAATAATTTCCATGCATTCTAGAGGCATGGTAATATTATTCACACGCCCTCACAATTCCTTAACCCTATCACCTCACCTTGGAATTTTTCTCAATGGTGGATCAAGTTAGTAGGAAAAATAAAGCCCACATCTTCTGATGGTCACACCTTCATAATCACTGTAATTGAATATTTTAACAAGTGGATAGAGGTCATGCCTTTAACCTATGTCACTGGGTCAAATATATCCAATTTTATCTTTAACCATATCATATGTTGCTTTAGGATTCATACCTCCCTTGTCACAAACAATGGCACATCCTTCAAAAATAAAAATGTCAAAGAGTTATCCAAACGGTTTCATATCCAACTCAAGTGGGAAAATCCATACCACCCATAATCTAGTGGCTAAGCGAAAGCATCTAATATAATGATTAAATAAATATTGGAAAAGATTGATGATAAGCACGGTCGAAATTGGCATACAAAACTATATCCCACCTTTGGGCTTATCAAACATCATTGTATACCCCCACTGGAGCCACTCCCTTCTTTCTTGTATATAACTATGAAGCTATATTACCCATAGAATTCGAGCTCCCATCCCTTTTCATATTATTACAACACCTAGTTCATGAAGATGATTATCGAAAAACACACCTTGCAGAACTAGAACTCTTAGATGAGAAGTAGGTTTATTCCTTGGATTATTTAAAAGTGTATGAAAATCGACTCTACCGCAACTATAACAAATGAATCAAACTAAGAGATTTTAAAATCAGCACTCTTGTACTCAAGGAGAATAAGAGTAATCCATCCAAGGAGTGTGAAAAACAAGGAAATTTTGAACCTAATTGGTTGGGACCTTACATTATTACTGCTAAATTTGGGTCTGGTGCATACAAGCTATCCTTTGAAGATGGAAAATAGCTCAAAGAACCCATGAATGTGGTTCATCTAAATAATTTCTATTCCTAAATCCTTTATGAGTATACCTCATGTTGGGGGTATATCGACACAACCACTTGTTTTTTCCCTTTATTTTGTTCTTCTTAAGACATCTTTCCAAATTTATTTTTCACGTATTCCTTATAGTTATGATGTTTATCCCATGTTCCATCAACCATATTCATTTATATCCATCATATTCCATCTCTCAATATCGTGAGCTTATCCATTTGTACAATGCTTGGTATGGTCTAGGGCTACCTTTTCTTTATCATTGGAAATCATATATTTTAAAATTGTAAAACATTTTAAAACATCAAAATAAAAAATATTCCAAAAAAATTTGAAATTTTTTTTTATCATTAAATCAAAAAACTCAAATAATCAAAATCTAAAAACATTTAAATAATAAAAAATCCTTAAAATTTACAAAAAAATCACACATTCCATCAAATTATCACAACTAAACAAAATAAATTTTTTATCTCCTATCCTCATGATCGTTTCAATCATCTTACCCTCGCATACCTCCATGATTGGGGAAATTTAAATTAAATCATCTCCCTTGCATGCATCCTTTCTTGGGGAAATCTCGTCTCTCATTTTCTCCCTTGTATGTCAATATCCTTGTTTGGGGGCAATGACCCTTTTTAATCTCATATCAATATTCAACTTGGATTCAAAAAGAGTGTCACGATGAGTTTCTTAACTCCACTCTTCGGTCCAATCAATCCCTTGCAATCCCGCATGTCAATATCCTTTCTCTCGGAACACATTAACGACAAAGTTAATTTCCTTTATTTATAATTATGTTACATTGTTGTTATTATTTCTTGACCAATTACAAGTATTTTGTTATCATCTTGGTTCATTTATAGCCATGGTGCATAATTTTACTTGTGTATATTGGGTTTGTGTTGATCTTTTGTTTTTTTTGACCAATTACCAATATTATGTTCCCATCTTGGTTCATTTATAGCCATGGTGCATACATCTACTATGTATATTGGGTTTGTTTTACTTTTTCTCTTTTGTTTTCTATATGTGTGTTTTTTTATGCACATAATGGGTTAAACATCGCGAGTCTTTCATAATCAAGCTGAAAAATATATTGTACAACACCAAAATATGATTTCTCTAACTTTCACTATCTAAATGGAAGCTCATGCTACGAGAAAAATCTCTCCCATCATTATTATACTCCTTGAATCCTCTTCCTTTTTCTTATTCCTATTAAACATATTTCCACTACTTTGATGTGTCACCTATCTTCTTGATGGGGCATTCCTTAGCATCCACATTTTTTGGGGCATCCAAATTCTTCACTGGGCATATCAAGCAGGTCCACCATGCTTCCCTATCATCCACTCATTGATCTACATGTGTCTACTATATTTAAAATGTTATTACTTCATAATAACACTTTAAAGAGGGGAAAATGTAGACACCCTAAAAATACATACCTATTTCTATTCATTCCTAATTATCCCCATCCTTTGCATAATATGCCAAAATTGGTTCTAGAATGCATTCTAGATCATTACCCTTTCATATTCCATTAGAAGTCACCCACATCCCTTTAGAATTAATTTAATTAATTATATCATGCTTAAACCATACACTTATATCCCTTGGCTAATTTAATTAGCTATTTAAATAAATAAATAACTAATTATCCACTCACCCTCCACTTAGCTCCACTTCACCATCCAACTCACTCAAGTTGAACTAGCCCACTCCACTCAAGTTTTAGAACCCTACAAAGGTGGAAACAACAATATTCATATATAACCACCTTCTCGAATAAAATCAAAATCTAACCAAATATTCATTTACCCTTAATGAATATTCAAACCATCTAATCTTGTCAGACCAAATCAATTTTCTAATTTAGGATCTTTTTGAAAATTAGAATTATTATGTTTTGAAAATAGGTTTTAATCTTTTTAAATTATTTCTTAGCTATGGTATTTTAATTAATTAAGTATTGTTGATTTGAGATATGATAAAATGAAAAAAAAAAATCTATATTTTAACATCTTCATTGCACTCATGGAAAAAAATGAGATAAAGATGGAAATATATTGCCATGAACATCCGTACATCCCTAAATCAAGTAAGTGATTTAACATGATTTAAATATTTATCGAGGACTAAGATGAAATAGATATAATAGTAATAAGAAACATCTACTAAGAATTGATAAGTGTGAGAAATAAAGAGATAAGAGTGAGTTAGATTGTATCTCGAGTTCTTGGATTGATTCTAGGCTAGAAACTAGGCGGAATAGGATGGATATGGACTCGAGTAATACTTCTTCTAGAAAAGTGATACTTGTAAGACTTTTATATAGAACCGTCAAAAGAAGAGAAAATTGTCCTAGGTGCTAGTGTCTTAAATAGGTGTTAGTGTCGTGGAAAAAACTCTAAATATGATTGTTAGTGCGGATCACAAAGCACCCCTGGATGCACATCAGGCTTCTAGGTTGATGTTTCAAGCATCCAGTGTGATTGCACAACATGGAAACCTCTCTCCAAGTGTGGGACTTGTGAAAATGAGAGAGGAATATCCAGATTAGAGGTTGGTTCCTCAAACTCCTCTAATTTAGATCTATATTTTGCACAACTACAGAGGTTCAGATCCTAATCCTACTCTAAATTGCAAGAAGACAGGGATAGAAGTGCAAAAATTGAAACTAACTAAAGATGGTGATGCACCAAAAGGAGTGGTGAATATTTTTGTCATGCAAATAGACACAGACCAAAGATTGCAACATAAAACATACACAGGTATGATAAGATATAATTTAGGATCTGAAATGAAGCAAAAATACAAACAAAGGATCAAACTCATTCACAAAGCTTGCATTATCATCTCCAATGTCAAAACCATCGCATTACAACCTCGTAGAGGTAGAAAACCTGTTACTGATCTTTGAAGAGGTTTGATTCTTGCAACAATACTTGCTTTGGAGGTGAAAGAAGAAGATTGCTATGCCAAAAAGTGTTCCCCCTTTAGAAATGAGCCAAATCTGGCTTTTACATTGCATGGGTCAAGCCTAGGAGAGAGAAAACATACAAAAACATGGGAGCCCATTCCTCATTGACTGCAAATGCATTAAATCAGCATGGAGGACCTTACAAACCCATACCCTGCCCTTTTTGACCAAATTGGAGGAGAATGCGACCCATTCTGTATTAAATTTGGTCGCTGAAATGTCACTTCTGGCCATGAACATGCGTCAGATCCGTTTCTTAACTTTCTCTCTCCAAACTGAACCAAAATTCAAGATTGACCCCATAATCATGTATAAAATTTTATAAACTTTCCAATTATATAAAGAATGTGCAAATCCGAGCTCTGGATCGAAAGATATGGCGATCTGAAGATTTAGGGCATAAAACAGCAAAAATGGGTTTTGAAATTTTTTCCGACGCTCCGCTACCACAGGGCGACACGTGTCGGGCACCGCGATTGGATGAGCAATTCTCTCTCCTTCCCTTACCCATAGGATTTCCTTGAAAGTTTTGATCCTTTTGTAATTTTGGAAAATTTCCCATTTTTTCCAGGCATCCCCGCCACTGGGACACGTGGCATGATCTCGGATTGGAGGACAGGGGCGCGGGGTCATCCTTTACCTTTTAGTTTTTGGCCAAAACTTTCACCAAATTCTCTAATTCCTCCCCGAGCTCCACACTCCCTTCTCCTTAGGACATGTGTCCAATTCCTATTGGCTCGGGCCAACGCTTCAAACCTTTCCCTTTGAAATTTTGGACGTTTTCCCTTGTGACACATGGCGTTTCCTGATTCATCCTTGAGCCTGCCGGCTTTTTGCGTCCCTTTGGCCCAGATGTCCCAAACTTCCTAGGACAAATTTCTCTAATCCACCCGATTCGGGCTTCCCTGTCCCTCTTTGAGGCGAAGACATGTGGCCTGATTTGATTGGCTCTCGACTCTTTCACTTTCTCATCCGCCGCGTACTTACGGCCCAACTGTCTGTCCTAGATTTCCTGGGACAAATTTCTCCAATCCACCCGAAATGGGCTTCCTTGTCCTTCTTTGCAGCCACTTCACCTTTCCGTGTCCTTCACGTCCTTACGGCCCGGATGTCCCAACCTTATCTGCACAACAGTTAGTCGATTTTCTCACCTTCGGCCGGTTCGGCTTTCCGCGTCCCAATGTCCCAACTGTCCCAAGTCTTTGCCTGCATGACCGCCTAGAGGCTTTTCGGTGATTCATGCCCCGACATCCCAACTGTCCCAAGGACCGCCTGACTAGGACTTAGCCAATTTTCATGATTTTTTCTGGCCCAAAGCTTTTTTTTTGTAACTTTTTCACCTTTTTTAGAACTTGCTCTTTTCTTCTTGGACAGGAGAGTTAGAAAAAATCCGAGGGGACCCTAGAAACATGATTTTTGCCTTGAATCAATCTATTTGCATGGGACTTGAGTATTCAATGCATGTTATCAATTTTACCCTGGGGTGCAAATTGGATAACAATTTGGTGACTCAGTGGGGTCACCTACCTGCTAGGTAGAAGATACCAGTTGCCTGAAGTAGTCCATTGGGCATGGAGTCATCAAATATTCTGTTTAGAACCCCCTAACTGACTCAGAATGTGTAAGGAGGAAGATGGAATATCACCTGATGGAAGCAAGGACTGCAAAACATCTCCATGGATAGCAAGTTGTGCCAAAGCACTTAGGGAAAACAAAACTAACCTACAACAAAACAATGTGCACAAGCACTTAGAGGAATGAAAATCTAATCTAATATTTACAAGGCAGTGAATTTCTCTCTAGAAGCAATGCTTGAGATAGATTCCATTTACTGGGATCTGTAGTTCTTCACCATCTAATGAGGCCAATTGGAAAGCATTGTTGTTCTTGCACTTTATGACCATGTATGGGCCACTCCAAATGGCATCAAATTTTGAATTCCTTCCCGGTTTTGCTCTATCCACATCCCATTTCAACACTAGATCTCCGACCTGAAAAGATCTATCCTTGGCCTTCCTATCAAAGGTCTTCTTGATTAAAGCTTGATCCTTTTTCATTGCTTGGGATGCCTAATTTCTGATCTCTTGCAGCTCCATCAACTCTGCATACCTCACCTCCATGGGCTCAAACTCTAGCAACTCCAGTTGCTTCATGAGTTCCAATGTTGGCAACTCAAGTGACATGGGCAAGATTACCTCTCTTCCATAGACAAGTTTGAATGGAGAGTTACCTGTGGATCTTTTGGGAGTTATCCTATCAGCCCATAAGGCTGATTTCAGTTTGGTATGCCAAGACCTCGATTCTCATCAAGAGTCCTCCTAATGATCCTCAACAAGTTCTTGTTTATAGACTCGGCCTGGCCATTACCTCGAGGGTAATAGTTTGATGAAGTGCTCAGGTAGATACCGTTCTTGACAGCCCACTCGGTCATCTTAGATCCAATGAATGCCAATGCATTATTTGAGATTATTGTAGCAGTACACCAAATCTGGTTGTTATCCCCTCATAAAATTCTAAGATGCTAGACTCGGTTGCCTCTTTGAGTGCTACGTTCATCCCATTTGGTGAAGTAGTCTCATGGCTATCAAAATCCATTTGTGCCCTTGGCTTGAATTGGGATTAATGACTCCAATGAAGTCCAAACCCATTGCATGAATGGCTGGTCAATTGAGATTGGATGTAATGGAAGGGAAGCAAGTCTCTCTTTCCCTGTGAAGAATGCACAATTCTTACACCTCTTAATCCATGCATAGCAATCACTTTGAAGATTTTAGGCCAATAATAACCAGCCTTCATGATTTTTAGAGCTATCACTCTTGGTGAAAAATGACCACCACCTGGTCCACCATGGAACTCTTCCAACACCCTTTGAATCTGATTTGTGCTAATGCATCTCAAGCAAGACTCCATTCACATCTTTCTTGTATAAAACTCCATCAAACATGGCATACGAGACAGCCTGCAATGTGAAGTGTCTCCTTTGGGTCTTGTTCATCTTCGGAGGGCATAGGCCTCGTGCCTAGAAGTGTATAATGCCTTGGGTCCAGCAAGGAGTGGGGGAAGCATTGTCTTCTTCTTGATTACCACTTGGCTCGTGGCTGTCCTGGACTGTCAAAACAACATCTTCTTCATTGCATACTTCTCTTTGCTTCCCCAAAACCAGCTGCTCACACAATCCTTTCCCTCTTACCAGCTTGGTGATCTTGATCTCAATGTCATACTCCATGACATGGGTGATCCAACCTACCCTTTTCTCATTCAAATCCTTGTTGAGGAGGAAGTCCTTAACCCCAGCATGTGAGACCAGCAACTGGACCTTGTTGTTTGAGATTAAATGCTTGAATTTCTTCAAGCTTCTGATTACTGCAAGTACATGCTTCTCAATAAAAGAGTACCTCACCTCATAGTCATCTAGGCTCCGGCTGAAGAAGGCAATTGGTTGCTCATCATTATCCTTGTTCTGTTGTACCAAAATGGCAGAAATAGTGTCATTACCTCCAAATGCATAGAGGATGAAATCCTTGGAGAAGTCTGGGTTGATGAGAGTTGGTGCTTGAGAGATGGCTTCTTTGATTGCTTCAAAACTCTCCTTGCCTTCATTGTCCACTTGAAATCCATGCTCTTCTTTAACATTTTGGTGATGGGCTTGACAAGGGCTGTAAAATCTAGGACAAACCTCCAAACAAAGTTTATCCTTCCCAAGAAACTCAAGGGCCTTCTTGGGCTTGGAAATGGTAGTGCTCTTATGGCTTCAACCCTCTCTAGATCAATTGCTAATCCTTCTTTGGACAATATGGCCAAGGAGCTTTCCTTCATGTGTAAGAAATATACACTTCTTAGGATTCAAAGACACTCCAAATCTCCCGCACCTTGTGAAGACTTGTCTCAAATGAGAGATGTGGTCTCTTGCATTTTTGGAAAAAAAGTGATATCATCAAGATAAATCAGCACCACATTGTTAATCAAACCTTTGAATGCCATGTCCATTGCCCTTTAGAAGGTATCACCATTGGACAGCCCAAATGGCATTTTCCTATATGCAAAAGTTCCCCATTTTTTTGTGAAGGCTATCTTGAACTGGTCCTTTTCCTTCACCATAATCTGATTGTAGCCTGAGTAGCCATCAAGTAGTGAAAACCTCTCTGAACCAGCTACAACTTGCAATATTTGCTCCATGGAAGGGAGTGGGTAATGGTCCTTAAGAGAGGCTCTATTTAAGTCTCTAAAGTCAACACACAACCTGATCTCTCCACTCTTATTTTTGACTGGAACTAAGTTGGCAACCCAACTAGAATGCTTGATTGGGAATATGATCCTTGACTCAATCAGCTTGTCCAATTCTTTCCTCATGAGAGGCTCCATGTGTGGATTGACTGGTCTTTGTTTCTGCCTAACAGGCTTAGTATTTGGATCCAATTCGATGGTATGTTGAGCTAAGTTGGGATTGAAACCTTTCAAGTCTTCATAGCTCCAAGCAAACACGTCAGGGAACTCTTGACACAATTGTATGAACTCATACCTTTCTTGTTCAGTTGTCATCCTTCCAATTTGCAATGGTTTGTTCTCTTCTACCAAGATGGATACTGAATCCTCTCTCTTGACCTGAATGTTTGCTTTCTCCTTTCTAAACTGATCATTGGGGTTAAAAATGGACTCCAAGGTGATAAGTCCCTTGGGAAGCTTATTAGTTCTCAGCTGTACCACTTGGTCACCATACTGTTGTTCTAATTTTTCTTGATTCTTGGCTAAGAACTCAACTTCTTCTTGCAAGAAATGGATGATTTTCTGGTCATTTTTAAACACTTGCCAACCGACATTGTTATCCGGCACCGAAGGCCTCACAATCATGTGGATGTTTGGTTGTACCTTGTCTTTTTGAATGCTTTCCACTATGTCAAAGGCTGCCCCTCTTTGCTGCAAGCCTTTCAGCAGCTTGATTCTCTTTCCTGGGAATGGATTTGATGCCAAAACCCTCAAAATCTTCCATGAGGTCCCACACCCTATTCTTGTAGCCCCTGAGTAGATCATTCTTGGCAGCATGTTGTCCCTTGACCTGATTTACAATCAATTCACTGTCACCAAGAACTTGCAAGTTCTTTATTCCTCTCTTGATTGCCCAATGCATCCCTTACACCAAGGCTTCATATTCAGCAGTGTTATTGGAGCATGCAAACTGAAATCTAAAAGTTGAATAGTACTTTACTCCTTGAGGTGAAACAAGCACGGCTCCACCTCCTGCACCTTGTCTACTCCTTGATCCATCAAAAAATAGCTGCCATACCTCATTATCATCCTTGTGGTTTGGCTTGGTGATGCTAGGAATAGGTTGATTTTCTTCGCGTATACAATAGACCCCTAGCTCAGATTCTTCCACTTCTTGATAAGGATCAAATGCATGTACCTTTTTTTCCCATTCATCAAGAGTTAGATCCGGGATGCTTCCAACCTTGGTGTCAGCTTCATCAGTGCTTGGGTGATCTTCTTGATCAAATGCTGAGCAATTGGCATTAATCTGACTTGGAGTGTAAGGCTCAATGTGGAATTTTGCAATAGGTTCAGACCTGATTGTGGCTTTGGTTCCATACCTTGTTCTGAATAGCATGTGTGACCAATCAATAGAAAAATATCCCCCAATCTTGGCTGTGAAGTCCCTTGACAAGCATAGGGCAAAGAGTGGTGGAAGGTCTATAACCGATACATCTTGTAAAACAACAACGTTTGGACATGCATGCAAGGTAAGACTTAAGTTTTTAATCACTCCAACTATTGCTACTGCTGTCCCATCTAGCTGCACTACCCCTTTGGATGTTGTTTCATACTAGAGCCCTAGCTGATCAGCTATTTGTTTAGGCATTACCGAGCTACTTGCCCTGGAGTCTATCATGCAATTATGTACTAGCTGATTTCCAATGATCAATGAAACATAGAAAGGAGGGGGCTTCAACATTTTACCTTGTTGTCCTCCATGATTTCCCTCAGGCTGGGCAGCATTTGTAAGCACTTTGTCTTGCATTTAAACTTGCTGATTCGAAGTTGGCCAGTCCTTCATGGCAGCTTGCAGCAGATCTCTTTGGCCTGGGATGGATAGGGATTCCCACATTGATATATTGACGTTTGTCTTCTTCATCTGATCAATGATACTGAATGGTGATGAAGGATCTCTTTGTTGTCCCTTGGTTTGCACATTCACTCCTTGCATGTGGGCAGCAACAACTGGTATTTGAGTTGGCCTAGGGGCTGTTCTTGGCTGCCCTTGTGCATTTACAACCGGATTTTGCTTGCCAATCATTTGTGGAGCCATGGAAGGTTGTGGATTGGTTGGGGCTAATGGCTGTTCTTCACCCAAATTCCTCCTTTTTGACCTTGTGTTGGCTGCAACACCTTGAGAAACTACCTGATTCATGCCACAAAAATCCTCTGCTTGCCAGTTTACCAATGTGGTGTCATTTGGGGCTGATTGCTTTGTTGGAATATTTCTTGTTGTTGGTTGTTTCCTTGATTGCCCTCACCCTCCACACCAGTAGTTGTCACCATTAATGCTTGATTCAAAGCACCATTGAAGCACATGGATTGGTTATGAGGCTCATTGTATAGAAAACACCAATCGTACTCCTGAGCAATGTTGTTTTGTGTTGGCACCAATGCCTTAGAGGCAGATATGGCATTTGGATTATAGGGCTGAAATGGTCTATTGGTAGGAGGCCTTGTTTGATTCATATTTGCAACTGGATTAGGTGGTCTTTGTGGTTGGTATGGCTGCCTATTAGGCTGAGCTTGGGGTTGATAAGAAGGTCTAAAACCTTGGGCTTGTTGCCTCTTGAGAGTAACCAGCTCATTGCCTAGGTTTTGCAATTGCTTCATGACTTCTTGAAGCTCATTTGGGGCACTTGGAGATGAAGTGGAAGCTTCATTTGAACTCTAATTTCTAGGAGTGGGAGAAGGAGAAAAATTAGGTGCTTGATTGGTGTTTAGACTCTCTAAACTTGGAAACAATGGCATGGGAGGTCTAGGGGCAAGTTTTCCAGCTTGGATCAAACAATTTTCAGCCCTAATGGCAATGCTATAAGCCATAGGGATAGTTATGCCTCCCATGGACTGAATCAACATAGAAATATCAGAATTTAGAGCTTTGAGATAGTAGAGAAAAGAACCTTCGATGTTGGCCTGACTGCCACTGGAATTCTCTCCCAAGTCTTTTGAAATCAAGTTGAAATCGGTCACCGTTTGCTCATTGGGAGCTCTCTTGATGGTTGTCAGCTACTCCAAAAGAGACAAGTTGTCTCCCTTTTCTCCAAATTTCTCATGAAGTGATATACACAGCTGATTCCAATTTGTGATAGAACCAGCTCCAAGGCTCCTAAACCATTGCAATGCTTTACCCTTGAATGAAGATGCCAGTAACTTGATAGCCACTTGCATTTCATTGATTTCATGGATTGCACAAAGGTTAGCAATATATTTAACATGATCACCTGGAGTAGTCTAATTTTCTCTAGTGAAGTAGGGAATGTTCTTCAAGGCTGCAATAGGAATTGGATGTTGTGCATTGAGGGCAAGTGGGCTGCTGCCTGTGAAGTTGACGTAGGGGTTGTTTTGTGCCATTCTAATCGGTCTTAAAACCCTTGTTGACTGAATGAAAGGCCTACCAGGTGGAGGAGTTGAGAGAGTTCTGTTTGGTGGAGATGGAGACCTTTGAATCCTTCTTCCTCTTTTCCTTCTTCTTGGAGATAATTGCAGGTATTCAAATAGCACTTCTTCTTCTCCAACTCTTGACCTTGTGGTGATTCTTCTCATGAGTTTTCGTGCCTGCATTCTTTTGGGACCAGTTGATTCTTCCCCTGAGTCACCAGATATGCAAATAATAGCTCTTTTCAAGCAAGAAAATTACAGCAGATGCACATCAACTTTGCTGCAATAAAAATGAGACCTCTAGTGTCCCACCAGGCATGCCAAAACTGTTAGTGCGGATCACAACACCCCTGACGCACATCGTTTCTAGGTTGATGTTTCAGGCATCCAGTGTGATTGCACCACATGGAAACCTCTCTCCAAGTGTGGGACTTGTGAAACTGGAGAGGAATCTCCATATTAGAGGCCGGTTCCTCAAACTCCTCCGATTTAGATCTATATTTTGCACAACTACAAATGTTCGAGATCCTAATCCTACTCTAAATTGCAAGAAGACAGGATAGAAGTGTAAAAATTGAAACTAACTAAAGATGGTGATGCACCAAAAGGAGTGGTGAATATTTTTGTCATGCAAATAGACACAGACCAAATATTGCAACATAAAACATACACAGGCTGATAAGATATAATTTAGGATCTGAAATGAAGTAAATAATACAAACAAAGGACTAAAACTCATTCACAAAGCTTGCATTATCATCTCCAATGTCAAAACCACTGCATTACAACCTCAGAGAGGTAGAAAACCTGTTACAATCTTTGAAGAGGTCTGATTCTTGCAACAATCACTTGTTGGAGGTGAAAGAAGAAGATTGCTATGCCAAAAAGTGTTCCCCCTTTAGAAATGAGCCAAATCTAGCTTTTACATTGCATGGGTCGAGCCTAGGAGAGAGAAAACATACAAAAACGTGGGAGCCCATTCCTCATTGACTGCAAATGCATTAAATCAGCATGGAGGACCTTACAAACCCATACCCTACCATTTTTGACCAAATTGGAGGAGAATGCGACCCATTCTGTATTAAATTTGGTCGCTGAAATGTCACTTCTGGCCATGAACACGCGTCAGAGCCATTTCTTAACTTTCTCTCTCCAGACTGAACCAAAATTCAAGATTGACCTTAGAATCATGTAGAGAATTTTATAAGATTTCCAATGATATAAAGAATGTGCAAATCCGAGCTCTGGATCGAAAGATATGGCGATCTGAAGATTTAGGGCACAAAACAGGCAAAAATGGGTTTTGAAATTTTTTCCCACGCTCCGCCACCTGGACGACACATGTCGGGTGCTGATTAGATGAGAAATTCTCTCTCCTTCCCTTACCCGTGGGTTTTCCTTGGAATTTTGATCCTTTTGTAATTTTGGAAAATTTCCCATTTTTTCCCCGCGTCCCCGCCACTTGGGACACGTGACATGATCTGGTTGGAGGACAGGGGCGTGGGGTCATCCTTTACCTTTTAGTTTTTTGCCAAAACTTTTACCAAATTCTCTAATTCCTCCCTGAGCTCCACATTCCCCTTCTCCTTAGGACACGTGTCCAATTCCTATTGGCTCGGGCCAACGCTTCAAACCTTGCCCTTTGAAATTTTGGACGTTTTCCCTTGTGACACGTGGCATTTCCTGATTCGTCCACGGGCCTGCCAGCTTTTCGCGTCCCTCGCGTCCCTTTGGCCCAGATGTCCCAAAATTACCTCAGGGAAAATTTTCTCCAATCCGCCCGATTCGGGCTTCCCTGTCCCTCTTTGAGGTGAAGACACGTGGCGTGATTTGATTGGCTCTCGGCTCTTTCAGCTTTCCGCATCCGCCGCGTACTTCTGGCCCGACTGTCCCGGACCGCCTGGGACAAATTTCTCTGATCCACCCGAAATGGGCTTCCTTTTCCTTCTTTGCGGCCACTTCACCTTTCCACGTCCTTCGCGTCCTTACGGCCCGGATGTCCCAACCTTATCTGCACAACAGTTAGTCGATTTTCTCACCTTCTACCCGGTCCGACTTTCCGAGTCCCGCGTCCCCCGATGTCCCAACCTGTCCCGGTGTTGCAGACCACCTGGAGGCTTTTCGCCACTCACGCCCGACGTCCCAACTTTCCCAAGGATCCTGGACTAGGACTTAGCCAATTTTATGATTTTTACTGCCCAAGCTTGTTTTTTGCAACTTTTTCACCCTTTTTTAGAACTTGCTCTTTTCTTCTTGGATAGAGAGTTAGAAAAATCCGAGGGGACCCTAGAAACATGATTTTTTGCCTTGAATCAATCTATTTTCCTGGGACTTGAGTATTCAGATGCATGTTATCAATTTTACCCTGGGGGTGCAAATTGGATAACAATGATCTTTTTAGAGTTTTGCTTGTCTTTTTCCTTTTTCTCTTCTTCATTATAGCTTCGTTGTAGGGTTTCACTATCATACCTAAACCTGTAAAACAAACCCTAACTACATGTGCAAGGATCAAGCACATATTAGATAGAATAAATAATTCATATGTTTGAGTCAAATGGTCTCGGGGTCACCCCAATGTGATTTTCATCGAACATTGCACTACATTTCAAACTCAATGTAGTTCTAATTTCTATGTGATATAATCATGTCCCTTGAAGCTAGGTTTCCCTTATGCCATGGTACTAAGATATAATTTTATAACTATTTTTCTCCCAAGATGAATGAGTGATATGGGATTTAAAAATAACCCTTCCTATGTAGTGAATGGTACAACCCAAATGCAATGTTTGAATGTTGTTGTTTTGCCAAAGTAGTAAATAGAAAGTAATAGCCTAGATTTCCTAACCCTTAATAATAGTGAGTAACTCATGTATATAAAATATTATATTGTTTGAATTTTATCATTAACCACTAAAAAGGATGACCTAAAGTGGTGGGTAGTAGTTTGTAAAAGATAGTTGATATGGCATTTCAAATTTGAGAAAAGGAGGGAAAATGATAGAAGCACCCAAAGGGGATAATAGCACTTGGGTGCTCATGTCCCTTATGGGAATTACTATTTGGGATACTCAAAGGATAGAATGGAAAATATTGAGTTGGGTCACATATTATCCAATGTCCAAAAGTAAAGTGTTCATTCTAAAAAGTAAATGATAGAATTATAAAAAGGGTATCAAAGTGTAAAATTAGAAACAAGTGTTGTTAATGTCTAGTTTTCTTTCTTAGGAATTATGCATATAATGACATACTTAGATGTGTTGTGTAAATAGTATTTTTTTATTTTGCGGATACATTTTCCCCACTTTATATTGGTGAGTGAATATTCACTAGCATAAAGTATATAAAAAGAGTGTACCTTGTGGAGAGTCGAAGGAGGTTGTATCCAATAGTGTGATAGATGGAAATTGACAATGTTTCAAATAGAGGTTGAAACATGTGTATCATGGAATCTAAGAGGGGATGAGAACCCTATGGATGACCTTGTGTTTGTATTAGAAATGATGTATGTATTTTTTCCTTAAATATTTCCTTTTCCTAAGTGTCTTTTTCTTGAGATTCTATTTTATAAATAATTTAGTAAATGTGAATATAGAAATGCATATTAACTAGTGAATCAAGGATAGAATACAACTAAGTGTCATGAGATAAGAGATAGAATTGTTTCCATGTTTTTGTTTCCTTATAAATGGTTGGAAGAGTCAAGATTAATCAATTCTTGAACTAATTTAAACATATTGAGGATTTAGAAATCTTTTCACCACACTTGAGGATTTAGGCATCATGTCACCAAGAGAAGAGTGTTGGGAGAGATGTAGGATTTTACCTCCAACCATTAACTCTTCCCCATGAATAAACACCACTGCAAATGGTCAAAACCTAATAGAAACTAGAAACATGTGAGACATTGTTCCAAGTATATCGTTGTCTTACATATTCCCTAGGTGTATACACCTAATTTTTCATACATGTTACTAAAAAATATTTTGTGCAGATAAGGGTGGTTGGTGCATCTATTTCTTAAGAGGGTTCCTTAAGGGGCATACCAAGAATGGGGTATGACTCTACACATGGTCATTATGGTTTAGAGATATTACCTAGAGAAATGTACCACTATGTGGTCCTAGATTTAGTTCCCCTTACCTTTATTGGTCATTTTATGTCACAAACACCAACACTACCAACACTTGCTTACATCTTATTTCATCATTGACACCTTTTTCACTTTCTTTCCCTTGATCGATGATGTATATTCACTCCACTTGAAATTAGGTTCTCCTTAGCTTATGCCACCACATGTGGGAAATGTAGTTGGTGTTAGATTTTTCCTTGACCGATGTCATCACCTACGAGTAATGACATCAAGAATATATGCACAACACACATAGACATTTAAAGGAAGAAATAAATGACACAAATAAGAAATATTCTCTACTATTTTGCACCACCTTCACATCTACTTGTTTTACTCCTGATTTATCTTGCACTTGATTTGGATTGGACACTCTTATTGGTTTTATATTTCTTGCATGATTGGGTCACCTATAGTGAGTCTAAGATAGGAACGATGTTCCCCTTCTCCACCAATATCAGTTCTCTCTTAGTGTATTATTTCTATGGAGAGATAGATGTATCAACGACCACCCCGTAGTAAGTTCTCTAACCTTCTTTTTCATTTTTCATAGATTATTTCATCTCCTTTCCCATTGATTTATGTTATCTTAGTATTGTATGTACATCAGTGTTAGTTATCATATTGCTCTTATATGATCATCTCCTTATCTTTCCTTTATTTACATTTCAGTTATATTGTAGTAGTGTATATTATAAATGTTTTTATTATCTTTCTATCAATATACATCTCTCCCCCATTAACTAATATCCTAGAAGGGTACTCTCCTCTATCTTGATTGTAGACCTTAGAAACCCTAGGTTGACCTAGTGTATGGATCACTTCCCTCTAGATATGTGACCTTAGCACTTTTTTAGCCCCTTTAAATCAATGAAATGTGTGGCAGACCATGTGTGCCTCCTCTTCCTTGCCTCATACCCTTATAGAGAAGAATACTTAGGAGTGTAATCAATCGAGACAAATTCTTGGTCTGTCATATATTCTAGTGAACATGACATGAATCCTACATGATTTTTTACTGAACACAACTCGTTAAAAGTATCCATATCCAATTTTTACGTCATTTCAAATCACCAAAATTTAGAAAACCTAAAAAAATATCCTACAGATACCATCACCCAACGACGATATTGTCTACTCCTCAGTAAACTTGTTTCTCATGTCATCATCCCTTGTGTAATTTTTTGCACAACCGATAGTAGTCGATAAGTTCTATTTCAGGAAATTGTCTTAGCTAAATCATCACTCTATGGATTATTTGGGCCTAGGAACTTCTGATTTTGTTTTGCAAAATTTCTGAAACCTTTCACCCAAAAGTTGAATTCACCTTCTTCATGGATTATTGTTTCGTAGGAGTCCCTAGAAAGAAACCTCCCACCTACCACAATGGCATATTTGAGGAGGAAGAGGAAAATCAAAATAAAAACACTTCTAATCACCCTCCTGAGATTCATAAATTCCTCATATAATTTCCTCAGTACAAGGATGAATCAGAAGAAATGATTAGTAAATGTTTTGTTGAATTTGTCTCCAAACAACTTGATAATAGGGGAAAATGAGAAAGGTCCTGAAGCAAGTAAATTTAAGAATTCCCCAATTCAGACCCTACCAACCTCATCATCCAACTCATCAATAAGATTAATCAACAATAATCCACTATTGCGGCTTTATTCCTTCAAATACAATCCAATATGGCTCAACTAGTTAATCTCCCTATAATAGGATCTTGGGGCACCGGGCCCTCTCTTTTACCAAATGGGGATAATGGGGTTCTCATAACCTAACCCACTATCCATTATAAATTCCTAAGAGTATTCCAACAAGATCCTCTAACACATTACATTTTAGCAGGTATTGCTCCTTCCATCTCCTATGATGGGTCCACTTGATCCCTCCCTTCACATTAAGGCCTTTAGAAATATTTATAAAGAGTGGATCATAGCCAATTCATATGTTTCCACAAAACTCTTAGCTAAAACCCTCACTAGGGATGCTTTGGATTGGTATCATACCTTACCTCCTAACTCCATAGTTGAGCTAGAGTCCTTGGTGACAACCTTAGTGAATGAATTTTAGTATCATGACTTACTTGAGAATAACATTAATTCCTTCATCAACTATCAACAATCTGAAAATGAATCAACACAAGCCTTTATCAAATGTTGGAAGAACCTATTTATGTGCATTAAACATAACATATCTGGTGATATCCTTTTCCAAATTTTCCTACAAGATCTTGAACCTCACCTTCAATACAAGGTGAGGTCTTTTTCTCCCACCTCTCTAGAAGAAGCCTTTGAACAAGATAAAAGGAAAGATTACCTCATGAGATAGTTTGAGAAAGTTTCTCCTAAGATATAACCCAATAAACAAGTCCAAATCCTCCAACGTTCTAAGAACAAGAATGTGACAGATGATAAAGTCTTTAATACTCTTCCCCTTTTTGCTTCTTTGAATAGAACCATCTTTAACATTGATCAACAAACTAACAACAACAAAAATAAACCTCGTTATCATCAACCATTGAGTAAGGATTGAGTTGAAAATTCAATTACCTAAGCCATTTACCATGATCTTAGATCATTTTTGACATGAACCCTAATGACATGATGCAAATAAATTCTGTTGGTGGCATGATAATTGGGGTCAATCTAATGAAAACAATCATGGATTATACATAATTTCCATCAACTTCTTCCTAGGATCCTAGTTTGACCATGACACCATCGCTCATGAAAATTTGACTTAAGTGGTCAAAGCCTAAGATATAGTGTAGAAAAAATATCATCATGAAGTTATTAACCAAGCTAATGAGAAGTTACAAGTATTCTCTAATCCCATGCCTAATCATAATACAGGTGAGATTTTCAAAAATTAAGAGCATGCTACGATCAATTTAGTTTAAACAAACTATCCTCCTGAAAGCACAGTTTCCATGAATGATGTTAGGCATGTCATAGCTTATATAGAACCTGAATATCATATATCATTATATCCTCAAACTCATAGGGTTGTATACCCTTATGTACCTCAAAATCAAGCCTCCTAAGGAAAAAATCTCCCTCTTCAAATGCCATCAACCCCTTTAGAAAATATCCTACACCGCTGATGGTGCCTAGTATTTATTCCTTAACTATAAACAACATCACCTGTGGAAAATCTCATGTAGGTTCGATAATGTCTAATCTTGCTTTTACAGGACAATAGCATCCCTTATCAAATTAAAAATTATAGGGCCAATAGAATATAAATTGAGCAAAATATAGTTTTTAAGTCTCCCTGATTACACCTACTTCTTACGGATTTGTTCTTAAGCAATTCTATCACTCTTAAGCCACTACAAAACTTAGTCATAATGAGGGGGTCCTCTTGAAACACTTTCCCAACTTCCTAGCTAAATATATTTTCTAGAACTCATGCATATGTCTCCTCACCACCGCGAGCATCTCATGAAATCCTTATTTGACATGAACATCCCCTTTCCTCCCACTTTAGGGTAGAGTCCCACATTACATTGCTAAGAGGAAATAATCCATCGTTAGTGTGAGGAGCTCTCTGTTCCTACCAACCTTTCCATGAATCCTCAATCTTACATTTGATTCCCTATAGCCTCCATGATCCATGATGAGATATTTCTCTATACATACGATCTACATATTTTCATCTTAGCCCAGATTGGCCACACTACAGTACAAAAAAAATTTCTCATTAATGAAGGAGCGACGCATGTGCTACCTCATTAGGCTTCATTAAGGATATGAGTTACTTTATAGACAACTTTAAATATACATGTACCACTTGTCAAGGATATGACCACCGATAGATTCCTCCCATGGCATGTATTTGGTTACCCATCACCGTGCCTCCTAGGATTTTCCACATTAAATTCATGTTTTTTAACTTTCCCCTATCTTATAATATCCTCCTAGGGCAGCCTTGGACTCATCGCATGTGCACAAAGTGGCTTCCTCTACATGTTAATGTGTTAAATTTTCTCACCTAGGAAATATCTATAAGATTCAATGGGATCCTAATCCTTGGAACTACAAAAAACTCCAAGAAAAGGGGACATAAAAACTCCCAACTCTAGACAAGTTATCTACCATCCCTTTTTAGGAGTATCAATGCTTCAATATCCTATAGATTCTCTTTTTGGCAATATCAGGTCATCTCAAATTAGATGAGTGTACACCTCCAAATCTCTTTGATCTTTATGATGATGAGCCCGATGAGATCACACTTAGATTTAGTAATTTCAATCTTTCACCGCTTATCATATCCCAATTACCTCCTTATGACCTCATCCTCACAAAAAGAAACCTTGGTTTCCGTTTTTGTCTCACTTTACACCACAACATTCATTACAACATATAGTCTTATTAGAAGACTATAGTTGAATTTTGTTTTGTGGAAACTTCCACATTAGACTACGATGATAGTTATGCTTTATATGATCCTCACCCGGCCGATACACCCATATTTGTGATAGGGAAGTTTTACATTACCAAGAGATCCTTCATACCCAATACACTCATGATATAAATGTCATCTTCATACAAGAGGAATCCTTGAGTATGGTTGATACATATCTCATCCGTTTAGTGCTTGAGCCTTAGGTCTCTCCACCGGACACTTTACCTCACACTACTCCTCTGCACTCTACAATCCATCTAATCGACCCATTTTCCCTTATAAAAGCGAGATGATCGCTTTGCTAATTTTGACTATAAAGCTAATGAAATCATTGGAGATGACCCCATATACGTTACGTCAATGATTGAGCCACAAATTAATTCATTGGAACCATCTTCACCCAATGTATAAGTTCCTTCCCCACCTATTTCATTAGCCCTCCCTACCTCTTTCCCTTATGGCACCTCGTTTCCCTACGACTAAGCCATATTGCACATGGCATGAGGCCCCAGGACATGATGTCTCAAAATTTAGAGCTTATCAATGACACATGAAGAAACTCAAAGAAAAGGTAAAATGATACCACACTATAAAGGCATCACAACCTTCCGCTTTAGCTCCTTTATTTTGTTCTCACCATGAGTATTGGGCACATATCAATGTTAACTATCGGGTTATACGTAATAAGCATCAGGTTCTTGAGTCCTCTTCATACAAGATAAATCATAGAGCTAACTCCTCTTAGAACCGACCACCTTCCCCTCGAATGACCTGACCACAACCCACTTATGGGTCGCCACCTCATCTCACTATGGATGATATTCAGCATGATATTCTCACCCATCTAGAGGATTGGATTGATGAAACCAATTTTATATGAGATCTAAAGTTCATCGACAAATCGTTATTATAAAACATACCATATATGACCTCATGTCTCGAGATACAAGTCACATCTTACACTAGGTTGATGACACCATCATCGGTGGCTTACGATCTTTCATCCCTTGGCTAGCTATCTCTAGTACCTTAATTACATTTTATTTATCGCTTGACTTGAGCTCGACCTTCACTTGGGCACTTGACCCCCACTTGGGTTTTCAAACACTTCCTTATATATCATCTTCGTTTGGGCTCTTGGCCCCCACTTGGGTTCTCACACACTTTTTGTATCTTGCTACATACTTTCTTGGGTTGACTTCCCTACTTGGATATCTCATCCCGTACGCCCATAATTCTCCTACCATTGGATTTATATGGTCTTGATTCCTCCTATTTTTGGCTTTATACACCCCAATATTTCCCATTGGGTCGCCAGGTATTATGTGCATCCTTGCTTAGCCTTATGGCCTTGCTTGTATTTATTTACTTGAAAATGCCATGACATCCTATCATTAGATGTCATGTTCATTTTCCGCACCTTAACTTATTCACATCATGTGGGTTGGGTTATCCTACCGATTCCCCTCCCGTTAGGTTTATCTATCTAATTAAATTATCATGATTCCTAAGTACCATGATTATCATCACATGCATACATGCGGAAAATAAGAAATTGATAAACAAAGTAACATATAAACATCCAATGAACAAAACTACCATAATCATCATGTGTGTTTGTGTGTTGAATTAATTTTATTCATTAAAAAATGATACAAAAACAAGTACATGGATTTGGCCCATCCATAGTAAGGCTCATGCAACCTCACCTCCTAGGGGGGTATCTAGATGTTTTGGGCTGATGGGGCTTCACCGTTAGCTTGTCTTATTCAAGCTAGAGATTCCACCCTAGATAGGGCTCCGTAGGACTCTCCCTATTCTCTCCATTTGTGCCTCTAATAAAGTAATCCTCTTAGCCTCCATCCGTGGCATCTAATAGGTGGGAAGTATGCACATTTACTAAGGCTACTTGTGCTTCACATAAACTCTATATAGCATCACATATATGCTACCTATGGGCATTATTTCATGTGCATCCATATATCTCTACAATGTCCTTGATACCTCTCCAACCAGATTGAAGGCACCAACTGAATCTCCCATTGATGATGTTACTAGATCAACCATCATTGTAGTATCTTGGACATCCAGCATATGATCTAGGATCTCATGATGGGAACTCTTTATCAGGGAGTGTCACTTCTCTACTTCCACTCTTTAAAACCAACTAAAAAGACATGTGTCACTTACAGTACACATATAACACAAGAAATACACTCAACACATCTATCTAACATAATTAAATGCATACTTAGAAATTTCGGCCTTTATATGATGGACTCATCATCTCCTCAATTTCCTAGTACCTCCTCCTCCTCACCATCACAATGAGGTGTAGCTCCCATAAATTATACCCACCTATCTCGGGCACTACTATCATGTCCCCTATCTGCCGATCTAGGCCTTTATCTAAGGTGCATCTCCATCGGAATCTAATAGGTGTCAAGACACCTCCTCCCGACCGGTGCATCTACCTCTCCCTCAGCCACCCTCCTAGTTGTCCCACTAATACGCCATTAGTGATAGGATAAACTCCACTTGTTTCTCTACCTTATGGACCCCTTATAGTGGATCCTCCATCGATCCTTCCTTTGAACCAATACTTGATACATCCTTGATCATCTGTGTGGTGGGCCATGAACATCCCCACCATAACTATGTTGCCTCCAAATATGTTCGTCCACCACATGTACCCTATGGTGCCTTAGTGCTAAAACCCTCACCTCTCCTATTACATCTTATCTAGAATGTCGACATTGATATGGTGGTAATGGTGGTACCACCATGGTAATCTTGTTCATCCCAAGGAAAATTTTAAGACCCCCTAAAAAAATTTAGAAATTGGTCAAGGAATATGTGAAAATTGTCTTTCACATGAATGGTGAATATGAAGACATCACTATTAAATTCTACCAAACTATATCTTTTTATATTCTACAAACCGGTAGCATAGTTTATGCTAAGGAAGAAAACATATATTATGTTGTTGGTTGGTAGCATTAAAAATGCTCTTGGCCGTAGCAAATTTTATACTACCGATGACGATATATAGTATATTGTCGGTGATAGAATAAAAAATGCTATCAGCGAACAACGTACTATATATTGTCGAGTGATAACATAAACAAATGCTACTGTTTGATTGTATTAAGGAAAAAAATTGAATTTATATTTCGTGGGAATGGCGAATTGATTTTATAATTAACTTATACCTCGAAACATTTGGCGACCTAGTCCTAATTCCTACCCTAAAAATTTACCTATTTCAAATTTCAAAACCAAAATAGTTATGAATTAACAAAGATTAGCCACTAAAATTTTCCATAGTTTGTCCAAACTATCTCAAAACCCTACTCTCCAAGTGTATCTCGACCCAATATAAATAATGGCCTATGACCTCTATAATGGCCTTTATGTGCTCAGTATTGGCCGAATAGGATACTTGATCCACATTCCCTATATAAGGCTATCATATAACATCATACCAACCCACCTATGATAGCATTCAAAATGTTTGAAGTGTTCTCACTATCATCCCATATGCTATTAGAGTACTCTAGGGGTATCTGTTGTTATCACCAATGGTGTACTTGTCATTGATACATAGGGAACCTCTCATAAATATAGATGGTTAGTAGAATGAGGGTTCTCATAACCATCTTTCCTTTGCATATGACCTTGTAGAGATCATGCACTAGTTGTACCCATATGGTGGTTCCTAACTAAAGGAAACCCCATGATCTACCACATCCTTGTATACTACTATAAAAAATAATAGAATGGATCCATATTCCTTGTGCAACACTATCTGTGCCACAACAATCCCCATAACCACTTTCTAGATAACTAGAATCCCTAAGGCATACACTTTGAATTGATTCAAACACACAACATACATTCATTGTATGTCGGATCTTAGTAGCCCATATGACTAAGGCTCTCCACTCTGCAACATTAGGAGTCAAATAATAGTACATACGGGTCCCTCTAATGGGTAACCCCAAAATTCCACAAACATCCTATAAGGTCAAGGAAATATCCATGGTTTACTATCCCATCCACCACCGAAAGGTGTTAGACCTAGTCTTTTATACGGAAAAAACATTTAGATTAGGTACAAATCTAAAAGTATCCAGGGCATCTACATGATGCCATCAAATTCCCAACCCTATAACTAGGTCACTTCTACCTAATTCAACCCTAAAACGAATCTAATAATCCATACCACGTCAATAATCCTCCATAGGTAGATCCTACAATCTCCCTACATGCCCAAAATGACAGAAAAATAGGAATTAGAACCTCTAAAAATCAATTAAGTACATAAACTACAAATAAAAAAGACACACACAATTCCTTAGACGCCATCAGCCCCTTTGTCAATATCGTTAACCCCTATAAAATTTCTATAACCATCCTAACGCTATCAACCCTCTTCCTTAGTGGGGTTGATGGTGTCTTCCTAAAACGGTCATGAATTTTGAAAAAATGAATCTTAAAAACTAAAAATGAAAAAACTAAATTTAAATCCCCAAAACCCACTTGTATTTTTTCCTAACCTACCCTATAACGCAAGTTTGGATGAAAATGACACATTCATGACTCTAAAAATGTACAAAAACCAAATGACACCTAATTTACTTGAAAACATTAAATATAATGACTTACCCATGGTCACACCCTACCACATGCACCACCTCGTCGTCCCCTATTATTTCCTTTTACTCATGTCACATCATTACAAAACACACCCAAATTTGGAAACCAGATCTCAGTTATCTCAAATCAAAAATATCAATGAACAAATAGCTAATAAAATGACTATATAAACATGACATTTTTATTCAAATTTGGTTGTGATAACCCTAAAAATTCCAACGAATTCCATTTTTTCTCGAGCTCTGACAAATGTGTCATTTGTTACATTGTGACCATACCCTTGAGCCATTTGTTTTGACCTATTAGACATAAAATTCGGATGCATTTTGATTTTTACCTCTTTTGGACACCTTTCTATACCACTATGACATTATCACATTACGACACCTCAAAAAATATGACATGACATACGTCCCATGAGCCCCTAGCTAGGTGATTTATTTCTTATTTTACTAATGATCCTCTAGTGTTTATTTTTAGTTTTTCTTCTTCATGGTTCTTTCAACATTTATCAGGCTGCACATGGCAAAACAAGCGGAACTATTAGGTACACATTGATGAGTATATTTCATTTTAGCTATAGTATTTTGTTACTTTAAATATCTACATTCAATTTTAGTGTTACAAGTGTTTCATTCTATCAACCATCTCATGTTTTTATAATGCAACATCCTATGATCAACACTGTGGCATATGCATACACCTAATTTTTCATACCTATTACTAACAACTCTTTTGTGCAGATAAGGGTCATTGATGCATCTATTTCTCGAATGAGGTCCTTCGAGGATTTTCAGAATGGGTATGACTATACACATGGTCATTATGGGTTAGAGATAGTATACAAAGAGATGTATTGTTATGTGGTCCTAAATTTAGTTCCCTTGCCTTCATCATTCCTTTTATGTCACACACACTAACACTCTTGATACTTTCTTGCATTTGAATTCATCATTGAAACCTTTTCGAGTTTCTCTCGTGTGATCCATGTCATATTTTCACTTTACTTGACATTAGGTTCCTCTTGGCATAATCCATCACCCGCAGGAAATGGTGTCGGTTTAATACCATTGGCTGATGTCATCACCCACATGCGATGGTGGTGGGTATGTATGCACAATATAAATAAATATTTAATCGAATAAAGGAATGACATAAACAATAAATCTTCTTTGTTATTTTACGCCATCTTCATATATGCTCACTCTACTCTTGGTTTATCTTGTCATTGATTTGGATTAGACAATCTTCTTCATTTTTAAATTGCTTGCATGATTGGGTCACCTATAGTGAGTTTAAGATAGGAAAAGTGTTCCGCTTGTCCACCCATAGTGATTATCTCTTAGTGTATTGTTTCTCTGGAGAGATAAACACGTCAATAACCACCCCACATGTTCTAACCTTATTTGTCATTTTACATAGATTATTTCATCTCCTTTCTCATTACTCTATGTTAGCTTAGTATTGTATGTACATTGGTGCTAGTTATCATATTTCTCTTATATGATCAACTTCTTATCTTTCCTTCATTTACATTTTAGCCATATTGCAGTAATGTAGATTTTACATGATTGTATTATCTTTTTATCAATCTACATCTTTCCCCATTAACTGATATCCTAGAAGGGTACTCTCCTCTATCTTGACTGTGGGCCTTAGAAACCCTAGGTTAACCTAGTGTAGGGATCACTTCCCTCTAGATATACAACCTTATTTCTCACTATAGCCTTTAAATCAATCAAGTATGTGTCATTCAATTTTTTTTTCTTTCTTTATTTCCTCAAAGCCTTGTAGAATGGAAAATGTAGGAGTGTAATCCATTGAGACACATTTTTGGCCTATCATACACTAGGTGTCACTTCCTTATTTGATACCGAGAAAATAGAGTAATTAGTTCCCTTGCTCAAAGTATGAAACTTGTCACTGATTTTTTTCATGTTATGTTGAATTGTAACTTGTAACTAAGTTTTTGCTACTAGGATTTAGAAAATCATATCACTAAAAACATATTGCAGTTATAAGCTACTTGTTTTTCCCCAAGAAAAAAATTCCTAGATAGGACACTACCGCCCACTGTTCCTATTTTTATTAGGTGCTTACATGCCATATTGTGTTTTTTAGCCCAAGTATGATTCTAAAATAATTTTTAGCTCTTTTTTATTGTGATTTTGTTGTGTAACAACCTATGGTAGGTTTATAAACCGATCGAGAGTGAATTAATCACTCGATGATTGCCCCCACTCATTTTGGGTACGTGAGGTAAATGAATGCGAGCACATCTAAAATAAGGAAAGCTTAAATTTATGTGCACATATTAAACAAAACTCATGTATGGGGAATAGAGAATGTGCATGATAACTACCATGGCACATGAAAAATAATGGGAAATGATAGCAAAAAGTTTTAGTCACAAATAAGAATGACATAATGTAATAGAAACTCATCAAAACATAAAGTAATATAGAAAAGGACAAAAATTAGTTGGCGGAATACATGGGAGACTACTCGACATGTCACAAGACAATCAAGGCCTTCAAGGCTGTAAAAGAAAATGATCTAGTAATTATAGGGAATAACCCACAAACAAATCACAATCATAGAAAATAATATACAAGTAACTAGTATGATCGAGATAAACATGGTTTGCAGTAGACCTAAAAGAAAAATGTTACACATGAAGTACCCATTAGCATGTTATAAAAATTTATAATATGCCACAATGTATACATCTAAAAATAGGAATGAAAGTAGTAGATATTGTAATGATAGAACCTGAATATAGAGAAGTAGGAAAGGTAGATACCCTCAGGAGCCTTAGTGGGACTAGTAGAGAACAATGTCAAGCATCATGCATCATGTGATAACCTGTAAGTATCTTGTATTCACCTCAAAATTACCATGTGAATGTGCATGTGTGTATGGAAAAATGATAGAGCATATTATGAATCAAAGTGATATGGTAAGAAATGTGCAACATATAATAGTGTAATCAAACAAGGATACAATCAATTATAATATAAGCTATTATTTTTAAATTTTTACAAGTATTTGAATGTTTTTAGATTATTAGAGTACAAGATCTTATGAATAGGAGAGGAAGCAAGGTTGATCCTCGGTGTATGAGTTCAAAGCTAGGTTCATGTAGGTGACTGCACCTCAATAGTCATGTTTGAACCTTAGAACAAGAGCGTGTCATTGAGTAGCAAGGGGATAGTATGAGATATGTTATAGTGGGCATTTCCCTTGATTTTGTATTGTGAAACATTCGATGTGTGTGTGTGTGGGGGAAGATAATTTTTATGTGATGATGTTTACTTGTATTGTTATATGGGTTATTCAATTATTTGATTTGAGTTGATATGTGTTAAAAATGTTGTGATATATTTTTATATTTTGTGATGATGTTGTAGAGTAGATGAGATATTTTGATGACATAAATACCAATAAGATGATTATAAAATATATATTATAATGATGATAGGCATGAATGTGATATAATCATTGAATGGGGCTTGTAATAAATATGATATCAATGGTGAAGATGAATAGGGAAGAATAGACCATGCGAAGCAATAGATATAATGATATACATTTATAAAATATGTGTAAAATCATGTATCACTAAAGAACATATAGTATCTAGCTAGAAATAATGCACCAACTATGCACAAATAACCCAAATGATGCAATATCATGATCATAAGTTCCGAATGATAATCCCAAATTGATCATAGTGACACTAGGAAGTTGTGGGCCATTTATTGGAAAGTGTTGCTCCTTTGGGACCCATGTGGGTTTTGGGTTGAATAATAAGTGGGGTAGTCATCTCATGTGTATATGAATGCAAGGGAGGAGGAAACAAGATGACCTAGGAGGACAAGAGGTATTCAAAGTAATAGATGGTAGTATTTGGAATCTTCACATAGGGGAATTTGATCTATCCGCATGACATGCATGAAAAACAATGACACCCTTGTCCTTAAGAAATTAAATCCTATCATGGATTGCATAACAATCATTATCTCTATGACCATTGATCCTATGGAAATTACAAAAGGGTTGGGTAGATGAATAACTTCGATCAATCAAAATGTGCAATATGTCATGAGTCCCACATAATGTGAAAATTATAATGACTCATTCTTAAGAGAGGGAGTGGACCATTGCAGAGGTCTACTAAAATGGGATGAATGATCATGAGTATGTCTAGTAGGAGATGGGGAACATAATGGTGGTGCAATAGGAGGAAGAGAAGATGTGCCGTGGAGGGTGGTAAAATAACTAGAAGCATATTCAACAAAATGTATATTAAGCATCTCTTCTTCTAAATGTATAACCTTAAGACAAGGAAATGTAGAAGATTCACATGTATCATATAATAAAAAAAATTTCAAAGGAAATATCAAGCCATGAAAAAATATATATTGCATTTCTATAGATCTATAGATTTATAAAATATATGATATATGCAAGATTTGAAACATAAGATATAATCAGTAATATGTTCATTATTTCCTTGATGCAAATAAGGAAAACACTCAAATGTAACTTTAGGACCATTGTTAGAAATAAAATTTCTAAGAAATGCTTCTTCCATATCAAGATAAGTACTAATATATCCACTAGGAAAATGATGAAACCAATGAGAAGAAATATCAGTAAGACTATTAGGAAATTATTTGAGAAGTAATCTATCATTAGAATGTGAATCCATAACTAATATAAAATCCTTAAGATGCATATAAGGATTACCCTTTTCATTAAAAATATTAAAAGTAGGAAAATTAAAACCCTTAGGAAAAGGTGAATTATAAATCTTCTTAGGAATAGGATTTTCATGAAGATAATTATTATCAATACTATCATAATAGGCCCTACTCTCAAGGGTAAGGGTATGGATCTTATTTTTAAATCACCTACAACATGCATAAGAGAAATAACTTCTTGGGGAGGAATGACATAAAAATTAAGGGGTTGAATCTTGCCATTATGAGTAGTCATAGGTATGCTATTGGGTTGAAATTCAATCTTTAGATTAGTAAGTGGAAAAATAGGAATAGAAACATGAGAAGAAGAATCAAGAGGAAAATAAGTTTGCAAACTTTTATCAACAATCTTAATAGAAGAAGGAATACAAGCAACATGCTCGCTATCCTTATGATCATCATTTTGCACACTATCTTTGGAAGTATCAAGATTAGAAACATATGCATCATGAAATTTTACATATTTTTAATATATCATGAGAAGAAAATGAGTATGAACATCACTATGAATCACACAAGGGGTAGAGGAAGGATTATATGTCTTTTGGGGCACAATAGTCAATGAACAAGCACTTGGTTAAGAAGAAAGAGAGGGATTTTAATATAATTATCAATATCAATAGGACCAGATGTAGATATTTGTGCATATGTAAGTGGAGGAGAAGAAGTGGGGCGAGGGCCATTTAGGATAGAGCCTACAACATCAAAAGAAGTATGTATATTACAAACATCAGTAATAAAAATTTCTTCATCAAAAAATTTAACCTTATCCTCAACACATGTATCGGTTTTAGCACTAGAAGCAACATAACTATCAAATTCATAAGAACTAGTAGCCTTAATAGGGTTAGGATAGAAACATCAAGATGAGGGTTTATAATATTTGTAAATATGAGAGGAATTTTAGGATGACACATAGCGGTAGTATGTAACTTACATTAGAAGGAAGCTTCCTCTTGGGAATTTACAAAAATAGGTTGAAGACCAGTCATAGGAATAGGATCATATTTGAGAAAAGGAGGTTTGGCACAACAAGTTTGCATCACTTTTTGGTAAGCCATGAGAAACTCACAAAATGAGGGATCTTAGGGAAAGATATGGTTTGATCAATAAATGGGTTCACAAAATGATTTAAAAAAATTTAAATATTTATTAGAAGACTTAGATCAAATAGATATAACAATAATAAACAATATCTAATGAACAATGACAAGTAAATGTGAACAATATAGAGATAAGGGTGACTTAGCTTGAATCCAAGGTTGTGGACAAATTCTAGACTGGAAACTAGGTGAAATATGTTGGATTTGGATGAGTATGCTTCATCTAGAAAGCTGAGACTTGTAAGGCTTTTAGACAGAACCGACCAAAGGAGTACAAGACCACCCCTAGCACTAGTTCCTGAGCTAGGCATTGGTGTCCTCGCAACAACTTTGGATCTGATATTTTCAAGTTTTGGACTTGTCTTCTTCCTTTCACTCTTTGTCTCTTTGGCTTCACTACATGGTTTTACTATCAAAATTGAACCTATAAAAAAAACCCTAGTTGTTTACATAAGGGTCAAACACACATTATATAGATTAAATAATATATATGTTTGAGTCGGATTGACCCCGGTGGTCACCCCAATGTGATTTTCACCGAGCACTACTCTACGTTTCGAATAAATGTAGTTCTAGTGTGTGTGTGTGTGTGTGTGTGTGTGTGTGTGTGTGTGTGTGAGAGAGAGAGAGAGAGAGAGAGAGATAGAATCATGTCCCTTAAAGCTAGGTGTCCCTTATGTTAGTCACACCAAAAATTGGGCTATAAATACTTTTCCCCCAAGATGAATGTGTGATATGGGATTTAGAAATAGTCCCTCGACATAGTTAATGATGCAACCCAAATGTAATGCTTAAAAGTTACTCTTTTCCTCAAGTAGTAGATATGGAGTAATATCCTAAATTTCCTAGCCCCTTATAATAGTGATTAATTCATGTATATATATGATTACCTTGTTTTAATTTTATCATTAACAACTAAAAATTATGATCCAAAGTGATATGTAGTAATTTAGAAAAGATAATAGTCCATGTGGCATTTAAAAAATTTAGAAAATGAGGGGAAAAGACATAAGTTCTCAAAGGGGACAGTAGCGTGTAGGTGCTCCTCTGTCCTAATGGTCGATCTTGTCTTGGATGCTTGTAGGATAGAATGGAAAATATTGAGCTAGGTCACATGTTGTCCAATGTCCAAAAGTAAAATGGTCATTCCAAGAAATAAAATGATAGAAATATAAAAAGGGTAAAGCAATGTAAAAGTAGAAAGTGTTTGATTTCATGTCTACAATAAGATTTTCACTAAAAATTATATATATATATATTGAAAAAATCACAAAAATATAGGAACTCGATATTTGAGTGTAGAGCATATATCTATAATTTCATGATGAACAAATAAGTTTGGACTGTTTTACATGATGTAGGAAAAAGGTTTCTCTACTATAAAACAATAAAAACATTTAAACAAATTAATATATATATATATATATATATATATATATATATATATATATATATATATATATATATATGTATATATATATATATTTAAAATTTCACATGCTTTATTCACTTAAATAGAGGTAGAAAAAGTGTAATACTTTGGGACACACTTATATTGTTTGACCCATAAATATAACATTTTAAAAATATATTGGTTTGAAAGCGAGCTAAGAAATTATCAAGTAATGTAGTAAAGGTGTGTGTGTGTGTGTGTGTGTGTGTGTGTGTGTGTGTGTGTGTGTGTGTGTGTGTGTGTGTGTGTGTGTGTGTGTGTGTGTGTGTGTGTGTGTGTGTGTCCACATGGTAATTTACAAAACCGATCAAGTGCATAATCTTTAAACTTCCTTAGAAATAGATTTAATCGATATTTTATCATTACAAGAAAAGTATAAGAATGAGGCCTACTTATACATAAAATTTTCTAATGTGATAAGAAGGATCTCCCTTTCTATTGAATAATTCAAAATTTGGAGAAATAAATCCTATTGGAAGTGGGTATGCAATAACTTCATTAGATAAGGGTTTAAAAGAGTGCCATCAAAAACAACCCATTAGTTATTTTATTTTGAAATACTCGAGAAATAATTTTAGTTTGATTTTGTAAGTCAAAAAATTTACACATCGAATAGTCATTTAAAGATTTAGAATAGAGATAGGCTTCTTTCAAATTTAGTTTGAGTCAAAAAAGAATGAAATATATTGTTTTATCAACAAGGTTACTATTTTATGGGTTATAGAGGATTATGTGTGCTTTCTTAGACATGTTTCATTATGACTAAAGTAGATAAGATTGTACGTATCTCACTATGGGTTCATTTATACATATTTCTTATAGATCTAGACAATGTTTCAATGTTGAAATTGTTGATTGGTTTCATTGGGGATTTTAGTAAAAGGGAAGTCGGTAAAGATAAGGATCGAAAAATTTTAAGATCATATATGAAATAATTTCCTTCTAAGACCTTTTCCACACTTGTCTTGTTGGTTTCATTTGTTTGTTCTCATATTTATAATTTTGATCATGAAGGGATACCATTTCATTGTTTGAGGAGTCTCCAATTCAGAATAAGGTATTCAAATGTCCCTTACTTAATTTCAAAAATAACCCATCACTTTCTATGATAGGGAAGAGGAAAGTCAGTGAACCTAATTCAGTAAAACTGTTTGATGGAATCATGGTAATTTTTATCAAAATAAAAGAATGGTGACTTAGGTTCCTATGACCTTAGAGGGACTCCAAACATCATAACATAATTTTTAGAATATATAGCCAAATACATTACAAAAGAAAAACTAATTGCATTCAAAGGTGAAAAGGAGACCTCGAGAATAACTTGATAAGAACTTTGCATATAATAAATCAATAAATTACAGAAGATAACACAACACAAGATATATGGGGGCCAAGATTCCCTAATATGCAATATATTCAGAATAATACCCTTAAGGTAGGGCAACACCATACAATGCTCCTTAAGGAAGGAGTAACTCCACAATCTCCCAAGATGGGAATCCACTTCGAGGGGGACACCTCCAATATACCTCTACCAAGTAGAAGACTCAACTCATACATACATGACCTCCTCATAATGATACTCACATCCTTTAAATAGGATGGGTAACACCTAATCCCAATGTAGGCCGACCCATTACCCAATATAATTAATTCCTATGTGAGCCCATATAACTAACTAAGGGGATGTGTGCCACATGTTGGCATCTCCATCAACCCATATACATTATAATATTATATCCCATGTGAACCCATACATATAACTAAGGGGATGTGTGCCACATGTCGACATCTCCATCAACCCATATATATTATATTATCATATCCCAAGGTACATAACATTGCCTCCCTCTTTGACATGTTTCATCTCGAAACATAAGAAGAAGCCATATAATGAGTGTGCTTTAAATTATTGCACACTTGTCGCCATGCTTGATCATCCAACCACCCATATGAAATCCTAGTGGGTGATGTTGCTCCAAACCTGATTCCATATTCCATTGTGCTCATCTGATTCCATCCTGGTCCATATGTGTTCCTCCTCGGCATCCATGTGTATCCATAATAATTATTCCTATGATTCCATTTCATATAATTATTTCTCCATTGATTCTGTTTATAGCCTTGATAATTGCTCCTCCAATTCTCTGTATATCTATATAGATTGCTTGCCCTTATGTGCCCTAACATGATAAGAACTTGTATAGCCAAAATTATTACTCCTCCAATTCCCTGTATATCCATATAGATTGTTTCCCTTGTGTGTCCTAGCATGTCTCCATGATTTTTTCCTCTCATGATGATGTGGGTGTCTATATGGTGCAACCTTAGTATGCTCAACCTTATCAATCTTTTCCTCCACTTTCTTTTCCTCTTCCAACTTGTTTGCTATTTCTTTTTTCTCTTGAGTAGAGAAACTATTTTTTTTTTAACTTTTTCATCATGTTCTTCATCCTCTCCTTCTGATTCATCATTATTCTCTTCTTCACCATCTTCAAATTCATCTTCATGATCCAATTTTACATTACTTTTTTCCTTGCTAAGTGTGATATCTTACAATGTAATTTTCTTTCTCTTGTACCATAATTTCATGAATTTCTTTTGCACATTAATATTAATTGTTCCCAATGTCTCTAACCAAGGATATCCAAGAACAATATCCATACCATCCATATCTAAAGCATAAAAATCTGAATGTAAAACATATTTATCCATAGAAATCTTTAAATCTTCAAAAACTTGAATCTCTTACCATCCATTTGAAATTCCTTGATATACTTTGTTTGCACATGTAGATTGTGAACTACATCCATATTGATGAAGTTATATTTGTCTACTAGGGTTTATGGAAACAATTACCTTTTTTCTTTGAATGCACCCTTCAAACTGAAATATTGAAGCTTCCTTCCTTGGAGATGCACTATCATGTGTAAGCACTTCATCATCAACATTTTCTTCTTCTTCTTCTTCTTCTTTAACAAAATTGTGTTTCTTTTTTGTTTCCCATCTAGCTAAGAAAATATCCTCCATTTCCTCCCAATCCCAATCCAATAGATCTATATCCAAATAAGAATACCAATGTCGTGCTTTCCCACCAAGATGAAGATAAAAACTAACCCATACTAAAAATTCTTCAAAATACATTTTTTTAAATTGTATCCACCATTTTTTTGCATCAATTTCCCCATTACCATAGAAAATTGGTATATCCATGATGCATAAAAATTAGGGTTTCACAAACTTACTCCTTTGACCAATATTTGACCTGATGATTTCATGATTTTTGACCTGATGATTTCATCAATCATTCAGCCTCAAATCTAAAACCAAAAATAAGTAACCCCTGCTAAAATTTTGAGAGATTTCCGAATATGTAAAATAATCAAAGAAAGACAGAAAATTGCAACTTGTAGGCTAGTTTTATTTAAACCCCTAAAAATCTCAATATCTTCTTCAAAATAGATCCAAAAATTCTGAAATTTTTACCATAGATTTCTTAAGGGAATGATAAATACTGGAAAAATTTAGAAAATTAATTCCAAAAAATATAGCCTATGAAGCAAATTTAGGCGAAACCCTAAAAATGCAATAACTTCCACAAAACACCTCAAAAATTCTTAAATTTTACTATAGCTTTATGAAACCCTTCCACAACTATGGTAAAACAATTGAGAAAATCTTCACAGCTATTTCCAAAATATAGTCGAATCACTAAAATTAGGGTTTGAACCCAATGTTTTTGTCAAAATCGATGCTCTGATACCACTTGATAAGAACTTTGCATATAATAAATCAATAAATTGCAGAAGATAACACAACACAAGATATATGGGGGCCAAGATGCCCTAATATGTAATATATTCATAATAATACCCTTAAGGTAGGGAAACACCATACAATGCTCCTTAACGAAGGAGTAACTCCAAAATCTCCCAAGATGGGAATCCACTTCAAGGGGGACACCTCCAATATACCTCTACCAAGTAGAAGAATCAAATCATACATACATGACCTCCTCATAATGATACTCACATCCTTTAAATAGGATGGGTAACACCTAATCCCAATGTAGGCCAACCCATTACCCAATATAATTAATTCTTATGTGAGCCCATATAACTAACTAAGGGGATGTGTGCCACATGTCGGCATCTCCATCAACCCATATACATTATAATATTATATCCCATGTGAACCCATACATATAACTAAAGGGATGTGTGCCACATGTCGGCATCTCCATCAACCCATATATATTATATTATCATATCCCAAGGTACATAGCATAACCTCAAGGTTTAAAAAAATAGAATTAGAGTTCTTAGTTACTATGTTTGTAAAAAAATGGTTTCGATTACAATGGCTCCATGTTTTTCAATAAAGGCTTCCAAGTCTACACATTATGCAGTGATGACTCTTAAGAATCCTATTTTTACATATCAAGGACAATATAAAGGGTTCACCATAATCCTCTTTGAAGTAAATTTCCACTTTTTGAATATTCAAGAGGTGGAGGATGACCCAAGCTATTAAATATCGCATGCTCCTTTAGTTTTATTTTCCCCTCAAATAAAAAAATAAAAAATAAACATGGTCATAAAATCATGTTAGATGACATTAGGGATGGCTATTAAATGACTTTAAAGAAAAATATTTCGATTAGAGGAAGAAGAGCCATATCCTTGCTCTCAATCAGTTTTCTCACATTGTGTAGACACTAAAGTATACTCAAAATCAATATTACATCATGCTTTTAGAAAACTTTATATATGTGGACCTTGAATGATGAAAGTAAGATTTTCTACAAAGAGCATGTTTTTATTTGTAGATTCGAGGGTTTGTGGCCCAGCCTTCTTGTTCTTCATGTGTGGATCTCTAAGCATTGGACTCCAACTTTAACTGGTAAGATAGATTTATATCCATGTGCTAAATGCATTTTCATTATTACTTTCTCTTCAATATTTGATAAAGACATCATTGCTTCCAAGCTCTGGACTGTCAATCTAATATTTGGTCATGAAACCCTGGTTCCCATCCTATAACCCACACACAGAATCATTCTCATGGAAACCTGTTTGGATCAAGTTACCCCATTTACCTCTCCAATTCTAGAATCATGACAATCAATTTCATTGGCAATACCTTAGGTACTACACTCTATATAGATTCTCAAACCACTAATTACACCCATACTACCTATGCCCGGATCCTGGTGGAACTTGACACTGATAAAAATCTTCCTGCTACTATAGACCTTAGAGTGCAAAATAGAACTTGGTCACAAACTCTTGATTATGAAGGTCTACCTTTTCGGTGTAGAAGGTGTTTTTGCTTAGGACACACCTCTACTACTTGTGGGATGGAAAAACGTCAACATGAGAAGTGCAACTGGTGGAAAGACGCACTCCCGAAACACCTGATTTTTATGCTAAAAAGGATCTTGAATCAAAAGCAGATACCGTGGTGAATCCGATTCTACCCTGGAAACCCCTCTATCCAAAACTCAAGTTAGCAGCATGAAATATGCACATGTTGTTGAGGGCAACAAGGAAAATAATAAATATATCTCTCAGGATGACAACGTGGCTGCCCCAATTGGAACAAATGCGACTAAGGAAAATACTCCTCCTTTGTCTTCTCCTCCAACCATGGAGGCTCCTTCAGTTGGGTAATAGTTAGCAAAAAGAAAAGAAAATTCACCCTGAAGGAGAGCTCTACACCTAGATGATTTTCTCTGTTAGTGTTCGGCTGGGTTACATTATTTCATTTTTCATGGCCGATCACAAAGTGTTTCTTTTCCAATGGTGTTGATGTACCATTGTTGTTTGATCGTTGTACATCAGTTGTTTATTTGTTGATGCGTTGTTGGTTGTGGATTTTTTCTTTGCGATCTTTTTCTGTAGTTGGTCTTTATTGTTCTATCTGGATTTTGATCTCTTTCTTTGTGCTCAAACTTCCAATTCTAGCTTCTAAGCCTTGTTGTATAAGGGTATAGTCCCTTTCAAAAAACTATTTACCAATAATAAAAAAAAGTAAGCCTTAGTGGTACAATTCCTTGTTGTTTACCATTTATATTACTTAATTGGTCTTTTAATTTGTGACTTACTTGAAAAGAATGTGTCATAAAGATCTCTAACATTTACAATTATTTGTTTTACTTTTAATGAATTTAGTCCAAGATCATATAAATTGGTTAGGACAATGGTATAGTCCTGAATGAGATGTAAGATCTTGACCCTTGTGATTTTGGGTCCTTTTTGTCCACTTTGGGTCTCTTCGTTACTCTTTTATCTTTCAAATCTTATGTGTTTGGTCATCTTTGCATGCCACGAAGATTAAAATTTCAAATTGATATAATCCTATATATTTAAGTTCACCTCAAGAATTTACTATATAGTAAACACCTCTCTAAGTTCCAAATAGTGGGTTAAGAAAGAAATAATACTATCTTCATATTGCATATATCATATAATCTATTTTGCATATCTACATATAAGGGTTTCTATGGGGAAAAAGTAGCATAGCTCATTATTGGTGTGAAAAAATGAGGGAAAAGTTATGAAAAGGGTTTTAAATTGTATGCATACTCACATTTGACACACTAGGAGAACTACATTGAGTTTGAAATGTAGTGCAATACTCGATGACTCACAAACGGGGTGACCGTTAAGGTCAATCTAACTCAAGAATTTATATATTTTTATTTTTTATTTAATGAGTGTTTGATGTTCTTACAAGAAGATAAAAATTTTTAAAGGTACAAGTGCAAATACAACACCAAAATCACCAACTGAAATAGAAAAAATTAGAGATCTACCACTTACAATTCCAAGATAGTACAATAAGGTCGGTTTGTGAGATCCAATCTTGGCCTTCTATATGATCTTTACCATGTAAGGTGTTAACAAGAAACAATTTATCTCGATAACATTGAGAATTCTCCATACTCTCTATAATAGGCATCAACATAGGTAGAGATCAATTTGAATCAGCTAAATCACCTTTTAAACCCTACTTATCTTTTTAATTGCTTTCTCAATTTGACATTCTTGAAAATAGCCTAGTTTTCATTGTATAAATGGAAATGATTGTATTATTATTTTCCTTGAAGCACATTATTAAATCCTATTTATATTAATAAGTTAATCTCTTGTAATTAAATAGGGTCTATACACCTTACAAATAGATTTAAGATTTTTAGTTATGAAAGCTTATTCATGGTTGTTTTGATTATTATATTGCAAAAGTTTGATTTTTATGTGTTTCATTTGATTTTTCCGTAGAATTCCTAATGTAGATTTCAAATTCTAGGTTGTTTTTGGTGTCTTTCTTTTATTAATCGATATGAATTCGTGTCTTAATGGATTGGTAAAATGAAGGTTGTTGTAAGATTTATTTTTTATATTAATTAAAGGGTGAGGTCTCCTTGAACCCTCCTTTTATTGATCAAAAATAATAATCTAATACTTGGAATAAATTGAAATGGGAGATATGACTATGAGATATGGTTGCATAAAATGGAATAATCCTTAGAAAATTTAGATACCTTATGATAAGATGCTATGTGAAACAATATCTAATCTTATGAAACATATTAAAAAAATTAACTCTAAGCACAATCGGTTCTATCATAATTTGGGAAAGTTCTAATCTTAGAGGGGTCTAAGAAAGGATATAGGTTTGAAAAAATACATTATGGATAAATTTATTTTACAAGAACAAATCCATAAACATTTCACCAAGTCTAAACTGGATATATAATGTTTAGTAAATCAAATCTAATTAAGTGTTATATCACTAGCGCAATAAAAGAAACATAAAGCATTGAATCTTATCGTGTTCTAAAGATTTATTTTAAATACATCCATTATATTTTGAAAATGAAGGTTGTGGCTTGTAAGGAAAACACAAAGAACCTAAAAATTTTACAGAATAATAAAGCATTTTTTCTAAATTGTAGTATCCGAAAAGTGCATTATATAGATCGTGAAGATGGAATTTTGGATGTTATTCTCTAATCTAAATTTTTCTTTCTCAAATGGTTTCTTCCTTTTTTTTACTTTTTAAAAACCTCCCTCAATTATGAAACTTTTCTTTGATCAAATTAAGGCCTTATAGATGTGCAAGCTAACACAAGCAACAATCAAAAAATGAAAAATTAGACAACAAACAAGGTTGCACCCTTAACTAAATAAAACCCCACAAAATACCATGAACATTCACTCCTGTTAAGGATTTTATAGAATTTGAGATACACATTGATAGGAATCAATTAAACAATGCTTTAAATCAATAAGAAAGATAAAAGAGAGAGAAGAAAGAGAAAATAGAGATAAAGAAAAAACAAAATAACACAACAATAACACCTTAGTTAAACTAATAGTGTACAAATATAAAAACATATTAAAAATACACAATTTAGTCACTAACCAAAATTCCAAAGATTGTTTTTGTAATGTTCCATTTTACTTTTAAATTCGCTACTTATAATTCCTTGGTATTTTAGTTTATTTACCAATAAAAAAATTCCATTATAATTTTTTCAATATTAAGTCCTAGAAAATTTATTTAGTCACTATATAGGTGTACCCTAAGCACAACATAACCATATAAATCCTAAATGTGATATTTATATCGACCTAAAATAAATCACCCTTAAAATTAACATAAAGTCTAGCATTTCCTTAATGTTATGTTGAATTGAAGTTCACAAATGTTTTAAATTATGCGGGTTGTCTATCCACATTAGGTTTCCTAATATTCCCATTTTTCTATATTTAATATAAAAATAATTGTACATAATCCAATATTAGATATCTCCTTATTGATAATTTGGGCATCCCCAACTTTCACACAATGTGCATTTAATACGTTCATTCTAAATCCCTTAAACATCATAAAATCACCCTATAGTGACATAGTTAAATTTTACTTTATATACATTATTTTCCCAAAAACTTAGTTTAATTTAACTACTTTAACATCAATAAAGATGTCTAACCTCAATATATCACTACATTCAATTTGTAATGATTTGTCTCTCTTGCTTCATAAATAAACCGAAAGTCCCCATTTAATTATTGAGAACAACTTATTTGTTTTAAAACTTATAATAAATTAGGCACATTTAAAAATCAACATAATACGAGTTAATTATAATAATTGGCTCACACTTAAGGTAAATTTAAAATCAAGAAAAGTGAAAACATTTTAAAATCATATAATTTTGACACTAATAAATTCCTTTGCAGAGTATAGTTAAGAAAATCCCATCTATTATTTATTTCATACACTTCAATATTTTTTCAATAAAACATAATATATTACAAATTTTTAAATGTCTTTTCTACTCCTCTCTATCTTTGGAGAGTAATAACACACTTTCTTATGAAGAATAGAAACACATTTCTCTAAGTGTTTATTTAAACAATAAATATTTAGGTATATAATAAGAATTATATATAGTAAGTTACTTGTAATCATACTTTGGTTATTGGTAAGACAATGCCATTTATACCATGACCCACATTGTTGTACTATAATCTATTTTACCACATCTAATCTTTTTCTTGAGAGTCAATTTCTAAAATAACTAAATTAAATCTCCTAAATTACATGTAACCACTTCATATTATCTATTACTCGTGGTACCATTTCTTTTATTCCCTTGAATATTTTCAATCATAAAAATAACATTCAACCATATCTGAAAAGCTTAAATCCTAATATAAATGGTTAACTTCCTCTTAAATGAAAGTCACTCGGATAAAATATTAAACTATAATTTATTAAATAATTATCTAAATCAAATCACCCCACTAATGGGTGCACTCACTCTAATCAACTTCTTCTTATTTATCTTATCATAACACTCTAACCATATTTTTATCCAATATTTAATCAATCTCTTATAATATGGATTAGTCCTTATTTGAATCAAGGATTTATAAATACATAAATACACTAACACAATATAAATAGTCTCATACTAATATAAAAAGGATTTATAAATAAACTAACACAATATAAGTAGTCTCATAGTAATTATAAAATGTCTACAATTATATGATATATTTATGCTTGATAATTTAAATATGTGAATTTTCTTTTGTCAAAGTGTGCATTTTTTGAATTTCAAGCAATTTTAAAGGTTCGCCTAATCTATAATCTCCATACAAAAAGGTGTAACCTAAATATGTTACAAGATAGGATTGACCCAAACTAATAAAAGGAGATGAGTATAAACCCTTGATTATAAAAATAATAATAATAATCCCCTCTTTTCTCACAAGGTCGTGATAATTCTTTTAAAAAATGATAGAAAAGAAAAAATAATGCATGGATTATGTTTTCAATTTGAAAATCTTTCAATAATATAAACCATATGAATCCTACACAAATGTATTGCATGTGTAAGACACTTTGAATTAATCTTAATCTTAATCTCTAATTTTAATGGTTTGTTAGCAAATGAAATGCTTCAATAATGTGCCACATTTTCCGTGTTCCAAAAAAAGATGAAACCATGCTTCTCACGAAGCTCTCGTAAAAGATAGTTTATAATTAATCTATAAAATTAATTTCTTTCACTTTGTGTTCGGATTGGAGGTAGCTTGCAAATGTGATCATAATTTAGTTGTTTTTAATCACAAATAATATTTGATCTTCCTCCTCAAGCATTATTTCAACTTCGTGATGGATGTATTTCCTCCCTCATATGGAGACTTAAGTGTGGATTCCCAAATTTTCGATCTACTTTCTATAGTATTTAGATATTATAATATAATATCTTTAGCAACAATAAGGTTGTGTCTCAACCTAAATATATATTATTTTCATTCTTAATGAAATATTGGGTACTTATTCATACAAACCTAGACACCTCTCCCACTTATATTTACTCATTTATGTCACTTAAAAACACTTTATTACCACTCCCACTTGCTATTTCCAATGCTTCAGTCATCCTCATCTTCAAATATTGCTTTGTCTTGCTATAATTTGTATTGTTTGGGTGATTTTATTGGTGGGAGAATTAACAATCCTTCTCTAGTATGAAAACCATGTATCACACTCATAAAAATGAATTTTATTTAAATTCAATATGATTATGCCACGTCTAAACCAGAAAATATACAAATATTGAGAAAATTTTGTATCAAATTAAAATATCTTTGATATATTATTCCCAAAAAATATATGTACAAATGGCATATGATTGAAATCTACCTAAATATGATTAAATATTTAAAATTATTCTTTCTTTTGTGCACTCTTCAATATGGATTTACCACCATTATTGTTAATTTTACCCTCTAAAATTCATGCAAACATATGTTGTTGAACCGCTTTTGTGAGAGGTGGTTGTCAATAATTATTATTTTGGAATTGAAAAAAAACATCAATCCAAAATACCAACCTCATCATGGTCAAACACAAACACTTATGTCTCACATTTTCTCAAATCATATCATACCTCTCATAATTAATTATCTTTAAAAGCCTAAATTTGACTATCATGTATCCATAACTTAAAATTACTATTTATATTAAGGTTTACTCACACGGTCACTCACATATCATTTTAGAATTATTACATTTTTGTTATTATTTAATGTAGGAAAAATGTTGGCCACTAAGAGAATAGTTTGGTGTGTGAAATCTAGGGTTTTAATTATCTAAGTATAATTTAAATATTGATATCTTCCAACTTACTATGTTACTAAATGTGTTGTTCCATTTCTTCATTAAATATATTATACAATTAAATAATAGATTTTTCATTATATCTTGTTTAAAGTAAAAACTAAATACCAAAAAAAAAAGAACAATAACTAAAATGTAGGAGATGAGAGCATTCTTCAAGGGGGACTCCAAGCAAATGACAACATCCAAACAAGGAAGAACAAGTTACAATACTCCAAGTCTAAAGCTTTACAAAGTATAAAATAAGCCCAGCCATTTGTACCCCTCTAAAACCCAATCTCTAACCTCATCTCCATGTGTAAGTATTTTTCCTGCACCCTTAGTCTTTCTTCTTTATTTTTTATATATTCTTCATTCATACTCTTATGGGAGCTGTCAATAATATTTATGTTATTCAAGAGATAGTTCTAAAGGACATTCTCTTTTATTATCTTTAAATACATAATTTATTAACATAACCAACATATTATAATATTTTAATAAACCTCTTCATATTTTATGTGGTTATATAATTATATTTAATACATCTAATATTCATTTTATTATTTTACTCTTCACTCTTTCATTCATAATGAAGTGAAATGACTTTTAATTATTTACCATCCCATTAATCATATGACAATTATTTTAATACTTAAAAAAATTAAGCTTTGTAAAACATATGATCTATTTCAGCTTGTAACTACCTTGTGTGAGTTTTGTCTATGATACATTTGTCCTTGCTTTTAGGCGTTCAAAAAGAACTTGCAACAATATTACACAAACTTTAATCATAACATGTTCTGAGATGGGGATGCCATGCTTATTTGGAGATGAACAAGGACCCCAGACACGGATTACCCACTGGATCTTTCCTATCAATCTCAAACAAAACCAAGTGCCCACTTGCCCACTACTTGTTTATTTCCTGCCAACTGTCAAATCCCGCAATATTTATATACAAAAATTGTCTTGTGCAATCCCACAGGGAAAAGAAAAACAAAGTGCATTTACGCCAAGTACAATTATTAACAGTAACTGATGTTAACAATGGCATCATTTCATTTATTTTCCACCCTCGCATTCAAACAAAAATTTAAAAAGAAACGCAAGTAAAGAATTCACCAGCTTGTAGGTACTATCTATAAAATAAATTACCATTTTGTATGCATATGCATACCTATTCGACAATAATTCAAACATACCTACAAACAGCGGCAACTATAAAATGTATTAAGAATTAAGAGAGCAAAAGCATCGGTGCTGTTTCTTTAAATTGCAGTATAAAAAAGAAGAACATAATGAAAATTAATAGGATTGAATGTACGCATAATTATTCAGCAGCCCTACGAGGCTCGCCTTTACGCCTCCTCGTCCCTTCTTTTATCACAATCTTTGGTCTCCGATCTTCTTCTTCTTCTTCTTCTTCTTCTTCTTGCTTACTCTTTCCCTTGGACGAAGAAGACTCTTCTTCGACAGAGAGTTTCTTCTGTTTTTCTTCTTCGGCTTCAACTTTCTGTTGCACTATTTTCTTGGGCCTCCCTCGCTTGCGTGGAGGAAGAGACTCTAGTTGTGAAACACTTCCCTGCTTTGAAGATGACTGTTTTTTCTTGCTTCTCCCCATCTGTAAGTTGGAAAAACGAACACAAACATTCACCAAAAGAAAAGAACAAAATGGTTGCAATGTGTGTAAATTTCAATTCATTTTTAACGTGACTACCTAGGTACTTACCTACAGAAGGCAAGCCAGAATTTTGAAGGTACCTAAACCGCACACAGAAAAGCGAAAAAGGCGACAAAGATCTCTCCATTAATCGTTGGGTAAATACTTTGACCGGCGCGCAACACGGTTAAGTTAGGACGGGGACCCCACTGTTTGACCGGTCTGACTGTGCGGCAGTGAAAGATCGTAGCCGTCCCGTACAGGAGGATCTTGTGATATCTCCGACACCAATGACCGTGGACCACCTGCTGCTGCGCCTGGGCCCCACTTGTTCTGCTGCCGCGTGGATATCATTCCCCCAATCGGAAGGCCTTTCTTTGGACCAGTCCCACTTCCACAAAAAGAGGCAAAAATAGGCTTATAGCATGGTCCCATGTTGGGGGCTACTGCTCCTATTTATTTGGAAAATATGGTCCCATGTAAAAAAAATTATTGCTGTTGTTAAAATCCATCAAAGTTCTTCAAATTTCTCAAGGGCGATACTTTAGGGACAGGGTTTCCAGCCCCATAAAGCAGCTGGGGGCACAAAAATAAATCAATTGCTTAAAATTTTTAGGGAGCTTTTTTGACACTTGGCATTTAGTTTAAGTTTCCCTCTCAATTTTCCATCCAAAAGTTTATTTCGATTCATAGGACCCTACTTTTGCCAGTGCTAAAGCTTCCTATTTTATCTCTGCACAAAAAACTAAAAAATCATAGGACCCTAGTAATGCTAAAATATCCTATTTTTTCTCTCCAATCTGCTCAAAATTTTTAGCTTTCCCCTTGCATGGGACCATGCTTTTAGTAACACAAGCTTGTCGATTTTACGCACAAGCTTGTCGATTTTACGCACAAGCCCATCTATGGAACTTGATTACTTTCAAGGTTATTATGGATAATATCTTTAATACGTGGATCAATTTATAACGAGAGGTGAATTGACTATCCTAGAGAATCAATGAAAAAAACTCTCCGGCTTTCTGCGATAAATTGGAGTAGACTCTTCTAGGGTTTCCCCCTTCTAGCTTGCCATTTGCGGCCTTTTCGGGCTCTGCAGAATTTATTGCTATAGTCTCTCCTAGGGTTTCTCGCCCTCTGGGCATCCCCTATATAATGACCTCGCCATCTTCAAACCGGTTGTTTCAACCGCAACAGAGATAGTGAAGCGATTAATGGCACCGCCAACGAAGTGCCCCAGGAAGTTCATCCTAAAGGTTTTTCACGAGGTAATCTCTCTCCTTCGGATGTAGTTATGCCCATTCCTAAATTTAATGTTGTTTGTCAATGGTTAGAACAATTTTGCCTCATTGGGTATTTTGTGGGTCGAATCCCCTTTGAAAGCATGCTCAAATCTTGGGCTAACACAGTCTGGACCCCTCATGGGGTCCATCTAGATAGCGTTCAAAACATGACCAAGGGTTTCTTTCTTTTTCATTTCTCTGACCCTGTTAATGCGCCAATATTTTAGCTAAGCAAGCCACTTGGTATGTCTCGTAACTCGTTGCTTGTGTTAACACCCTAACACAAGGACTTTGTGGTATCTGAATATACCGCCCTTAAAGTGCCTGTTTGGATTGAATTTCCTGGTCTTCCTCTGCCATGCGTACATTTTCTACCACAAATTGTCGCTTCGCTTGGGCGGGTAGTATGCATAGAAGCCGATAAGTTTTACCATGCTTGTCCCTAGAAGTGAGTATGCGTTGAGATTGATCTCTCGCAGGATCTCAAAGAATTTGTGGATATTCAAATGGGCGATAAATGCTACTCCCAATGGGTCATGTATATCAATCTACCTAACACTTGCTTCCGTTGTCAAGCGTCTGATCACAAGATCAAGAGATTGTCCGCTTTATGTCCCCATAACCGCCATGTGGCCAAAACAACTCTCGAGCCAGTCAAACCCCAACAAGAAGAAGGTTGGCAAGTTGTCGAGGGTCGGCGAAACAAGAACAAAGCCCAGCAATCTAAAGCCTCTGGCTCCCATGGCCATCGGGAACCAACTGTTAAGAAACATTTTCTCAATACTCCGACTAAGGAGCCTACATTTATTCTTTAAAGAACCAATCTACTCTGCTAAAGAACCCACTTTGTTCTTTGCCATCTCAGCTACCTCGTTACCAAAGTATTCCAGCACGCCCCTTGCGGCGTCGGTTCTCATGGACCAGAAAAATTATATTTCTCACGTCCACATCCCGTAGTCAATTCCATCACGCTGCTGCCAAGCAACTCACAAGGGCCTTCCAAACAACCCCAAAGTCCATCTTGCATCTCTCGGGACCATAGCCCAACATGCAGTGTGGATTCCACCGAAGCGGAATACAACATTGAGTACGTTGAACAGAAAAAAATTGATCTACAAGATTTTTTGCAGCATAATGTTGCTCGTTTCTTGCACAATCAATATGATGCCCTTGATGGCTTGGAGGATGGGGATATGTCTCTCGACCAATGTTTCCCATGAATTGTTTATCTTGGAATGTTAGGGGTCTCACATACTCCTGTTGTAAGTATGTGGTACGTGAAACTCAACAACGATGTGCAAATCTAGACGTTTTGTTTTTGCAAGAAGTAAAAATTACAGGTTTTTCATTGCGAGATGGTATGCAAATCTATCCGCCCGATGACTTGGCTTTTATTGTAATCATGAAGCAGGGCATGGGGATTAATTTCATTTTTGCTCCTAAATGATGGCCCTTATTAATTGACCATGGAATCGACCCCACCAACCATGTCATATGGGTCCTCTTTAATATTGAGGGCCGCCCTTTTGGGCTCATTAATATTTACACCTCGAATGATACGGCTGAAAGGGCTGATCTGTGGTGGTGGATAGCCAACTCCATTCCCGATGCCTATTAGGTAATAAGTGGAGATTTTAATATGGTTGAATCCCCAAATGATAAATGTGGCCACTTTTCTATGAGGTGGACACCTGGTGAAAGGGAAGCATGGTACTTCATGCGAAATAAATTTGGATTCTTTGATCCTAACACATCTCGCTTTCCCACCTCTGCAGCTTGGTACACGTGGTCCAATCTTCGTGGAGGGACAAATCGCATCCTTAAACGGCTTGACAAGGCCATGTTGTCAACTCAAAAATTTTTGAGTTTGATATCATTTATTCCATGTCAATGGAGGTTATGCTTGACTTTGTCCTTTCGGACCACTCTCTTATATGATTTCGTATATGTTGGCATGATGTGCGCCCATTTTGTCATAAAGGAAAATTCTTTCTTAACTGCTTGCCTTGATGCAACATGGCCACACCGTTGATCATATCAAGCAGATTTGGAATTTAACTCCACGACCCAGTCACTATCATTGATTTCATCCACCTATGCAAACCAGCTGCTTACAATGGTGGGAAGATGCACTGACTCGGACTACTAGATTTCTTACAATCTACGACCATCACCAGAACAATTTAGTGCCACTCATACACCGCTAACACCTCACCTCGGCTCTCGGCTGGCGATGGTGACACTTGAAGGCGATCCTTCTCTAACGTTATGTAACTGCAAGCTGCAACACTCTGGGATCAAATCCAAATTGTGGACAACTATAATGCCAGAGGCTCTCATTTCTAGGCTCGAATGCATTGGCTCAAGATCGGAGATCGGGTCTCAAAAGAATTATTTCTCTCTCCGAGCCAGAAAGCCTTCTCAACAGATCTAAGCTATCATGGACAACAAAGCTCGAATCACTAACCCACAACTTATGTTGTAAGCCTTTATGCGCCATTACAAGATCGTCTTTCAAGCTCAACCACCCTCCGCAGCTCATGGAGCCGCTCTTGACAAATGTTTGGGGTTGTGCCATGCGCAAGCTTTTAGAGGCTCAGAAGGTGATCTACAAAAGAATGCTCACAATTGAAGACCTCCATGAAGCCACTATGCAAATGGCTAATGATAAAGCATCGGGCTATGATGGATTCCCTTGTGAATTCTATAAAGCTCTTTGGGATTTTGTCGGGCAAGACCTTCTTCAGATCTATCTTGAAGGGTTTCAAAACCAATCCCTAGGGCCACACATTAATAAGGGAAACATTAAATTTATCCCTAAGCAAGGAGATCCCAAGAAAATCACTTGTTGGCGGCCGATTACGCTGTTGAATGTCTCCTACAAAATCATTTCCAAAGTGTTAGCTCTACGATTATGTAATCTTTTGCCTGTTATTATTATTCATCTAGAGCAAACAAGCTTCATACAGGCATTTCATCCGAATAACATCATCGCGATTTGGGAAGGCATGGAATGGGCTCGTAGATCTCAAAGAGCCTCCATGTTTATCAAGATTGACTTTGAGAAGGTTTATGATCATATTGAATGGCCTTTCATTCTCACCATGCTTCGGCCCTTGGCTTTGGATCCATTTTTATTCAATCATGTCAATATGCTCTTTACAAATGCATTTGCTCAAATTTCTATCAATGGCCTTAGCTCGGAGCCCTTTGGACTTTTCCGGTCTATCAAACAAGGTTTTCCTCTTGCCCTTGCAAGGTCTTGTTCGTGGAATCTCGCTGCTGATGAGCCCAATTCTCAACTCCTCAATGGGCATTTTGCGGATGATTCCTTCCTTATGCTTATCGAGGATGAGAACAACATTTGCAATGTTATGCAATGCTTGGATACTTTTTGCCTAGCTTTTGGCTCATCCATTCAATGGTGAAAAACTCAATGTTACAGGTAATCTTTCCTTCTGCTACTTGGACTGGCTTGCCACATTTGATTGGAAAATTCTGCAACATGGTGAGATTTTCAAATTTCTAGGTATTCCTTTTGCTTTTCAAGCCTCCCCACTGATCTATGGCATTATGTCATTCAATGGGTGGCAAAAAACTAGAATATTGGCTTACTAGGCCTTTGTCTCTGGCTGGCAAATTCCAAATTTTCTCTAAAGTTCTTGCTACTACCCATGTCTACTACTCGTCTTGTTGGGTTCCTTCCAAGGCCTCCATTCAAAATCTTGAAAAGCTGCTCAAAGATTTCCTATGGGCTAATGCCTCTACTAGAAAAGGTTTTCATCGAGTAGCATGGGATATATGTTGTCTGCCTCGCATTACGGAGGCCTCGGGCTTATTCACATTCAATGCCAAGGGAAAGCTCTCTGTGCTAAGTGGATTATCAGAAGCATCACTGGCCAAGAAGCTTGGAAATTTCTCATACAACATGGCATTAAGGAAGGCTCTCCTTATGGCCGCCCTGCATGGAAAGGCTTAGGGTTTGTCAATTTTCTCATCACTCTTGTGCCTGTCAAAATTGTTGGCACTTTTGTGCTTAAAAGTATCTGAAAGCGTGGGAATGTGTCAAACCTTGGCTTTTATGGAAAGGGGATGGCTTTCACAATGGGTTATCTCTTAACCAACAATCTCTTTGGTGGTCGCCAATTTTTCAATCCCAAGATCAATGCTTAGCAGAGGTCCCGGGAATCTCCGCGCTCAAATTCTTCAAGCATGGAATTCACACCATCGAGGACTTCTTCTATAAGAACACGCAATCCTAGTTATCTTGGCTAGATTTTAAAGCTCTATTTTGGATTTTAAAGATCATGATACTTTCAATACTGTGATCAATTTGGTTCCTAATCACATGCTACATAAGATTGATGTGCATTCCTCTCGCCCTTGGTGGACAGACTAGAAGTGGTATGTTGATACTCCTTTTTGTAACTACAAAGCCAACAAAGGCTATTGGTGGATTTTGCCCCATTTTCCCATGGTGGACAAGCTTAATACTCATTTGGGAATTCATGCCACTCTGTCTACCTGGGGTAGACGATTTGAGACTGTTTGGACTATATGTGTAGAGCCCAAAATTGCTCATTTTATTTGGTGTATTCTACACCAAAGCCTTCCTATCAAGGCCCATCTTGTTCAAATTGGGATTCCAACTCCCAAATGCCCCTTCTGTGGGCATCTGGAAACAATTTTACATGTCTTCTAGTTTTGTTCCAAAGCTCAAATTGCCTAGAACTGGATCCATACTTTTTCTTTCCCTCACAGCCCCACTGTATCACTTGGCAACATATCATCTTGGGAGACAATCCCAAACTTCTGCCTATGTTCACCCATATTTGGTATGTTTTCAGAGGAGAGATTTTATTTTGGATATGGAAAGAAAGAAATACTTTTTCTTTGCTAATTCTGTAGTTGATCAATCTTTCTCGATTTATAATAAATCTATGGTGATCTCTAATGTACTTCTACATATTCAAATTCAAGCAAACAAGGTGGCATTGGAGGTGGACCACCTCCAGAATTTGTTGCGACACTGGGGGAAACCCCATGCAATGTTTCAGATCGCCCCCATCTCCTACCAGGTGCTCCTCACCTTCAGCTCATGGAGGCCGACGCAACCGATCCTGGCCGATCCAGCGTTGTGCTTTTAGTCACACCCACCGCTCTCCAGGGACCGATTCATTGACATAGTCATTCGCCTATGCACCGTCGTGGTCAAGGCTCACCGCCACACTCCTCGGCTCGTCAGCAGGGTTGGGGCTCACCACCTTGGAAACATGGGTGGGCTTACCCGCCACATTTGTGTGCTCACCAATAGGGTTGGGGCTTTCCTTTTGCCACTACTTCACACTAGGACGCTTGGCAACCACCGCCACCCCCGCCATCATCTGGAAAATTCCTCACCTCAACCTCGCCATTCCCATGCACGAGGAAGTTGACCCAGAGGAAGAACTTGTTGTTGGCTAGGAGATTCCAGATGCTGGCCAAGATCTGCGCCCGGTTTAAGGTGGCGGGATGATCAGGTTCTTCCTACCTCAGGCATGTTTACAGTTGTTTCTTGATTTTTCCTTTTCTTTTTTCTGGGGCGATGGTTTTTGTTTTGTTGTACTTTCCTAGGCTCGGCCTAGTTTGAATTTTTATGTTCTAGGCTCGGCCTAGTTTGTTTGTGGTTTTGGGGCGTGCTCTCATACCGCTCGCTTTTTGTTGAAATTTATCTTGTATCTTATTGCATTAATATAATATAAGATCTTTTCATCAAAACAATTTATAATAGAGGTTTATGAGACACCGCATGATATTGAGTTTCTCATGATATATAAATAATTTGGTGATTTTATTTTCAATTTAAATGCCTATTAATCAAGTACTTAGGAAAAATGTTTTTGGAGAAAGTGCTTCTACATTAAAATATAATACATTTATTTAGTGACACTTGTATTAAAAGGAGGTTTATGTTGATAGCTAAATGTGACGCACCACCCCTATTGATATATAATGTTAGTAAAAGGATCACTTTCATTGTGTGTTCACCCTTCACTTATAATCGTTATGATATATTAGAGATTATATGTTATCATGTGTATGATGGGTAAAAGACACGTTCTTGGTTGGGTTCTTAAATATGGGAATCCAATCTAAGACCAACCACATTGTGCGGATACAAAATTATTGAAAGAGTGCTAAAGTCGTAAATCTAGAGGATAATAGCATTAGCCCTAGGATAGCTTTAGGTTTCCAAGGCCTATAATCAAGATAAAGATAGGTATCCTACTAGGATTCTGAAATAGAAGAGGAAAACAACTAAGAGGTGCATAAAGTCAAGGGGCGTAATAACAATAAGAAAAAGCAATAGATCAAAGTAAACCTATATCTACTCTAATCTATAGTAATGAATGACAAGTAACAACAAGCATATACATACAAAATGAAAGACTAAAGAGAGTTATAAATACTTACATATAATGTGTGTGTGATTGTTGATGCATAATCCTCCCTAAAGACAACAACACCTAGAGAGAATTGATATGGGTGGATAAGTGGAAATCTCAACAATAAAATCTCTAGTCCCAACTCACTATGGTGACTCGGATGCAAAAGAGGAAAGCTTCAAGACTCAAATTTCAGCTAAGAAGTTTGAAATGATGTGTCCGAGATCACATCATAGCAATTTGTATATAAAAAATAACTCTCAAGCGGTGGTACTACCAAGAAATAATGAGGACATATATACCCAATGCATCGCTCATGAGCGATGGCGTCACCAATAGAAAAACAAAAACACGTGGCATCACCCATGGGCAATGGTCTCACCCTTGGGGAAAACCCTATGGTCAAAGTTTGAAAATATGAGGAACAAAGGCCAAAATATTAGTGGGGATGAATGAAGAAGGTCTAGAGTAATCAAAAGGAAGGATAATAGTGTGCAACAAGAAGAAGTAGGTTGATATAGTGGGACCATTGGACCCTTGACTTTATGAACAAAGGGGACATACCTCCAAAGAGAGATCATGATCATGTTATTCAATTATTACCAGGGAGCCAACCTCACAACATCAAACCTTATAGGTACCCATATGTACAAAAGAGTGAGATCGAGAAGATTGTCTAAGAGATGTTGGAAGTAGGAATCATCTGTCATTGTTAGAGTGCTTATTCTTATCCAATAGTGATGGTGTGTAAGAAAGATGACATGTGGCACATGTTTCCGATTATAGGGAACTTAATAAGTACACAATCAAAGATAAATTTCTTATTCTTGTAATTGATTATTTTCTTGATGAGTTGTATGGTTTTTTTAATTTAAAAAGCTTGATCTTTGTTTGGGATACCACTAAATCAGAATCAAGGATGAGGATGTTCATAAAATTGCCTTTCGGACACATGAAAGTCATTATGAATTCTTGGTAATGCCTTTTGGACTCACAAACACACCTTATAAATTTCAAAGTTTGATGAATTATGTTTTTAAGCCATTCATGTGGAATTTTGTTTTAATGTTATTTGATGATATATTAATCTATAGCAAAACATGGGAGGAACACTTGCATCATGTAAATAAGGTTTTGGAAACCCTTGAGCAACATAAAATTTATACAAAGCCCTCTAAGTGTTATTTTGGAGTCAAAGAGGTTGAATATTTGGGTCACATTGTCTCTCATGAAGGTGTTAAATTGGATCCTAATAAGATCAAGGCCATGAGGGAGTGGAAGGTTCCAAAACCCTAAAGAATCTCTCGAGGATTTTGGGGCTTACATGTTATTATCATAGATTCGTAAGGCATTATGGAAGTATAGAAACACCTCTCACAAATTTATTAAAGAAGGAATATTTCCATTGGAATGAGGATGCTACCAAATCATTTGAGAAGTTAAAGGAGGCCATGTGCACCACTCTAGTCTTGGCTACTCTATATTTTTCCAAAACATTAATTGTTGAATGTGATGCATCAGGGTCTGAGTATGGGGGCAATTCTCATACAAGAATGCCATCTTATTACCTTTTTGAGTCATCAATTCAAAGGTAAGAATTTTTCAAAGCCAACTTATGAGAAGGAAATGCAAGCCATACTTGATAAAATAAAGCAATGGAGACCATATCGCATAGGAAGACACTTTAAAGTGAAGAAAAATCATGATAGTGTGAAATACTTCTTAGAGCAATGCTTATCATCTGAAGAAAAAAAAAATGGGTCTCAAAGATGTTTGGATATGATTTTGATATTATCTACGAGAAAGGGAAGGATAATATAGCCGCGGACTTTATGTCTAGGAAAGATGAATAAACTGCAACATTGTTATGTGTCATATCCATCTTAGAGGAAGATTGTGTAGAGGAGGCAAGGTCTGAATGGATAAATGACCCAACTACACAAAACCTCATTCATAATCTCCAAGAATGATCCAAACATGTCTTAAAAATTTTATGGAAAGGGGATGCTTTATGGTATAAAGATAAATTATACCTATGTAAGAACTCCACCCTAAAAACAAGGTTCTATTTGAGCTTCACACTTTTCCAGAAGGGGGGCACTCTGGATTCTTAAAGATTTATCATTGAATCAAACAAGATTTATTCTGGGAAGGGATCAAAGGGGATGTCCAAAATTTTGTGGCCAAATGCATGGTTTTTCAGCAAAATAAGGGTGAAACAGTTCGGTCCCTAGGTCTTCTACAACCTCTATCTATTCCTAGCTAGTGGTGGGAAGAGGTTTCCATGGAATTCATCACATGATTGCCTAAATCTGAAGGAAAAAATGTCATCATGGTTGTGGTGGATAGAATCACAAAATATTCTCATTTTTGTGTCTTATCACACCCATTTTTGTAAAGCACAATAACAACAACCTTCATGGACACAATTAAGAAGCTACATGGGACACCAAAGATTATAGTACATGATCAAAATCCTATATTTACTAGTAGTTTTTAGACTGATTTATTCTCATGTTTGGGTACTCAGTTAGATCGTAGCTCTTCTTATCATCCCTAGTCTGATGGGAAAATAGAAGTTGTAAATAAGTGTTTGGAGGGATATCTTCATTGCTTCACCTCAGATAAACAAATGAGATGGGTCAAAGGGATGCCACTTGTAGAATGGTAGTATAATAATTCCTTCCATACTTCATCCGAAATGTATCCATTTTCGGTACTCTATGATTACCATCCACCATCCATCACATCATCATTGAGAGGATAACCGGGGTTAGAGCAGTGGAAGAACACATTCAACATCAACAAGAGGTCTACTCTAGTCTTAGGGAGAACTCGGCCATGACACAAAACCACATGAAGTAGTAGGTGATCAAAATTGTACTAAACAAAATTTTCTAGTCGGTGAATGGTTTTTGTGCATTTACAACCATATAAGAAAATGCCTTTGAAATAAAAATAGAAGTATAAAAACTTTCACCTAAGTATTATGACCCCTATCAAGTATTGCAGAAGATTGGTATTGTAACATACAAATTATAAATTCCGTAGACAACCATAATACTAGGTTTTCATGTTTATTACCCGAAGAAAGTAATTGAACAGAGGGTATCAACCAAAAAAATGTTACACGAGCTCGATGAGGAGAGGAGATTCATTTTGGAACTTGAATGTAACCTTCAAATACACACTAAAAGATTGAGGACATGGGTTATTATTGGGTACCTGATCAAGTTGAAGAATATGGAAAATGAAGATGCAACATGAGAGGATATAATGTTCATGCAGAGCACTTGAAGCTTCTCAACATTGGGGACAATGTTTCTTTGAAGGGGAAGGGCATGCTACACCCTTAATCATATATAGTGTATCGATGGAGATGCTAACATGTGGCACACATTCCCTTGGTTATTCATATGTTCTTATCATTTTATATTTCATTCATATCATTAGTAGGTCGGCCTCAGTGGTGGCCATAACATAGGAAGGGTATATATAGGAGATAGTAGTGTGTAGTTAAGGATATATTGAACACTTAAGTCTTATTGTATGGTTTGGAGGTTGCCCCCTCAAAGTGGCTAAGCTATTATACTTGCATATTGAGATCATTTATCTACACTTTTATGTCCTTTGGTTTTATATTACTGATAATGTTATGATTTATCCAAGTAATTCCATTTCAATATAAATGTGGATAAATATCATTTTGATCACATTCAAGACATATCCAACAATTGTGCTATTCATAAAATCATATAAGAAAACATTTTCCTCATATGTGTTTCATCATTTAGAGGTAAAGAATTTTGGATCCTCAATCCATTTCCACATAGGATCAGCCAGAGAACAACTACACAACCAATTTAATGAGAATACACATGTTATCTCTCTCATGGAACACCTCAAAAAAATAAAACGAGCTTCAATGGATTTCATCTCAAATTTCAACATCAGGTTCTCAAGGACATGGCTTATAATTCCTCAATAATTCAAACCCTCATAAGGTATGACATTCTTGTATTATTTTAGTTCATTGGATGTTGATTAAGATGTATTTATCTAAACCCTAGGAGGCAACACTCTTCCTCAGGATTTTGAAATTGTATTGCAAAATGAGAAGATGCTCATTCAGGATGTTCAAATGAATCCCATCCCCATTACTTATATTCTTCTCTCACCATCTCAAGTTCTCCTTTCCCCATGTGCAAATCAAGAAAAATCCATTGATCCATTCCAAAAACAAGAATATCCTTTACTTCATAGTTGCGCTTTTTGTGCTCTACAAGTATATAATGCCAAAAATATCCCCACCTATCTACATTATTCCTTTTCATCTCCACCCAAGGCATTAACCGACTCCCTAAGACCCTACCACAATGTTTGGAGAAGTTGTAGTGTTCCAAATTTTTCTCGATGATCTACCCAACTTGTGTTGAACTAAGTAATCCTACATGGAAGGTAGATCATGATGTTTACTATTTACATAGAGAGGAGGAATCTTGGAGATCAAGATATGTATTGGAGGATCATTTAGATTATCTAAATGATCGGACCAAAAGCACGAAGCCCAAATAATCTCTACTTTTGATCAAGAGGATTTTTCACACTTCGATGTTCTGAAACATTCTTGAACTTATTGCTTATGGAAAATATCATAGTCATATTTCCAACACATTTTCAATGATTCAAAATGGAGACAATATGTACAAGATAACATCCACACGAAAACATGAGTTAATGGGGAAAATAAGGGCACATGTGATGCAACGTTAGGGAGCATTGAAAAAATAGTAAGGGGTCAATGTGAAGTCAACAAGAGGTGTTGTGTGGATAAAAAGAGATTTGTTCTTCAACTGTGGTCTTTGAAGGTCGAAAAAGGGGGTTTTCAACTATAGGGCACACTTTTGTTTTAGAGGGAGAGTCATCCGCCGTATTGATCAACTCGTGAATTTACAAGTAGCTCATTGAGCTAGAAACCGAGATGGCTAGATGGAAAATGAAATATTTGGGATCAAGTTGGGGTTGAGTTCAAGACTGAGCTTATGAGGGAGCCAACTCACCAACTCCGCAAAAGACCACATGGACCAGAAGAACTCAAAAAAAGGAGAATGTGGGTCAAAGCCACGTGTAGCATGCACCTCGTGCGGATTTTTAAGACTATCTTTAATTGTCACCCACTCGATGTGGGACTAATTCCATCGACCAATACATGGAAAAAGAGAAAATCAAGGAGTTGGATGCGGAGTGGCCGAGTCGGGATCAATGTGGGTGAGTCGGGGAGTTGGCGTGTGAGCGGATCGAGCTGATGAGTAAAAGGTTGTAGGGATTTTCAAACCCCGAACTTACCGCGACCCATTTTGGGGTCTTTACCACTACGTCCAATGGGGTTATATATTTTTATAATCCAATGATATGGATTATGTCCTATCATTTCAATCTGCCTCAAGTATAAAAGGGGATTGAGGGGTGTTTTGAAGGCATTAAAAGCCTAACTCAAATTGTTAAGCTTTAAGAAAGATTTTGAAGTCATTAAATCCTTATTCAAATGAATTTGGAGTTATTAGAACTCATCATTATTAATAATTACCTTATAAAGGCTTAGTAAGTCTAAGTCCGCGTTGATTGCCGAAGCTGGAATGGAGTGAAGGGGTTTTGAGCGCAATAGAGGAACATTGTATGGGACAACTTGATCTTTGATTCTCTATTATTTGTAGGGAGTTATAAAGATGAGTATTGTAATAGTAGATATATTAGATGGAGTTAGCACTACTTGGAGGATATGGAGGAGGATCGTTTTATGGAGCCGACGAATAACGCCGATCGACTTAGCTCGTGTGTAGGCTATTAGAGGTCATGTCATAGAGGATAAGTCAATAGGAAGGTGTGATCATATAGGGAATTTTTGGAACATTTTGCAAGCCTTCAAAGACTAGTTTGGGTTTTTGTAGGACTGATTGGCACTTGAGTTCGTGACATATTCATTATATTTTTGTAAGTGTTAAATTTGTACTTACAAACTAATTTTTATAATGAAATGATTCATCATTTAGCAAACCTAGAAATGTAGGCATCTTCCGAACTCCATTATCAACTTGTGTGTAGTGTTCATTATTAATTTCATTGCATTTTATGCCTAGTTGATTATATTTTCAGAGTTAAAAATTTGGCATTAAAAATAAACTACCTATAAGGATCCATTGAGTTAAAATTTCAGAGTAGGAAAACTACTTGTTTACGAATCACTTGTAAGTGAATTTAAGGAGAAACCTCTCCTAATTCCTCATCTCCAACCAATTCCTCCAACAATGAAAACTCCACATCTATTGAAGAATGGTGTGAATTTGACTAGGAGGATGAAAAATATAAAAATCTACAAAGGGAGGCAACTAGTGAAAAAACAGTCTGCAAACAACTTTGATGGTAGAAACTTAGAATGGGTTGTGGGTTGAGGAGAAAGTGTTTTTCAACACTTGTGACATCCACAGGTGTGGGGAAGAATATTATCAAAGTGAGTAAAATGAAACCACTAAGTGAAATGACCTACATTTCTCTGCATGCCTTGAAATTGCTTCACTTTTAGCAGAAAATCAGTGTGAGGTAGAGAATGTAGAGGAAGGAAATATGTGCTCCAAAGTGGAAAAAAATATGTATGTATAGGATCATGAAATACTAGGTCCATATCAGCTTTCAAACAACTCAAATGAAGAGGAATTTGTATCCACCAACTTCATTGTTGGACCTAAGTGTGAAGAAGATAGGGAAATTATGTAAATAAACCAAACAATCCAAAAGAACATCTTCCCAACCAGATACTTATCTGGTTTGGAGTCAAATTATGATTTTTCATTGGTTATGCTCATTTCAGGGCATGATGAATAACATCAAGACATCAAATGACAAATTCAACACCTTTAACCAAATGCAAAGCAACTTGAGGAGGTATACTTCATTATCTTGTTAGCTAATAATTTGAGCAACAATGAAGTGGGGATATGCTTTCACTTCCACCATGTGATATTATTACCAAATTGATCACATGGCTACATTTTGTAAGAAAGGGAAGCTATTTCTCCTAGCATGTATTGGTTTTGTCTATCCTCCTTTGCTTTTGGTTAGAGTAGGGTAGATTGGGTTGTTGCAAAATAAGTTCTTGTGCAGAAACTCTACATGTTTCCACTTGGAACATGTATGATTTTCATTTATATATATATTTTTTGGCCTTTTTATTATTTCAATTTTAATATTTTAGAGCAAGTTTTATTGTGAAATTAGATAGTTGGATCAATTCCCAAGTTTTATGTAGAGCTCCACAAATCAACTTTAGTGAAATTTTAAGTTCATACATATTCAAAAGACAAGATTTTAAGGTCTTGAGATTATTTTTATTCAATTTTATGATTAAATAAATGCTCAATGGAAGCTTTAAAGCTATTGGTCTTCATCATCTAGTAGGCATATGTCCTATGGAGGTCACCAAATTTTTGTCCAAAATTACACCCCATGTAATTTTGAACAACTCATCAAAATGGACTTAGCCATTTTTTTCTCAAGAAAGCCATGCAAGACTTAATTAGCCTTCCACAGAGTGAATTCACGTAATGTTTTGTAGGTTCTCCTAACCTGCATAATAATGGAGCATAGAGCTGAATTAGGTGGATTTTTGATGGAGTTAGTGTTTAAAATTTTTTGTTAGACCTTCACAACATTGAGGAAGTTAATCTTTTGTGGCCACCAAATCACTCTCTCATGGGTTGAAGATAAGTCGAATGATGCGGGGTTTCAAAATTGTGAAAAATTTAGAAAATTGGATAAGAAGAGGATCCACGTAGTGAGAAAATGAATGATAATATTAGTGCTTTTCGGTTTGGAGAAACATAGTGTCATGTGGACATGGAACACATAAAATTTTGTAGAGTTTTTCAATTCCATGGAACCAAATATGAAGTCTGCTAAGATAAAGTGCCATGATATAGAAGAAGAAGGTGCTTTGATGATGTATGACACGGCTTTGAAGGAAAAACAAGTTCGAGATATGAATAAGGTTGGAAACCATGAGATACTAACTTAGTGTCCCACATGTTTCTTAATTGAGTTGATTAAACATGTTCTCATAGAGCTGCGGAACAAAGGGACATAATTACACAAATAATGTTACGTAAGAAGAAGGAAGACCTCTATGGCATAGAGATCAACTGTGAAGGTAAAGTTCATATTTTTCCAAAGCTAGGGAGGAAGCCACAAAACGTCCAAATATGTAAAACAAGGAATAACCATAGGATGATGTCAGAGGCCGTGAAATGCAAAAAATAATGTCCACACTTATAAAATATGTGCAACGAAGGATTAGAGTGTGTACAGTTTAATGTATTGTGGGGGTTAGAAATGATTTTGTGTATCATCTCGAGGGTACGAAGGCCACGAAAATCCATGAAAACATAAAAAATTAATGGATTGCACTTATAAGCCACACCTAATTTCAAAATCAATTTTTAACTACTCCACCAATTTTTTTTAATGAAGTATGGGCATTTCCTCTTTCCCTTCTAAACCCCAATGATATGTTACTGATGAAAATGATAGTCTGTTAGGAAACATCTATGGTGATTGGTCCTTGGTGTTTGAATCTCTCCTATTGATGCCTCTCTCTCCTTATCTCTTATCCTTCTCATTTTTCTATAAATATGGAACTCATCCATTAAAAAAATATAGATCCTCTTTTGTTGTAATGACACCATGACAAAATGGCGTGTCACACCCACAATTTTAACACACAAAAACAACAAAAATACTATATATTTTTAGACTTACATTACTTGATTCCCGACACCACATGAGACCACTTAAGATAGTTCAATATCACATATACCATATACACAAACATGAACTCACATATATTACATGAAATTACATGGTGCACATTAAGCCCCATTTTCCTAATGACAAAGTACAACACAACGATTGAACTAAAATATAAGCTTATGAATAGGCACTTTCCATGACACAAAATTGTCATGATTATATATTTATTACAGTCTTATTTTATTTCATGGACCTTAATTATTTGAAGGACACTTAACATGTAAACCTTCTTTCCACTTAAAACTAGGTTTCATTTTTCTTTATTTCATTTAATGTTTTACCTATGATGGTTCCATTTAAAATCTAACTTTTAATAATTACAATTAAATTTTTTTTTTTTTTCTCCATTATAATAATTTCCATAACTCAATTGTTAGTTCTATGCATTTTAAACACATACAAATATCCTAATGCTAGATCTTATGCCAAGGGTTTGTTCCCAAAATAAGTTTACTTGAAGTTTAGTTTTACCTTCATTACACAAGTGAAATTGACATGAAGTTGGGGAAGTAATCTTAAGATTTAAAGGAGATTAGGGTCCAAGTTCCCTTTTCATATAATCTTCCATCCATTAGGCATGTCTATTTCCTTTTTGAATTTTTATCATTCAATGCTTGGTTTGAGTCTTTGTTAATATTTACACATCATAAGTTTTGTTTTCCATATGAATTCATGTTCTCACAAAAGTTTAATCTCACTAGGAGCAATCTACCCCTCATTTTAACAACATAAAACAAAGTCTAATTAAGTTATGAGGAGAAATTTGAGTGTCCCTTTTCCCCTAACCGACACCTCACTTACTCTTGATCTTATTACACTTACGTTATTACTTTAGTCTCTTGTTAGTATTCTTTAAAAATAATATCAAGTTATACAATACTTGCTTAACATTTAGGGTCTCAAGACTCAAGGGGAATGATTTCACACCAAACATTTCATTTCACTATCATTAACCACTCAAACATTAAACATGTATTACAATAAGGACTCTAACTCACCTTACACTTCCAAAGGCCTTCTAAGACACTAAAACAAATATTGGGTAACATATTTTCAAGGTTTCATACACCGATAACCTCAAGGAGGTACTACAATTAATTAATTCATTTTCTCTCCATACTCTACACCCTACTAAAGTCACAACTGGAGTACTCGAACACCGCTATATCACAAAAACTTCAAGCAACTCAAGGAAACTTTGATACTTATTGCAAAGCTAACACTTTTTTTGAGAGGGGTTTAAGGGATTCAAACTCAATATTCTCATGTGTAGGTAACTAAAAACATAGGTTCCACTTGAGTCATTTACATTCAACTTAAAATGGTTTCACTTAATTTGGTTCATATACCTTATTACAATTAATTGTGTAACTCATTTGTTAATAGGGACATTTGTACGCTCATGAGACTACTAGTTCTTGTCCTAGGGAATCATTTCTAAGAACATAATTACATGGTTTCACATCATACATTCATTACACAATAGGAACTAGTGGGAGAACAAGAGGAAAAGTCCATCGTTTAAAAGATTAAGGTTTACGATTCTCTCTTTTATTTATACTTTAATAATTGATTTGGTTCACATTAAAGTTTACACATCATGAATTCCTTTTCTCACAACATAAGATGGTTTAAACATGTTACAAGAAAGATCTAGATTTCACTTTTCTCCTAGAACATCATCTCATGGTTACATTTCCAAAAATTAAGCAAAAATTACAATTTTGTTATTTTCCACAATTAATTCTTAATATTGGATTATAGTAAATCAAATTGATAACTTAAATTAGGTATGGAATTCATCCATAACACAAATAATAAAAATTTATTATTATCCAAATTCACTCTCCAAGTGAATTTATAAACTGAGCGAGAGGGCCACTAGCAACAAAATGAAAAACATGCCCTTTGGCATTTTATCATAGATATATGAATTAAAAAATTAAACAATAGGTTTGAAGGAGTGGAAAATCTTGCAAGGAAAGCTCTCAGCTCTAGGGGTAATTCATTGAAGCTCATAATTAATGTATCCAGTGCACTCTTGTATTGGAACCAAATTTCTTTGACTCACCGAGTTGTCTTTTGGAGAGTGAGTTGTCTTTTAGCTCATCGAGGTCATTGAGAATTCCACCAGGTTCCATCCATACCAAGTTGTTTAAGCAAGTGAGTGAGTTAGTATTATGGAGGGAAAGCTCAAGTGTTGAGCTCTTCATATATGGGTGATTTATTTCAATATTGGGCATAACATTCTTAGTTCAAGGATAGCTTGAGATGTTTCCATATAGGACAAGGCACGAGAAGGTCGAGCTATATCCTTTGAAGGGATGAGCTTCTTTGTTGAAGGTCGAGTTGACACAAACACTACCGAGCTATTTAGGTACTGATCAAGTTTGAAATAGCAGGCTATATCATATGGAAAATAAGTTGCATTATATTTCGAAGTGAAGGCATCGAGCTATGTAATGGAGGGCTGAGCCACTATCAGGGATCAGGTGGATGAGTCGAGCCACCCAAGAATATGGAGAGCCAAGCTAGTTACAACGAGCATGAGGCTATTCTTTATCAGGTGAGCTATGCATATTTCTAGAGAATCGTGCCATTTGAGGTGTGAGGTGGTTTGTGTCCAGCAACGACAGGAAAGGAAAGTCATGGCAAGTGTGCCTACAGAGAAAGTTTCATACACCATTCCCATTAAACATTATATTGAATCGAAGCCGATAAAAATATCAAATCAAAATTCAAGACAATGAGCAAGTCATTATTGAAGGAGAACGAGATGAGATAAGTAACAGGAGAGAATTCCTACATTTACCAAGTCAAAATAGAGGAATTTGATATTTTCAAGCTCGTTCAATTGAAAGCCAAGCTATCGTCACTAGTTCAATGCAAAGGAGGGGTGGTTGTTTTTTCCAAGTCAGATTCTGGTATAAACCAAAGTTATACATGAAAATCATAGTCACAAGGATGGAAAAACTTGGGCATCTAAGTTGGTGAAAACTTAGCCAAAAGACAAAGCCGAATCTGAGTTCATAGAGGGAAGGATGTAGACGAAGCAAGAGATTACATTACGGAGGGAACGAGAGATCGGTGTAGAAAAAGGTTAAAATAGCCGTAGAGAAGGCATGTTATGGAGATAGTGGATAAAAATGGCTTGAGTGGTTTGATTGAATTTTTTTCGAGCGTGTGCAGAATCCCCAAATTCTTTGCGTTTTCATCTTTTACACGTAAGGCAGGTAAAATCATCCTAGACAGCCCCAACCGAGTTGGGTAGTGTGTGCAGGAGAAAGGTGAGATTACTGCAGGAAGACCCATGTGGGTATGATGGGTTTGAATTACCCTAATGTCTCTTAGGAAATATGGGCTTAGTGAGCCGAACTTTCCATAACCCATTATAAGCGGGAGGAACAGAGGTCAAGGCCCAACTGGCCTAGTCAACTATGGAGCGGAATAGCCATGAAGATGTGGAGGAGTGTGCAAGCTCGAGTTTTATGGGTAAAGTGGAGTTGAGTGGGCCCAATGTACTGGGCCATGTTGTAACAAGTTCTATTTGGGGAATTTTAGCCCACAGGGTAAGCACGCACCCCCAAATCAATTGAGTTGGAGTTGATGAGTTGATGACTGGGAGACACATGTTGAGAAGTGAAGAATTGGGTTAGGAGATATAAGGGTTTGACATGTATAAAAATAATAGAGAGGTTGATGCATGAGTAAAAATATGGTTCGAAATTCAAGTAAATGTTAGCTCGGTGCTCGAGATGTGATTGGTGTTGGAATATTGGTAAGTGGGCGATTCAATGAACCTATAACCCGATGTAGATCAATGAAGGGATTAGATGCATGCGTGGATTGGGAGAAATAAGGACTAAAGACCCAATTAGGAGCCAACTCAACATGTGAAGTGATGGGGTCGGTGTGTAGAAAAGGAAACTCATGAGGTAAGCTTGTCAATAACAAAGGTAGCTAGCTCAGCTAAGCTAGCCGAGATGGCAGTGTTAATTGCCCAACATTAAAATAACACTAACCCTTGTCAATCCAAATGCAAGTAATGATGGAAATAGATGGCCCCCACCAATTTTAATGACAAGATCATTAAAATCATCATACAAATAACTTTAGAATGGAAAGAGAAGTATTTAAATGTTGATGTCTAACTAATGAATCAATTTCTTGTCCCATAGAACAAACAAGCCTATGTAACTCAAAAATAGCTACCTCTACTCGAAGCTCATATCTTGAGAAATTCTCAATGAAATCACACAAATGAATGCTATTTGGAATCTTGGCTCCAATCCTGATGTAAAGTAACCAAGAAATGTAAAAATTGATGAAGATTTGATGGTGATTTTTAGGAAAACAAATAGTTCAATTTGGGTTTTGGATAGTGGTTGGAAATGCATTTAATGAGCATGGACAATCATTCTTTCAATGTTGCAGGTTATGGGACACCTTGAGATTGATTTTCCAAGTCAATATTCACCAACTATTCTCATTTGTCATGACTTGTAATTGGTGGAAAAGTGACTTTCAGAATTACATCCCCTCTCTCTCTCCCTTCCCAAAATTCTATAAACTGAAGTGTTGGGCTCATTGTAAAGGAGGATGATTTGAGTAGAAAAAATCTTCCCATTTTGTTTTTTAAATCCAATGTGTTGCAAACCTTTGTAGTCAAATTCTTGCATGGATATCCGGGCCTTTTACTTTATAATAGTTTGAACTATGCATATTAATGATACAATAGATGTAAGTTTGTGGATGTATCTTCCCTTCCTGTGTTTGTTTAAATTATTCTTGCCTCTTCAATCTTATTGTAGGTGTATTGTGTCTATCTTATGCTCTTGTAAGGATTCATTATTGTTGTGTATGCATGGAAATGTTGTTGTGAGTGTTGTTATTAGACTATGGAGAACTGTTATCACCCTCTCTAATCAGTATTTCCTTTTCATTTTCACACATTAGAGGATTTTCCCATTCCCTTCTTTTGGTGCATCACCTATGTAGTGTAGATTTCTATTATTTTAATGCTCTTTCTCTCTCCCTGGTCCCTTGTAAGTGGTAGATTAGGAGTATTCAGTAATTTAATTTCAGAGAGAGTTAGTTTACACTAGTATTAGGAAGAAGAACCGACTTTATCCCGAGGTCTATCTCAATTAAAAAGTACCACACTTGGAGATAATACCCATGTTACCCAGTCACACCGTGAGCTCAAAAACACACTTGTAAAAATCGAGAGGGTGCTATGATTTTTGATAACAATTTTGTCACGCCCATGGGACAATAAAGAGGTCTTCATTTTAATTAGAACAAGTTTGATGTTACATTGTTGTGAAATTCTAGCTTGTAAGATGGTTTAAATAACACATCCGACGATTCCAAAAGGGAGGACCTTATTGGTATTGATAGTCCAAGCTTGTCAAATTTATGAGAAGAATTCAAACAAGGTCAAGAACTAGAGAGGAAGGAATCTTTGAATACTTACAGACTATCTCCAGGTAGAGGAAGAAGGGGAAGAAGAGCTCAAATGTCTCCATCTCCACCGAATAGAACACTATCAACACCTCCACCTAGCAGGCCTTTCATTCAATCAACTAGAATTCTTAGACCAATCATAATGGCACATCTACAATAAAAACCACCACAAGGGCCACCAAATCCCTATGTCAACTTCACGAGAAGCAACCCACTTTCTCTTAATGCACAAAATCCAATTCTAGTTGCAACATTGAAGAACACTCCATATTCCACTGGGGAGAATCACACAAATCCTACTGATCATATAAAGGACATTGCAAACATTTTCACTATTCATGAAATAAATGAAGTAGATGTCGTTGTCAAGTTGTTGGATTCCTTATTCAAAGGAAAGGTATTGCAATGGTTTAGGATTTTAACAGTAGGGTCTATCTAAAATTGGGATTAGATATGCACATCCCTCTGTAATCAGTTTAGAGAAAGAGGAGATAATATGTCTTTATTGGAACAATTAACAACCATCAAGAGGGATCCTAATGAGCAGATGCCTGATTTCAATTTCCAATTCCAGGTGATCATTGGATCAGATTTTGTTTACCGTGAGGCAAGAAACAAAAGGTGCATTCCTATAATTTCTAAAGGCTCTAAATTCGATATAGCAATAAGATCTAGTCTATGGGGGAACAACACTGCGAGGCACCTATAACATAGCTATTAGAGCTGAAAATTACCTCATTCAAGCCAACAAGTTAGCACCAAGGCCACTAATGCTTCTATATCCAGAAATGGGAATACCTATAACAAGCTAAACACTTGAAATAACCCTATTATAGATCAAAGAAATCAAAGCAATAGTGACGCTTCCACTTCTTCAGGTAATTCACTCAAATTACAAGAGCTCAAGATAGTGTTACAATAAGTTGTCAAGGGCGGAAAACTTTCAGAAATGAAATAGTGGCACTCAAGAGGCAACAGGCCCATAATTTAAGACCATTTCAGCCTCAGTACTAAACAAGGCCACCATATCAACAAAATAGGCCACCTACTCAAGCTGTCAAGAAAAATCAAGGGCAACCTCTTGCTACCAAGTCTTCTTAGCCCTACAATCCAAATACAATCTCAAACACCAGAGCCTTGGTCCCGATGCAAAATAACATGGTACAGGAATATGAGTGGTATTCCCCATATGGTCAACCCTATGATCAAGCAACATACTTCCAAGATCCATCAAATCAAGCTCTAGTGGTGCAAACCATTGGCGTGACTCAAGAAGTGGGTCAAGAAGAAAATCAACATTAGGAAACTACCCAAGAGGCACCTCCGAATGAGACCACACTTGTCAATTGGAAAGTTGAATATTTCTACGGAATAAATCAGGTTCCAACTCAAGGTGTAGCAACCAATACACGGTCCAAGAAGAGGAATATTGAAGAAGGGAATTCATCCAATCCAAGAACTTCACAACCCTCTATCACTCCACAAGGTGTTAGCAGTCAAAGTGCAGTCCTGAATGTGTAAAGTCAGCCCAAGCCACCTTCTAGACCAACCCATATACTGGTTGTAACAACCCATGTGCAAGAGAAGACTATGCAAGGTAGAGGGAAACAGAAAGATAGCTCATCCCCATTCAATATTCTTGAGAAAATGAAGAAAAATGAATGTGAACATTTCAATGTGGGAGTCATTAGCTATCCCAAGACAAAGAGATCTATTGTAAGCTGCCATGGAAAATTGGTCCACATCAAATCAATCATCCAAAGATCAAGAGAAGGTACTCACAAATGCAAATCAGCAGGAGGTAATCAAGGAGGTCAACAAGGTAAAAACATGAAACCTCCCCATTCTACATATCTCTAATTGTTGGAAACAATCTTGTACATAATTGCATGATTGATTTAGGAGCAAACAACTTTGTCATGCCAAAACAAATAGCTGATTAACTGGGTCTTCAATATGAAGTCATTTCTAGAGGTGTAGTGTAATTGGATGGGATAATGGTAACAATAGTTAGAGTAATCAAAGGATTGAGCCTCACATTGCATGCATGTCCCAATGTGACCGTCTTGCAAGATGTATCAGTCATAGAATTTCCACCACTCTTTGCATTGTGTTTGTTAAGAGACTTCACCACTAAAATTGGAGGTTATTTTTCTATTGATTGGTCACACATGTTATTTAGAATGAGGTATAGAGCCAAGGCTAAAATATTTTTTTGAACCAATTGAACAATTTCATATTAAGGCTCATACACCGAGTCCAATCAATGAAAATTGTTCAACATTTGATCAAGAGGATTTCCAAGCACTTATGAAGCAAATACCAAAGTCGGAAGCATTCTGGACTTAACTCTTGATGAATGGGAAAACAAGAGGCATGCATTTGATCTATACAAAGAAATGGAAGAAGATGAATTAGGAGTTTATTGCTTACATGAAGAAAATCAACCTCTCCCTAGCATTACCAAGCCAAATCGTAAGGATGGTAATGAAGTATATTTTTTCTATTTGATGGCTAAAGGAGTAGACAAGGTTCCAGAGGAGGAGCTATGATTTTCTCACCGCAAGGTACTAAATATTACTCAACATTCCACTTCCAATTTTCGTGCTTAAACAACATAGCTGAGTACGAAGCTTTAATTCATGGATTGCATTGGGCAAGGAAAAGAAGTGTTAAAAACTCGCAAGTGTTTGGAGATAGTGAGTTGATTATGAACCAATATGGAGGACAAAATTCTGTTAAAAATGATCTCTTGAAGAACTATAAGAATCGGGTATGGGGTCTTATTGAAGACTTTGAAGCTTTTAACATCACTTCCATCCCGAGGAAGAAAAATGAGGTAACAAATAGGCTTGCAGCAATTGGGACAATGTTTGACGTTGTGGAAAGTATCAAAAGTGAGAAAACTCAACCTCATATCAAGGTTGTGGTAATATTGGTTGTCCCGCATAATAATACAAGTTAGCAAGTTTTTGAGAATGATAAAAAAATCATAAAATTTTTGCAAGAAGAAGTTGAGTTCTCTGCTAGAAACTAGGATAAGTTGGAGTAGAAGTACGGTGACCAAGTGGTGCAGTTGAGAACTAACAAACTACCAAAGAGGCTTGTAACTTTGGAATCAATATTCAACCCAAATGATTAGTTCCAGAAAGAGAAGAAAAACATTTAGGGAAAGGGAGAAGATTTAGATCCTATTTCAGTAAGTGAAGGCAAGATGTTGCAGATTGACAAAGTAAGTACTCAGTGAGAGAAATTTGATTTTTTCAACTTTTTCAAGAGTTTCCCGATGTCTTTGCCTGGAATTATAAATATTTGAGAGGTTTCATCCCAAAGTTAGCTCAACATACTATTGAGATAGATCTGGAATCCAAACCCATAAGGAAAAAGCAAAGGTTAGTAAATCCTCACATTGAGTCCCTCACAAGGAAATAGTTGAATAAATTGATAGAGGATAGTATCATCTTTCCTATCAAACACTCGGGGTGGGTAGTAAAATTGGTGTCGGTGATGAAGAGAAATGGAGAAATCGAATGTGTGTGGACTTCCATGATTTGAATAGAGCTTCACTCAAAGATCATTATCCACTCCCTTCAATGGAACAAATCCTGCAAGTAGTAGCTAGTTTGGAAAGGTTTTCATTGCTAGATGGCTACTCGAGCTATAATCAAATAATGGTGAAGGAAGAAGATCAGTTTAAGACATCCTTCACTACAAAATTGGGAACATGTGCTTACTGAAGATGCCATTTAGACTATTAAATGCCGTAGAGAAAATTTCGAAATGAGCAATGTATATGGCATTCAAGGGGATAATCAACAAGATAGTGCTCATTTACCTTAATGATATAAATGAAGATAAATATGTTAAGATATATCTTTTAATCTTAAAAGGAATGTGTTACTAATCTGGACCCTTGTTTGCTGTAATTTGTTTACTTGGGACGGAGGTTATTATTGCTTGTGTTTTGCAAAATGAGACAACAGACTTGTCGTATGTTTGATGAACTCTTTTCGCTGATTGACAACACACCTTGAATCAATTCCATTGATCCAAGGTATGTTGGGGCCTTCTTGAGATCGCTTTGTCGATTTACTTCTAAATCGGAAGGAAGTCTGAAACCAGACTAAAGGTTGATATAATGTTGCAGCACCTGATTTTAGGTATGAATATCTGGTACGTAGATGCCAATGGAAAAGGTTCGATTCCCGAACCACATACAAGTTGTAACGCTAGACAGCGTAAGACAATAGGAGTCTGGATGCAAGTGACACAGGTATGTGTTGAGCATAGGACGAAACGTCCTGCATTGTGTTGAATGTGAACGCCAGTCGGTAAGACTCGTTGGAAACTATTAATTAGACGCTATGGAATTAAATCCTAACCTATAACTATGTTATAACCCATAGCCTAATTACTACCCTACATGGATTTTAAATTGCATAAGGATGAAAATTGATGCAAATCCTAATAACTTATGAACTAGGTGAACAACCTAGCTATGGACTATAAAATCCTAAACTATTACTAACCTATGGAAGGGGACTTATGGACCCATGTGGATGGAAAATGGATAAGAAGGGAAGGTTAGAAATTTATTAGGATAGTAAATGAAGTCCTTACAAGTTTCAGCACCAAGTTTGGCGGGAACAAGGAAAAGTTGGAGGTATTCAACTAGCTAAGTAGCTAAGGAAGAATTGCAAGCAAAAAATTTGAAAAGAAATTCGCCAAACCTGAGTCGGCGGTGGCGTGAGGATTGAGGAAAAAGCAATGCATTCAATGCATTCAATAATCTTGGTCTTAGCGACCAGCTCGCCTTGGAAAGAGGATAGAGGAAAAATTTGTTTGTCATTGTGTTCATTCGGGTTTTTAGTTGCTCTGCATTTCTTCCATGGTTCTTTCGAACTCTTGTTATTTTTTGATAATTGTTGTTTATTTGGAGAAGCCACGGCTATTTTTGAGCCTGTGGGAGTTAGTGGACTATTGGGTAAGCCTTGCTTGAGGATGCCGTGGAGAAAAATAGCTCCAGTGGACGTGGTTTTCTTCGAACCACAAAAAGAAATACAGGCATGTTAAGCCCTTCTCCTTAAACCATTTGCTTTTGTTTAAACGTCTCATTAAAACAACCCTGCTCTTATGATGGGGGTTTTGGTTATTTGATTTTGTTGATATGTTGAGGTGATTTTTGGGTTGAGTCATTTTCTTTTGCTGCATGTGACTTGAGCATTTCTTTGCAAAATGATTAAATCGAATAAAACTGTCCATGTTGTGTGGGTTCGTTTTGACAGTGTTGGGTATTCATTTTTATTACCCAATATGAGTTTGTGTTGATGAATGCATTAGCTATGCGTGTATTAATTTTGAGTTCTGTGCATTCTTGTAAAAAAATGGAAGGATGAGATGATTATGTATGACCCTGGTTTGAACTGTCATTATAAAAATGAACACGACTTGGTATTTCTTTGCAAATGAGTGAAAAAATGAGTGTTTTTATTACTTGTTATTAATGAATTAAGTTTTCTCTTTTGTTTAGCATTGAAATCTAAGGTAATGGTAAGTGGATTTTATTGTGCATTATGGATTTGGTTTTATGTAAATGATACTTGATAATGGAAAACGATTGTTTTCAAATTATGGGAAATGGTTTTGAAGAACCGTGAGAATGATAGATGGAATTGTTGTGTGAGTTATTTTCCCTGAGGGTATACAACGCATATAGAATATAAATTCTTGGGAACAGTGGGCTTGCTTTTCATCGTTTTACTCTCACTCCCTTTTAAAATGATTAAAAGCCTCCGTATTTGGTTTGAAATCCATGAAAGATTTTGTTTAAGGAATTATTTTCCTAATTCTGGAACTGAGTATCTGGATATTTACTAGGATGGATTAGAGTTTACTATTTCAGTCTTCTTTGGATTGGATGATGAAATTATTTGCATATATATGTATGTATATCTATACGAACTGCCTTCTAGACTTCTTGTTGTTTCATCAAGACTGAACTGAAGTGGAATTCTTACTTTGAATGTTTGGAAAATGATTCTTTTACTATTATGATGAAACTCATGATTTCGTAGCTAGTTGTACATTCTTGTTGTTCAGGTCTAGCTGAAATGCTTGTTTTTGATGAAATGAGTCCTTTTATTATTATAAAACTAGAAATGTATATTCTTTACTTGTTTATATCGGACGAAAAAATCCGTTGAGTGAAATATATGGAGGAAATGATTGTATTTAGAGGTTCTTTTGATACTATGCTTACGGACCAGTTGCAATGAACTCTGGTCAACTTTTTGAAAGGTAATTAGTAGTTTTTGAATACTTTGAAATATACTATTCAGAATGAATCATACTATTGGATTATGTCTATTCTAAATAGTGGATATTTGGTTAGACAGTGAGAAGAGGTAATATGATCCTTCTTCCTTTTATTCGATTATTGATTTTATTTACTTCTCTTTGGACTGTTATCATTGATTGATATCACGTCTGGATTAAATTATTTAATGATTATGATGAAAGGAAAGAGAGTGTTGGATGGATAATTTGAAGTAATGATCATTTCTTCTTTTATACAGTTGAAATCTATATTTGTTATGAAATGAATTTTGTACTGCCTTGGTATAAGCATCTGCATTTAATTGTTGTTTACTTTCTTCTGAATTGAAAGAAGTATTATTCTGTTGTTGAATTTTGAGGATTGACACCAATGAGTTCATGGTGAATGACTACTTTTCTCTTCAGCGTTTGATTGTTTGAAATTAGACGAGTAGTATGAAAGGAAAGGAAAGTGGTTCTGTTGGAAGTCTTATTTAAAATCTATTTCGTGAATCTTTTCTTTAACTATTGTAAGGGAATGGAATTGATAGCATTTACATTAGAACAACAATATATACATAGGTGTATTAGTTCTTACAGATGTTTTAATCTGGAACTGTTTGAAGGAAATTACTTCTTGTAGTAATTATTTGGGAAAAAGGGTAGTAATCCTTTTGTCTGATTGGGATGGTAATTAGATGATTGGGTTGTTAAGCTGTTCATCCTTATCAACACTTAAATCTTGGATGGTGTTCATCTCATATTTTGTTTACGTTTCATAAAAGCAGGGTTCTTTTATTGAGACAGTTAATTAAAAGCACCTCATTTTAATGACAAGTGCTTAATATGCTCAGTTCAATGAACTGACCGTGCAAGTAATTTTGCAGATGGATCTTGAGTAAAAACGAAGACATGGTTGTTTTCTAATACTTCTTTTGAATTAGCTGAGGATGGATCGTATTTGATAGCTATTATTCCTCTACGAGGAAATGGGAAAAGAAGAAGTTACATTCTTCTATCCTTATGTGTTGAAATGTTGTTTGATATAAACGAAGTCCAGTTGTTTGGACTGGCGATTGTATAGATTGTAAATCTTATGGATGAATACAAGGAAAAGTGTGATATTTTAATGGTTGTATCATTTTGAAACTGTTTGAATAAAGATTGAGAATATAATGTTATTCTTTGATTTGGAGTTATTCAAATGATAGTGGATAGATTTAAAAGGAAATAATATCTATTCTTTACTTGAATGCAACTTTTAAGTTGGAATGTGCAATTAGTTCATACTTGGGTTAATATGAATTTTAAATTGACATTAAAATGGATTTAGGTGAATATGAACTCTTAATTGAATGATATTCGGGATTAGTTTATAAGCTAAGGAATATCAAATAACATAGGAGTAGTTGAACCTTGTATTCGGACTCTCGTTAATATCCTCGAAATGTTTAAATTCAGAAAATATTAGATATGGGAAAACATATCTATTGTTAACAAACCTTAACTGAAGTAAGGTTCAGGAGGATAGCTGAATACCTTCTTTTAAGAAGGGACCTCGTGTAAATGATATCTAATAAGATGGAATTCTAAATTTAATTACAGTTGGGAGTAAAACTTGGTTAAGTTTAAAAGGTTGAACTTACTACGTTAAGTTGTAGTGGACTATTAGTCCGAAGCTTAAAGAAAGGAACCAAGATGGAAATATACGATCCTTCGATATGGAGGAGTAAATGTATATTAAGCTATAAGACAAATTGAGTCTCTCTTAGCTATATACAACTGTAATGAATGACGAGGTTAAAGGATCAACGCGGTTGCTGAAAATTGATCTTAAATATTAAGATTATAATCCAATCACTCGAGCTGGATGTGTACTCCTTGATGAGAGGATTCCATAGGACCTTGGCACACATGCCAACTGCAATATGGTGTCTTCATGAAGGCGGGGCCTTCATGATGACACAATGTTGTAGCTGACATGTTACAACGCCCTCTCGAATCAATTCATCAAGTTTACATAAGTTGGGACTAAGTTTCTTAGACAAGGATAGGAATGTGATCGCGTATATGGAGTGACTCCGGAGGACTAAAGGTAACTAGACACATGGAGTCACCTAGGGACGACACAGTATGTCTGCGTACCTTTAGTTACCATGAGTGACTTCCTATACTCGTTCATATTGCTAGTTGGGGTTAGAGCTTGACCTTAGATGGAAGGACTGACAGAGATCAGGAAAGACCATTCTAGATAACAGATGAAGTGAGGTGAAGGATGTATTCCATTGATGTGTATAACATCTAGGAATATGATCATGCAAAGCATGTGAAAATCTTTGGCCAAAGTATCGCAAGTGTTGGTTGCGTTGTCCTAATCACCTAGTTTAAGATGCAGGATGTCAGATGAATATCAGTAACAGATATTCAGATAGGCCTCTTAAATGGATCACTTCGATAACCGGAAATGGTAAAAGAACCATGTATACTTATTATACAATGCATGGATTAACATGAAGGATCGGTAAGTCACCGAGTCATGAAATGAGAGATCGCTGAAACTCCGAGCCATAAAATGGGAGATCGGTAGTTCTTCGAGTCATTTACAACAGCATATGGTATCTGTTATATGATTGAATGGCATTGAATGTGTGTTCCATATTGTAAATATGTGAACAGAGAACATTGGTTTTAAAAAGAAATTGTGTGATCCGAATTACATTAATTGGACAGAGAACAATTATTAAAACTTGAACGTGTGTTTGAATTACATAATTCAGAATAGAGAACGTTGTATAAAAAAAAAAATTTGTTCTAGTATCTTAAAATGGGGATGTTACATCTTGGTATCAGAGCTGAAGGTTGCAGCTCTTGGACCTAATGAGTCCACAATTTAATAAGGTTTACATTTTCTTATTGAACAAAAAATGGTTAGAACAAGAGGAAATGTTGCGAACAACCCGTTACCGGGTGGAGAAGCAACTACTATTGCTCAAAAGCTGGATGAAATCCTTGCTGCCCTACTGGATACGAGAGATCGTCTGACTGTTTTGGAACAACAATCAATGGGAAATGAGGAGGAGGAAGAAGAAGCTGATATAAATGATCAGCCACCTCCTGTGGACAACACCAATGGAGGGAATCCGGGTGTTGATAATAGTAATGTGAACGCTCCTAATCATCCTGAAAATAAAAGGGCAAGATTAGCAGCTGAACTTACAAATGATATAAAGAGAATAAGTCCTCCAAAGTTTGATGGAACAACACTTGGGGATGGAGCTGAAAATTGGCTCAGTGAAATGGAGAAGTACTTTGCAATAAGAAACTTCTCCGAGGAGACCAAAGCGATATGGGGAGCATATCAGCTTTCTCATGAAGCATCATCATGGTGGGACAACCGTAAGGTTGAGTTGAATATTGTCAAAATAGACATAACTTGGGATCAATTTAAGGGTTACTTTAGGCAACGGTGGCTGCCTCAACTCTATTTTGATAGGAAAATGACTAAATTTTAGAACTAGTCGTAAGGAAGGCTGACGATGACAGAATACTTTGGGAAGGGTTTACTAAACTCCTTAAGTATGTGCCGCAGTACCAAGCTGACGAGAAGTTCAGAATATGAAAGTTCATAATGGGACTGAATCCCATCATTGGTGGTGAAGTGGATGTCCACGGTCCAACCACTATGGAAGGAGTTGTCGAAAAGGCAATAAGACAGGAACAGAAATTGAGAGCAATTTCTGCTCATAGGGAGGAGATTAGGAAGAAGATTCCCAACTCTTCTTCATCTCTCGCACCCAAAAGGGGGCCCTGGAAAAGGTTTGGTGTGAAAAACAAAATTGTTGTAGATAACAACAAGAAATCAGTAATGAACAAACCTATAAATAGTGTGCGGAGCAGCTTCACAAAAGTTAGTGGCAATGGACAAAAGTCCTATGGAAGCCAGAGTGATAACTTCAAAGCTGGTAGCAAATTCGAGCCTAGGAAAGGGCCAGTTGGAGGATGCTTCAACTGTGGAAAGGACCATTACGCGAGTCACTGTCCTCTGAAAAAGGATGATCGCGATCAGCAGCATAGGATACACGCTGCGGTGGCTAACAAACAAGCTGAAAAGTAAGTTACACCCATAGAAGTTTCGGTAAGTTATTCGGTACACCTGTAGTCATACTTTTTGATACTGGAGCTACTGAATGCTTTATTTCTACTAAACTTGCAATGAAATTAAAAAGAAAAGCTGAACGAATGGATAAGACATGGACAGTGCATTATGGGAATAATGTTGTCCATACAGTCGAAATGTGCCTTTTTGGGGCAATTCTTGACTTGCCCAGTTTCTCCACCGAAGTTGACCTGTATGTCACTCCTTTAGGATCATATGATATCATTATTGGAGTTAACTGGTTGGCAGAACATAAGGCAAAGGTCGACTATTATGAAAAACAAATTTGTTGTTTTGATGACCTGCAGAAAGCAACAGTCATTCAAGGTGTAAGGCGTGAGGTTGCAGTTAGGAAACTAATAGCTATGCAACTAAAAAGGGCTAAAAATAGAGGCTGCACCTTGTATGCCGTAAAAATGACAGAAAATGCTGAGGAAGATAATGATTTCATGGAAAGGTATCCATTATTAAGGGATTTTAGTGATGTATTTCCAGAGGAATTACCAGGTCTTCCGCCCAAACGAGAGTTTGACTTTGCAATAGAGATCAAGCCAGGAACCGAACCCATATCTAAGGCACCTTACAGAATGACCACCCTCGAGTTGGTGGAGCTTAAGGCTCAATTACAGGAACTTTTGACTAAGGGGCTGATAAGACCGAGCGTCTCACCATGGGGAGCACCGGTAATTTTTGTAAAGAAGAAGGATGGCACACTGAGACTGTGCATTGATTACAGAATGTTGAATAAGGCAACTATTAAGAATCGATACCCACTTCCTAGGATTGATGATCTGTTTGACCAGATGCATGGAGCATCAGTCTATTCAAAAATAGATCTTCGATCTGGATATCATCAGCTGAGAATAAAGGAAGAAGATATTCATAAAACAACTTTTAGAACAAGGTACGGGCATTATGAATTCACGGTGTTACCTTTTGGGTTGACAAATGCACCTACCTTCATGAATTTGATGAATAATATTTTTCAAGAATACCTAGACAAGTTCGTGCTTGTATTCTTGGACGACATTCTTATATACTCTAAAAATGTCGAAGAGCACCAAGAACATTTAAGGATAGTGCTGGAAGTTTTGAGAAAGAGAAGGTTGTATGGTAAATTGTCCAAATGTTCCTTTTATGATGCAGAGGTGCATTATTTGGGACATGTTATAAGCAAGAATGGGATAGTTGTAGACCCTTCAAAGATCGCAGCTATAACCGAGTGGCCTGCGCCTAAGAACGTGCATGAAGTAAGAAGCTTCATGGGCTTGGCAGGATATTATAGAAAGTTCGTTAAGGACTTTTCAAAAATTGCTGCCCCAATCACTTCACTACAAAAGAAAGATAAGAAATTTGTCTGGACTGACAAATGTGAATCTGCCTTTAAAAATTTAAAGGAACAGTTAACTACAACACCTATTTTAACTGTACCAGACCCAAATGGAAATTTTACGGTTGTAACGGATGCGTCTGGAGAAGGTCTTGGAGGCATTCTGTTACAAAATAACCATGTCATAGCTTATGAAAGTAGAAAGCTTAAGTTACATGAACAAAATTATGCTCCACACGACCTAGAGCTCACTGCCATTGTACATGCACTTCAAATGTGGAGGCATTACCTTCTTGGAAAACCCTTTGAGTTAAAAACTGACCATCTGGGGTTGAAGTATATTTTTACTCAACCAAACTGAATGCAAGACAATGAAGATGGTTAGAATTTCTGTCTCAGTATGATTTTGATATAAGCTACATCAAAGGCAAGGAAAATAGAGTGGCAGATGCTCTGAGTCGAAGGAAGCACATCTCTGCTCTTATAACATTAAGAACTCAGTTTAAGGATGAGGTGAAAGATGTCATGGAATCTAGACTCTTATTTCCAGCAAGTTAAAGCAGCACTTACTGCAGATCCAAAGGATGTAAAGTATAAGGGATTTCATTTTGATAATGAAGGAATTCTGAGGTTCGAAAATAGGGTATATATACCCTTGGCAAATGATTTAAGAAGGAAATTGTTAACTGAATTTCATAATTCACCTTTTTCTGGACACCCTGGCATTACAAAAATGCTTGCTGATCTCAAGCAACAATACTTCTGGAAGGGAATGAAAAAGGATGTGGTGGAATTTGTAACACACTGCTTGGAATGTCAGCATGTTAAGGCGGAACATATGCATCCCGTTGGATTATTATATCCCCACAGCATTCCGCAGTACAAATGGCAAGTGATAACGATGGATTTCGTTCAAGGATTGCCTATGTCAAGGAATAAGCATGATATCATCCTGGTTTTCATCGAAAAATTAACCAAAGTGGCACACTTCATTGCTGGTAATTTAAAAGACAATGCACCAATGCTAGCAAGAAGATTTGTACATGAAATTTTCAGATTGCATGGAATACCCGAATTGATCATATCGGACAGAGATCCGAGGATGACATCAAGGTTTTGGCAAATGCTTAATGCGGCCTTGGGAACTAAATTAAACTTCAGCTCTGCATATCATCCGAAACGGATGGACAGACCGAGAGAGTCAACCAAGTTTTAGAGGATATGTTAAGAATGTATTGCATGGACCAGCAGTATAAATGGGAGGAATACCTTCCGCTGGTTGAATTTGCCTACAATAATACATACCACGCCTCTTTAAAAATGGTGCCTTTTGAAGCATTGTATGGAAGAAAATGCAGAACCCCTGTTAGTTGGGACAACGTAGAGGACAGAGAGGTAATTGGGCCAGAAATCCTCACGGAAATGGAACAACAAATCAAAATGATTCGGGAACATCTAAAGGAGGCTGCCAATAGGCAAAAGAGTTATGCAGACTTAAAGTGGGTTGATAGGAATTATAAACTTGGTGAGAAGGTCTTTCTTCAGGTTAAGCTGAAAAAGAGCTCAATAACTTTTGGCAAGGCTGCCAAGTTGTCGCCTCGTTATGTGGGACCTTTTGAAATTGTTGAAATAATCAACCCTGTAGCTTATCGTCTAGCATTACCTCCTACTTTATCACAAATGCATGATGTTTTTCATATTTCTTTGCTTAAGAAATACGTAATAGATTTATCACATGTGCTGAATTGGAATTCCTTGCAGGTCCAAGACCCAGGAATAATCATGGTTAAGCCCATTCGAGTGCTGGGAACTCGCCAGTTGTACTTAAGAAATCGCGAAGTGAATCAATGCAAGGTCCAATGGGACCAGTTTAGCGAAGAAAGTGCAACTTGGGAAAATCTCGAAGAAATGAGATCTACTTTTCCATACTTGTTTGATCGAAATTGAATTCAAAAAACTGATAATCTACCAAATTTAGACAATTACTGGTCTATTTTACAGTTATCTTAAAACATTGTTTTAATGAGTGAATCTGTTTTTGGTATGAACTTATGAATGGAAGGACAATAACTGAATTTTGTCCTAGAAACTCCTTGAATTGGTTAATTTGATCATCGGGACGATGATTCTTTAAGAAGGGAGGAATGTAACGCCTTGATTTTTGTAAGCTATCATGGTAATCACTTTTCATGATGTTGTAACTATAGAAATGAAGATAAATATGTTAAGATATATCTTTTAATCTTAAAAGGAATGTGTTACTAATCTGGACCCTTGTTTGCTGTAATTTGTTTACTTGGGACGGAGGTTATTATTGCTTGTGTTTTGCAAAATGAGACAACAGACTTGTCGTATGTTTGATGAACTCTTTTCGCTGATTGACAACACACCTTGAATCAATTCCATTGATCCAAGGTATGTTGTGGCCTTCTTGAGATCACTTTGTCGATTTACTTCTAAATCGGAAAGAAGCCTGAAACCAGACTGAAGGTTGATATAATGTTGCAGCACCTGATTTCAGGTATGAATATCTGGTACGTAGATGCCAATGGAAAAGGTTCGATTCCCGAACCACATACAAGTTGTAATGCTAGACAACGTAAGACAATAGGAGTCTGGATGCAAGTGACACAGTATGTGTTGAGCATAGGACGAAACGTCCTGCATTGTGTTGAATGTGAACGCCAGTCGGTAAGACTCGTTGGAAACTATTAATTAGATGCTATGGAATTAAATCCTAACCTATAACTATGTTATAACCCATAGCCTAATTACTACCCTACATGGATTTTAAATTGCATAGGATGAAAATTGATGCAAATCCTAATAACTTATGAACTAGGTGAACAACCTAGCTATGGACTATAAAATCCTAAACTATTACTAACCTATGGAAGGGGACTTATGGACCCATGTGGATGGAAAATGGATAAGAAGGGAAGGTTAGAAATTTATTAGGACAATAAATGAAGTCCTTACAAGTTTCAGCGCCAAGTTTGGTGGGAACAAGGAAAAGTTGGAGGCATCCAACTAGCTAAGTAGCTAAGGAAGAATTGCATGCAAAAATTTGAAAAAGAAAACTCGCCAACCCGAGTCGGCGGTGGCGTGAGGATTGAGGAAAAAGCAATGCATTCAATGCATTCAATGATCTTGGTCTTAGCGACCAGCTCGCCTTGGAAAGAGGATAGAGGAAAAATTTGTTTGTCATTGTGTTCATTCGGGTTTTTAGTTGCTCTACATTTCTTCCATGGTTCTTTCGAACCTGCTTATTTTTTTGTTATTGTTGCTATTATTTGGAGAAGCCACGGCTATTTTTGAGCCTGTGGGAGTTAGTGGACTATTGGGTAAGCCTTGCATGTGGGACGCCATGGAGAAAAATAGCTCCAGTGGACGCGGTTTACTTCGAACCACAAAAAGAAATACAGGCATGTTAAGCCCTTCTCCTTAAACCGTTTGCTTTTGTTTAAACGTCTCATTAAAACAACCCTACTCTTATGATGGGGGTTTTGGTTATATGATTTTGCTGATATGTTGAGGTGATTTTTGGGTTGAGTCATTTTCTTTTGTTGCATGCGACTTGAGCATTTCTTTGCATAATGATTAAGTCGAATAAAACTGTCCATGCTGTGTGGGTTCATTTTGACAGTGTTGGGTATTCATTTTTATTACCCAATATGAGTTTGTTTGATGAATACATTAGCTATGCATGTATTAATTCTGAGTTCTGTGCATTCTTGTAAAAATGGAAGGATGAGATGATTCTGTATGCCTGTTTGAACTGTCATTATAAAGATGAATACGACTTGGGTATTCTTGTGCGTTTTGAAGAAAATGAGTGTTTTTCTTACTTGAAATTATTAATGAATTAAGTTTTCTCTTTTTTGTTTTGAAATCTGAAGGTAATGGTAAGTGGATTTTATTGTGCATTATGGATTTGGTTTTATGTAAATGATACTGATATGGAGATTGTTTTCTGAATTCTGTGCGTGAATGGTTTTTGAAGAACCGTGAGAATGAACCGAACTGATAGAATGATAGATGGAACTTGTGTGAGTTATTTTCCCTGAGGGTATACAGCGCATAGAATATAAATTCTTGGGAACAGTGGAATTGTTTCATCATTTTACTCTCACGCCCTTTTAAAATGATTAAAATCCTCCGTATTTGGTTTGAAATCCATGAAAGATTTTGTTTAAGGAATTATTTTCCTAATTCTGGAACTGAGTATCTGGATATTTACCGGATGGATTAGAGTTTACTATTTCAGTCTTCTTTGGATTGGATGATGAAATTATTTGCATATATATGTATGTATATCTATATGAACTGCCTTCTAGACTTCTTGTTGTTTCATCAAGACTGAATCAAGTGGAATTCTTACTTTGAATGTTTGGAAAATGATTCTTTTTACTATTATGATGAAACTTCATGATTTTGTAGCTAGCTGTACATTCTTGTTGTTCAGGTCTAGCTGAAATGCTTGTTTTTGATGAAACGTTGCTGATAAAACTAGTTGTATATTCTTGCTTGTTTATATCTGGACGAGAAAGTCCGTTGAGTGAAATATATGGAGGAAATGATTGTATTTAGAGGTTCTTTTGGTACTAATGCTTACGGACCAGTTGCAATGAACTCTGGTCAACTTTTTGGAAAGGTAATTAGTAGTTTTTGAATACTGAAATATACTATTCAGAATGAATCATACTATTGGATTATGTCTATTCTAAATAGTGGATATTTGGTTAGACAGTGAGAAGAGGTAATATGATCCTTCTTCCTTTTATTCGATTATTGATTTTATTTACTTCTCTTTGGACTGTTATCATTGATTGATATCACGTCTGGATTAAATTCTCAATACAGTTATGATGAAAGGAAAGAGAGTGTTGGATGGATAATTTGAAGTAATGTTCATTTCTTCTCTCATACAGTTGGAAATCTATACTTGTTATGGAATGAATTTTGTACTGCCTTGGTATAAGCATCTGCATTTAACTTTGTTTACTTTCTTCTTAATTGAAAGAAGTATTATTCTGTTGTTGATTTTGAGGATTGACACCAATGAGTTCATGGTGAATGACTACTTTTCTCTTCAGCGTTTGATTGTTTGAAATTAGACGAGTAGTATGAAAGAAAGGAAAGGAAAGTGGTTCTGTTGGAAGTCTTATTTAAAATCTATTACGTGAATCTTTTCTTTAACTATTGTAAGGGAATGGAATTGATAGCATTTACATTAGAACAACAATATATACATAGGTGTATTAGTTCTTACAGATGTTTTAATCTGGAACTGTTTGAAGGAAATTACTTCTTGTAGTAATTATTTGGGAAAAAGGGTAGTAATCCTTTTGTCTGATTGGGATGGTAATTAGATGATTGGGTTGTTAAGTTGTTCATCCTTATTGTACTTAATTCTTGGATGATGTTCATCTTCTTTTTTTTACGTTTCATAAAAGCAGGGTTCTTTTATTGAGACAGTTAATTAAAAGCACCTCATTTTAATGACAAGTGCTTAATATGCTCAGTTCAATGAACTGACCCATGCAAGTAATTTTAGATGGATCTTGAGTAAAAACGAAGACATGGTTGTTTTCTGATACTTCTTTTGATTAGCTGAGGATGGATCATATTTGATAGCTATTATTCCTCTACGAGGAAATGGGAAAAGAAGAAGTTACATTCTTCTATCCTTATGTGTTGAAATGTTGTTTGATATAAACGAAGTCCAGTTGTTTGGACTGGCGATTGTATAGATTGTAAATCTTATGGATGAATACAAGGAAAAGTGTGATATTTTAATGGTTGTATCATTTTGAAACTGTTTGAATAAAGATTGAGAATATAATGTTATTCTTTGATTTGGAGTTATTCAAATGATAGTGGATAGATTTAAAAGGAAATAATATCTATTCTTTACTTGAATGCAACTTTTAAGTTGAAATGTGAATTAGTTCATACTTGGGTTAATATGAATTTTAAATTGACATTAAAATGGATTTAGGTGAATATGAACTCTTAATTGAATGATATTCGGATTAGCTTATAAGCTAAGGAATATCAAATAACATAGGAGTAGTTGAACCTTGTATTCGGACTTCAAGTTAATATCCTCAAATGTTTAAATTCGAAAAATATTAGATATGGGAAAACATATCTATTGTTAACAAACCTTAATCAAGTAAGGTTCGGGAGGATAGTGAATACCTTCTTTTAAGAAGGGACCTCATGTAAATGATATCTAATAAGATGGAATTCTAAATTTAATTATAGTTGGGAGTAAAACTTGGTTAAGTTTAAAGGTTGAACTTACTACGTTAAGCTGTAGTGGACTATTAGTCCGAAGCTTAAAGAAAGGAACCAAGATGGAAATATGCGATCCTTCGATATGGAGGAGTAAACGTATATTAAGCTATAAGACAAATTAAGTCTCTCTTAGCTATATACAACTGTAATGAGAACGAGGTTAAAGGATCAACACGGTTGCTGAAAATTGATCTTAAATATTAAGATTATAATCCAATCACTCGAAGCTTGGATGTGTACTCCTTGATGAGAGGATTCCGTAGGACCTTGGCACACGCCAGCTGCAATATGGTGTCTTCATGAAGGCGGGGCCTTCATGATGACACAATGTTGTAGCTGACATGTTACAACGCCCTCTCGAATCAAATCATCAAGTTTACATAAGCTGGGACTAAGTTTCTTAGACAAGGATAGGAATGTGATCGCATATATGGAGTGACTCCGGAGGACTAAAGGTAACTAGACACACGGAGTCACCTAGGGATGACATAGTATGTCTGCGTACCTTTAGTTACCATGAGTGACTTCCTATACTCGTTCATATTGCTAGTTGGGGTTAGAGCTTGACCTTAGATGGAAGGACTGTCAGAGATCAGGAAAGACCATTCTAGATAATAGATGAAGTGAGGTGAAGGACGTATTCCATTGATGTGTATAACATCTAGGAATATGATCATGCAAAGCATGTGAAAATCTTTGGCCAAAGTATCGCAAGTGTTGGTTGCGTTGTCCTAATCACCTAGTTTAAGATGCAGGATGTCAGATGAATATCAGTAACAGATATTCAGATAGGCCTCTTAAATGGATCACTTCGATAACTGGAAATGGTAAAAGAACCCTGTATACTTATTATACAATGCATGGATTAACATGAAGGATCGGTAAGTCACCGAGTCATGAAATGAGAGATCGCTGAAACTCCGAGCCATAAAATGGGAGATCGGTAGTTCTTCGAGTCATTTACAGCAACATATGGTATCTATTATATGATTGAATGGCATTGAATGTGTGTTCCATATTGTAAATATGTGAACAGAGAACATTGGTTTTAAAAATAAATTGTGTGATCCGAATTACATTAATTGGACAGAGAACAATTATTAAAACTTGAACGTGTGTTTGAATTACTGTTCTAGTATCTTAAAATGGGGATGTTACTTTTGAGAAGAGCATGGCATTCAAATGGAAAACAAAAGAAAAGAGATTTTGAGGCCATCAAGCATGCTATATCTTGAGCACCAACCCTTATCAACCCAGAATTTTCAAAAGATTTCATGTTGTATGCTTTTGGAGGTCCAGATACAATCTCAACTATCTTGGTATAGATGAATAAAGAAGGATCAAAGTAGCTTATAACGTTCTTAAGTCAAAGCTTGGAAGATTATGTAGTAAAGTATTCCTTTATTGAAAAACATGTTCTTACTTGTCATTAGATTCTGAAGATGTTCGGACACTTGGTCTTGAACAACAAGATTCAATTACTTGGTGTACCATGCCCATCGAGGATTTTCTCCTAAACAAGGATTTGAATGAGAAGAGCGCATGATGGATCACTCGAGTAATGTAGTATGACATTGAAATCAAAGTGACCGAGATGGTTCATGGAGCAGGTTTGTGTGAGAATCTAGCTTCTAAACAACATGATGAGTCAAATGGTGAAAAAGAGGTTGTCCTAGTACTAAAAATGATCAAGAATAGCCAGCAGGTGATGTACCTACTTCATGTTAGACTCAAGACATGGTGCATTATCTCCAAATAGGTTTTTTCCCTACATAATGGAACAAAGCTAACAAAATATATTTTATATTGCAATCCATTCCATATGTACTTATTGACGACATCTTGTTTAAGAAGGATGTGAACGGGGTGTTATTGAGGTGTGTCCCACAAATCAGATTAAGAAGGTATTACATGAGTTCCATGATGGAGAAGATGGGAGGTCACTTTTCTCCACAAGTAACAACTCTCAAAATCATGAACGGTGTTATTTGACTACAATGTTTTTGATTGCTACTCATGGATTAAGAAATTAAAAAATGGTGCATTCTTCACAGGGAAAGAAAGGATAGCAATGCTACCCCTTCGTCACATCCCAGTGGATCATCTATTCATGCAATGGGGATCAGACTTCATTGAAGTTATCAATACAAATTCAAGTCAGGGCCATAAATGGATACTCATGGCAATATACTACTTGCTAAGTGGACTCAAGCGGTGGCACTCAAGGAAGTAAATGAATCCCACATCTTGGATTTCTTTTAAGGGATAGTCACAAGGTTTGGTGCCCTATTTCTACTATCATATCAAATAATGCATTGGTTTTTCTTGGCACAAGAATCACTGAATGGGTTGTTAGGGAAAAAACATATCTCAACACTTCTTGAATTATTACCCTTAAGGTAATGGTCAAGTATAATCTACAAATAAGAACTTGCTGAGAATCATTAGAAGAAATCTTGATGAGAATCGAGAGAACTTGGCATATGAATCTGAAATCATCTCTGTGAGTTGATAGGATTATGCCCAAGAGGTCCATAGGTAGCTCTCCATACAAACCGGTATACAAAAAAGAAGTAGTGCTGCCTATATCACTTGAGTTACTGACATTAGAACTCATGAAGCAGTTGGAACTAGCTGAGTTTGAACCCATGGAAATCAGGTATGCAGAATTGATGGAATTGGAAGAAACAAGAGAGCATGTAATGCAAACCATAGAGAAATATCAAACACTAATCAAGAGAAGATTTGACAAAAAGATAAAGCCAGACATTCTAGGAAGGAGATTTGGTGCTGAAGTGGGATGCTTGATTGGGAAAAGCAAGGCGAGGCATTCCAAGTTCGATGCAATATGGAGTGGTCCCTATATGATCACTGAATGAAAGAGTAACAATGCCTTCCAACTAGCTAAGTTATATGGTGAGAAGATGTAGATTCCATTCAATGGAATCTATCTCAAACATTGTTACTAGAAGGAAGATTTCTCACCCTTGTACATATTAGTTTAGGACTTTTCAATTCCTCCAAGTTATTATGCACATTGTATTTTTGTTAGAGTAGGTTTTAATTTCCCTAAGTGCTGGTGCACATGTCCTATTACTTTTAGTGTATGCTTTGTATATAGTTCATTATGCTTCAGAAAGAGAAGTTGCAGCCAAGAAACTTATAGTTGTAAGAAATAGTTGTTATCATCAAAAGAACTCAAATGTAGAGCAACTAAAATTAGGTCAAGAGGTAGATTTTAAATTTTCATTCTTTTGCTCCTTCATGAAAACAAATGAGCTTCTTGGGTCCTTCATCAAATCAAGAAAATCGGTATTGGGGGCAGGTTTGATATTACAGCAGATGGGATTCCTCAGTATTCACTCAACCTTTAATCAATGTTTAAGCAGCAAACATGAGTTACCATGCTCTCCCAAGGTTTGATAAGAGTCTTTGCATCCCACAATAGTATCCCAAGAAACAAAGTAGCTTGTCGAAAGGAATGGAACATTTAAAGGAAGAAAGAAAGAGGAATTTAATAGATTTTCATGATGTCCAAGATAACAAATGTTCACCATTCAACCTCAACGGATCACAATTGTTGGGAAAAGGTGAAATTCGGGTTTTAAACAATTTTCCACTCTCACAAATTTAGAGTATGAGCAACGAAAGGAAATTCCAAATGTGAGCAAAGACATTCTAAATATCTCGGGTCAAGGTTTTTCGTAGTTTAAACCAATTCATGATGGCCAAGAAGACTCCATGCGAAATGGATAGCAATGGACAACTAGTCATACTCAATTTAGCAAGTAAATGGCCCTACAAGTTGCCAAAGTGTTATCCAAATTCACTCCCAAGTGAATTTGTACAATGGAGTAGAGGGGTCACTAGCAAGCAAAAATGACAAACATGCCCCTTGGCATTTTCTAATAGTCGCATGGATTCAAAATTGAACAATAGGTTTGAAGGAGGGGTAGATCTTGTAGGGAAAGCTCTCGGCTCTAGGGGTAATTCATTGAAGCTCATAAGCAAGCTACCCAGTTAACTCTTGTATTAGAATCAAATTGCTTTGATGACCCACCAAGTTGTCTTTTAGAGAGTGAGCTATCTTTTAGCTCATTGAGGTCATTGAGAAGTCCATCAGGTTCCATCCATACGTATGTGTAAGAAAGTGAGTGAGTTAGTATTACCGAGGAAAGCTCAAGTGTCAAGCTCTTCATACATGGGTGATCTATTTCAATATTGGGTAAAACATGCTTAGGCGAAGGATAGCTTGAGATGTTTCCATATAGGACGAGACATGAGAAGGTTGAGTTATATCCTTTGAAGGTATGCGATGCTTTGTTGAAGGCCGAGTTGATCTGAAACACCACCGAGCTATTTAGGTATCCGCTCGTTTTGAAAAGAGCAGGATGTATCACATGGAAACTAAGTTTCATTATATTTCAAGTGGAGGAATCGAGCTAGATGTAATGGAGGGTGAGCCACTATCGTGATCAAAGTGCATGAGTTGAGCCACTCAAGAATATGGAGGTTCAAGCCAAATACAACGAGCACCGGTCTATTCTTTATCGGAGAGCTATGCATATTTCTAGTGAACGGTGCCATTTGAGGTGGGAGGTAGCTTGTGTCTAGCACGACGGAAAGGCAAGTCATGGAAAGTGTTCATGCGAAGCAAGTTTCATACACCATGCCCTTGAAACATTGTATCGAACTCGAAGCCGATAAAAAGCTCGACTCAAAATTCGGAATGGTGAATAAGTCACTATTAAAGGAGAACGAGCTGAGACGAATAAAAGGAGAGAATTCCTACATTTCCCAGGACATGATGGAGGAATTTGATATTTTCGATCTCGTTTGATTGAAATCCAAGCTATCATCACTAGTTCAATGTAAAGGAGAGGTGGTTTCTTTTTCCAAGTCGGATCCTAGTATAAACCCGAGCTATGCATGCAAATCGTAGTCATCGGGATGGACGAAATCGAGCATCCAAGTCGGAAAAGAATTATCCAAAAGACGAAGCCGAGTCCAAGTTTGTAGAGGGAAGGATGCGGCCGAAGTGGGATATTACGTTCTGGAGGGCACGAGACATCAGTATAGCGAAAGGCTGAAATAGCCACATAGAAGGCATGTTGCGGAGATAGTGGATAAAAATGGCCTGAGTGGCCCGATTGCATTTTGGACGAGTGTGCGCAGAATCCCCAAATTCACTGCGGTTGTTAGGATTTGCGGATAAGGCAGGTAAAATCATCCCGGATGGCCCCGACCGAGACGAGCCATGTGTGCAAGAGAAAGACCCATATGGGTATGGCGGGTTAGAAAGACCCTAATGTCTCTCGGGAGCCTGAACTTTCTGCAACTGTGGAGTGGAATAGCCATACGAATGCGGAGGATCGGGTTTTGTGGGTAAAGCAGAGTTGAATGTCTTGGGCCACATGGTGAGGCATGGTCCCCTATTCAACTGAGTTGGAGTCGACGAGTTGGCGACACATGTGGAGAAGTGGAGAACTGGGTTGGGAGCTATAAGGGTTTGACGTAGATAAAAATAATAGAGAGGTTGGCACATGAGTACAAAGATGGTTCCACATTCAAGTAAAAGGTAGCTCAACGCTTGAGATGTTGACATATTGATAAGTGGGTGACTCCACGAACCTACACTCAATGAAGGGATTAAATGCATACGTGGAGGGGGAGACATAAGAATGAAAGACTTAATGAGGATCCAACTCATCATGTGAAGTTATGGGGCTAGTGTATAGAAAAGGAAACCTGTGAGGTAATCTTTTTAGTAAAGAAGGTAGCTAGCTCGGTGAGTTGGCAGTGTTAATTGCCCAACATTAAAATAACACTAACCCTTATCAATCCAAATGCAAGTAATGGTGGAAATAGATGAGCCCCCACTAGTTTTAATGACAAGATCATTAAAATCATCGTACATAGAAATTTAGAAGGAAATATAAGTATTTAAATGTTGATGTCCAACTAATGAATTAATTGCGATCTGTAGAACAAGCAAGCATGTTAAACTCAAAAATAGCCACATCTACTCAAAAGCTCATATCTTGAGAAATTCTCAATGAAATCACACACATGAATACTCGTTGGAATTGTGGCTCCAAGAAAAATGCAAAAAAACCAAGAAATATAGAAATTGATGAAGATTTGATGGTGTTTTTTAAGAAAAAAGAACCCAGATTTAGTTTGGTTGTTGGATAGTGGTTGGAAATACATTTAATGAGCAAGGACAATCATTCTTTCCTCACTCATAGGTTATGGGAAACCTTGAGATTGCTTATACAAAGTTAATATTCACCAACTAAACTCTTATATCATGACTTGCAATTGGTGGAAAAATTGATTTCAGGAATTGCATCCCCTCTCTCTCTCCCTTCCCAAAATTCTATAAATTGAAATGTTAGGCTCATTGTAAAGGATGATGATTTGAGTAGCACAACTCGACCATTTTGCATTTTGAAGCCAATGTGCTACATGAATTTGTAGTGGACTCGCTTGCATGGAGATTCATGCCTTTAATTTGTAATAGTTTAAACTATGTATATTAATGAAATAATAGATGTAAGTTTGTGGATGTATCTTCCTTTGTTGTGTTTGTTTTCATTCTTCCTACCTCTTCAATCTTATTGTATGTGTGTTGTGTCTATCCTGTGATCTTGCAGTGATTCATTATTGTTGTGTATACATGGAAATATTGTTGTGAATGCTACTATTATATACTATGGAGAACTATTATCACCCTCTCTAATCAATATTTCCTTTTCATTTTCACACATTGGAGGATTTTCCCATTCCCTTCTTTCGGTGCATCACCTTTGTAGTGTAGATTTCTGTTATTTTCATGCTCTTTCTCTCTCCCTGGTCACTTGGAAGTGGTAGATTATAAGTAGTCGAGTAATTTTCTTTCAAAGAGAGTTAGTTTTCACTAGTATTAGGAAGAAGAACCACTTTCTCTGGAGATCTATCTTAAGTAGTAAGTCCTACACTTGGAGATAGTACCCATGTTACCTAGTCACATCGTGAGCTCAAGCACACACACTTGTGCAAATAGGAGGGTGCTGTGATTTGGTGATAACATGTCTTTCAAGATTAGTTTCAATATTTTCCACCTAAAACCCTTTCGATCTACTCAAGTTCCGGCCCAAGAGTGATTGCATTAGAGTATATCTGTTTTCCTAAGAGGTACTATTTTAAGAGAACACATTCATCTTGCTACACCCACAATTACTATTCAGAGGAGGAAAGCCACATACTCTAGATAAGGTTTAACAATTACATTTCTAACATATGGGTTCATAAAAATGTCGCTAAGCGTACATGTTATGATGATAACTTTCATTTGGGATCTTAATTCCCTTAAGTTAGGAGATGTCATCAAGTACAAAGAGCTAGGCTCATCCTAAAATTTCAGTCTTCTACGTTATGCAAGTGATAGTAAAAGAGAGGTAAATCAAAAAAATATTTTTCCTATGAGTTTTACCATTTATTTAGTTTCCTTTCCTACAATTTTAAGTAAATAATATAATACACAAGATATTAAATAATGAATTTCACACTGAAACAAACTATAAAAGATCAATCCATTTTTAGCTAGTATAACATCCACACTTTTTCATTACATGATCCTGAATCAATTTAACACCCATGATTAAATGACCATTTCCCAAACACCCCAAAACAATAACAACTCATACTCATTACAAAATTCAATAATCAACATTTTGATATGTAACAATATTTTTGGTATAACCTAAACAATTACATTTTTCCAAATAACAAGTTACTATGAAATCACTAGTACACTTTGCTTTCTATGTGGCTCGGTACCTACAACCACTACATGGTTAGCACAAAATATGACATGACATCTACCTAAATCTAGCATAATTCACATTTTTAGTTTTCTATTCACATAATCATAAAAATTCACACATATCAAGAGAGAGTTAGAGATACATTTATTTCATTTCACTTCATTTCTTAACTAGAGGATGAGAGAGAAGGAATGAGAGAGAAGAGAGAGGAGAGAGAAAATCATTTTCTTGACAATAAAATTTCTCAAAACAAGCCACACAATAGATTTCCATATAGTCATTTATAATTTTCTACAAGTTTCTCATTAGTTAAATTGACTTGACGAGGGTCCTACGACCTTCTTTCACATTTTCCTACTAGTTTGCGAAAACATTCAATTGTAGCTTGAGGGATATGAAACCACATTCAAAAACTGACTTTCGATGAGTGAATGCATGATAGGAAAGTTCTTATATGCTCTCCTATATACCAATAATTTATAGGTGTTGACACATCTTAGAACCGACAAAACGACTTACAAATGGAGACTAGTTTTCTGGAGCCACCGGTCATAATTAGATTGGTTTGACCTAGTCAAACAATGATAAGAGGACTACAAAACCACCTTTAAAAACCCACTAATGAGGTGTTTTTCTATAAAGTAAGATTTACATGAAATTTTCATATAGAAATACAAGAGGTTTACAAAGTTGGGTAGTCATTTCTTCACTCGGGTCCAAATGGAAAGCCAAAATGAAACCTAACTTTTAACTTTTAGAAGCTACTTGATGCTACAAATATGATTAACATGAATTCTAACGTGCTACACAAAATGATCGATCAAATTAGGGCAAGGTGTGAATTTTTTTATGACATCTAATGATGAAAATCTACATAAACCAAACTTGACTTCTCATTTCCAGGGTTCAGAAGGAAATTTTACGTGTCTTCAAAAATCATGTTTTTATAACTTGCAAAGTAACAAAATGGTTGTTTTAGTTGAAGAATCATTTAACTCTCACAAATAAAAGCAACACGAACACCTAATTATGATACCATGGGTTTAACAATGTATAAGGTTGTGGTAGCAAGCACAGTTGATGGTCAAAGTATCAATCGGTTTACGTAAGACACGAGGTAGATTTTTACTATTTTGCACTATAATTTCATTTTAAATGACCAAAAGTGATATATTCCATGGGTTATTATTTCTATTTCATTGCAAGGGAAAAACTAAAATATGAAAAATTATGAAAGACAAGGTAATAAAAACCATGCCCGAGGGGGAAAATGAAATAGGTAACGTGGCTCCAAACAATCACCACGCACACAAGTTACATGGATGTGAAAAGGTTGTCAAGCTCTACCAACGCCAACTCATCTCATCAAATAAGTGGATCAAAGTATCAAAGCTCATGCTAGAAGGATCGAGCTATCATTTTATTATTACCTCATTTCCCTCTCACCAAGGCTAAACTCAAAGGGCGAGCCACCACATTCAAACAACAACTCCCACCATGTCCATTACCAATCTCAACACCAAAATAAATACCATTAAGCAAGTCATAGATTATGGAGTTTGGGTTCAACTTGTAAATGGCCTATGATTATATGCATTGTTGGTATTTTCAACAACCCATACAATGCATATCATGTAACCATGGAATTCCAAGAGATGATATCTGGATGAGGCATTTCTTTGAGAGGCCTTGGAGAAAGGAAATATTTTTATCTACTCTAAAATTATCACATTCTAAGAGACCATATTACTTTAAACCTTTTCAAATAGTCCATTGCATGTTGTATGTGTCTACCCCTTTTACAATGCATTCCTACCATGGTATTGGAAACTACAATATCCGAAAGTCCCACTTTCCATTATGCTTTGAGGGGGTGTATACCTTGCAATCATTATTGTCCCTGAGTCACTTCTTTCAAGAACTTTATCAAACTACTCTCACACATGGCGAGAGAGGGCATGCTATTGTTCTATGAGGCCACCCCTTTTAAATAACAAAAATAGTCCACATGCCTTTATTTATCCACCCAAATTTAACATACTTGTCTACCAAGACACTTGTAACTACAAAAGAAACAAAAAAATACCTCCACCTATGCTTTGATGAATGTTCATACCTTGTACAGGGCTCCTATTTGGCATAGATAGGTCATATGCTAGAAAAGGTCATGGAATTTGGATTTATACTCACCAAAAACATTGCTAAAAGTTTTTAAGGCATTTTAAAAATAGTTCAACACCAAGTGCTACTATCAATATACTTTGATGGATATTCATGGCTTGTTCCAAAAATTCACATGGATGACCATGTCTTTTACCTCATCATTGGTGTGGAAGTCTATGACTGTTCAAAACTCTTAACTTGGCACGCACATGAAATAAGGTTGTTGGAAACAATGGTGGATCTTGGCTTTCTGCACGCCATTGGAAACCTTTACAAAATTACCTTATACACATATATTGAAAGTGCTAAATCTCAAAGGATGATCAAAACATGTTTGACCAAATGATTGAATGAGACGCCTACACCCTAATCAAAGCTATCGGTTTGACACATGTTGGAAGGGTGCTAGTAAAGGTTATTGAGTTTATCTCAACACCTACAAGCCATATTTTCTTCAAAATCTATAAGGACTTTTCAACAAGCCCATATTTTTCATATCCAACAACGATAACATTCCAAGAGACTCGTATTTCATTGAGATTTTTTTCAAACACATCTTTTACCTTCTATATACTTCTACATTTTACATACATGTTTAGCGAGTGATTGCAACTACAACATCCGATAAAGGCTAGAACTATTGATGGAAAATGTGGAAATATTAGATTAGGGGAAAACTATGGCTTGGTGAGGGCGCCCATGCCCCGCCATCCCCGATAGCCCTAACCTCACTCCACATATCTTCCTTCACCCACTCACCGCCACCAATTTACTCCTCCACTTGCCTCCTTTTTTCCACTCCACCACACAAAATATCTTCCCCTTATATATATATATATATATATATATATATATATATATTCTATTTTATACGTTGGGCACTACATTTCCCTTCTCTTAATAAAGCATCACCATTAATGTGAAACAATGCCAAGGTTAGAAGAGGTACTCATGAGCAAGGATGAAACAATCAATGACTCATGTCACCAGAAAAATGATATTTATTATTAAAACATGACCACGAGGGAGAAGGAAATTATGAAAATTTATTAATGTTCTATGAATATTGGTAGTTATATTTTTACTTTATTTATTTTTGGTCCTTTTTTTACAATGTCTCTTCATCCTAAAGCTCATAATATTTCATTATTTAGGATTTCTATTGATTTATTTTCATGGGTTCCCAACAGAACATGACATCATGATGTCACACAAGGTTCAAACACAACAAGAATGACCCACACAACATCTTGTTACATTCTTTGATGATTGTATCACAACACAAGACCACAACCCAACCATGGAAATAACAATACATTCCACATAACATAGTACTTGACACACATGCCTTGACATAGATAATATACATAACACGAGCTTAACATAAAAAATAAATAATCCCCAACAATACACATACATCATCGTTTACAACTCAAACCATAAATCAAATACATAGTGTCAAGATGGGATCAAACATCATATTATCAATGAGGTGCATCAAGCCTCAACAACATAAAACATAACAAGACTCACATGAGTACTCATAAATTAAATACCAACTCCATATACCTCTCAATATCCATAATCCTCCCAAAAAAATTCATATACCTCCCAAACAACAAAATGAAGCCAAATTTTCCTTTTCTCTCCACCAAAGAGGTCGGTCACCCTATGGCCCTAGGAACATAGAGTCTAGACACCTCTAACCCAAGTGACATAATAACCTTTGTAGTTTGAAAACCACACTAGTTATCTATAACTCCTTGGGGTGTACCCCCATACAATGAAGTGGGCCCATAGGTACCACCAATCCATGGTGAACCCATGTACCTAATAAAACACATAAGAACATTAGAACTTATATACCAAAACAAATAGAAAAATTTCCAAGTGGCATCAAGTTCAATCACTTTGGGCTAAGCAAGAAAATAAATTTGAAACTCAAGGAAAATTTAAATTCAAATTTTAATCTAAAAAAGTAAATGTATAATTAGTCAGTAGTTAGTGTGAAAACAATTATGTTAGTGCAATAATAAAATTAAATGCCCAAAATTGCAAGCAGTAACTCAACAAAAAATTAAATATAAGAATTTACTGGTTCTAGAAAAAAGGAAGAGAAAAAAAAATCAAATTTAAAAATAAAATACATATGGATAAATATCACATGACAATCACTATATGTCCTTATACGACCACCTAAGGGGTACTCATCAAGCTTCTTGCACTTGGACATCGATCCTCACTCACAAAAAAATATAACAACAAATGCAACATCACAAGTACATAAGATCAACTCAAAAGGTTGATTTTTTCCAAATTTTTCCCAAAAATGACTAACTACTTAGGTAATGATGTTTAGTAAGAGGAAGGATAGTGCCCAAAACACTGAAAATTTCACATAACTTGTAAAAATTTAAAATTTCACAAATCTAAGACGACACTATGACTTGTTAAAACATAAAAATATTATAGAGCTAAATTTGGATAATAATTTGGTGACCTCCAGGGGACATTTACTTGCTAGATGTAAATACTAGTTGCCTTGAAGCATCCATTGGGCACAAAGTCATATTTTGCATCTTCTTAAAACCACGTGAACACTAAAAATACCTTCCCTAGATAACAAAAAAATTGTGCTAGAGAACTTATTAGAAAACAAACATACCAACAAAGTGCACAAGGCACACAAAGAAAGGAAAACTAAGACAACAATGTGCAAGAAGCACTTGGAGGAAAATGAAAACAACAACCTACTATGTACAAGGGTGAAATATGACCTCAATAACAGAGTTTGAGGTATATCCCATTAATTGGGATGGGTAGCTCATCACCATTCAACTTGGAGAGTTGAAAAGCATTTTGTTGGTTGTAACGTATAATAAGACATGGAGCACTCTAGAAGGAGTCAAATTTAGTGTGTCTTTTAGGATTTGTTCTTTCTTCATCCCATTTGAGCACTATGTCTCCTTATTTGAAAGTTCTTGCAACTAATTTATTTTCAAAGTATATCTTCACTTGAGCTTAATGAAGCTCTATTGTATTCATTGCATTGTTTCTAACTTCTTCTAATTCCATTAACTCTACAAGTTTGATTGACATTGAATCCTCCTCCATCATTTTCATCTATTTTATGAGATCTAGAGTTGGTAATTCATAAGAAATAGGTAACACTTCTTATTTAGCATAGATAAACATAAAAAGAGAGTTTTTAATTGACCTCTTAGGAGTAATCCTATCAGCCCATAAGGATGATTTATTTTTTGTGTTTCATGATCGTTGATTCTCCTTGTTACATCGACATTTAATGCACACAAATACAACACAAAAATATTGGGATAATTTTTTTGACTTACATTACTTGATACATGACACCACATGGGATCACTTAGGATAATATATAACATGAGACGTTTGCACAACCATGGACCCACATATATAACATGAAACACATGATGCACATCAAAGCCACATTTCCCAAAATGAAAAAGTACAACAATGATCCCACTACAATATACACTTACTGATAGGAACTTCCCACGAAAAAGTGTTTTCATGGTTACATATTTATTACAATCCTATTTTTATTAATTGACTATAATTATATGAAGAACACTTAACATGGGACCCTTCGTTCCTCTTAAAACTAGGTTGCATATTTTGTTTAACATTTCACCTATAGTGGTTCCATTAGAATATTGCTGTTTCCTTTATCACAATTAATTTATATAACTCAACGGTCATTAGGAGCATTTAGAAACCCATGAGTCTACCAACACTTGTCTTGAGAATTCATTTCTAAGAATCATGTTTACTTGGTTTGGCATTATACTTTCATTACAAGGAGGAAAAGTTCACGGAAAGTAAAAGGAAGGTTATTAGGTCAAGAGTGGACCTATTTTGAGTTCTTTTCATAGCATTGTTTAACACTAAGGGTACACTCTTTTCATCTTCAAGTTATTACAACCAACTATGTAAGTTAACTCATTAATTTGAATTGTTTGTGATTCACAATACATTTGCTCTAATTAGGAATATGTATTTTCACAATCATATTGCACATAGAAGGGTACCTTTCACTAGTATTCATGTAATAGAGGTTTTTCATTGAATTTAAGTGATGAATCTCACATTTCAATATACTTTTGTTTCATCATCTTAAGGATTAATTCTCAATATTTATGGAAAACTACAAGTTCGACAATAAATTATACTTCTTGAGAGATCTTAGGCTTAATGTATTCCCATCTACACCCGAGGTTTCTACTATATTTTACAATTAAAACTAGGGTGCAATATTCTTAACTCACAAGACCTTGGAAGCAGCCCAAGGTATTTCATTCTCAAGGCTTCATGTTCATTATTTCATTAGCATCATTGTTTAACCACATTTATGCATAAAAAGTTTGTGTTCAAGCCTCATAGAGTTGGTTTCCTGATTTCATAGGTTGTTTTATCATCTGTGCAACTCTCCTTTATTACATTAATTTTATGATCACATTAGGAATTTTATTCTATTTCACATCATTCAAGGGAATACCATTTTCGTAGTTATCATTACAAAGTTTATTATTGTTTACCCTTGTTCTAACTACATTTACATAGTAGAAAAAAATCCTCTTTGAGTTGCACATGGTTTGTAGTAGGGAAGAATCCCTATGGAGACTTAAATCTAGGGCTATATGGCTGAAAGAGGGAGAGAGAAACATGAAATTATTTCATATGACCACTTTGAAGCATAAAACTTGTAATAGGATTATGAAAGTATCCAAAGACAATGACAATATCATAAAAATATCAACATATCATCAAGGAAGAGGCTCTCATATTCTATGAAAAACAAATTGAATGAGAAGAGTGCTACTAATGATGTGGCTGACTCTTTTATGCTTGAAGCTATCCCACATGATAAAATTGAGGAGCAGGGATTTAAAGATATTACCAAAGTTGTTACTATGGAGGAGCTTCAGAAAGTGTTTTTCTCTAGAAGGAGATAAGGCTCTAGGACTGATGGCTTCTCTGTCAAATTTTTTCAAAAATTCTAGGGAAATTTGCTCGGATGATCTCCTAAGAGCGGTAAATGAATTTCTTAGAACTAGAGATTTATTGAAAGAGCTTAATAATACCCACATAGTGTTGGCTCCAAAAAAAATGGATGCTAAAGATTTCAAAGATTTTAGACCCATTAGCTTGGTTAATGTTGTCTATAGAATTTTTACTAAGATTATTGCCACCAGGTGTAGGTCATTTTGAATGATTTAATCTCAAAACAACAAAGCGGGTTCATCAGAGGGAGGATTATTCAAGATGGTGTGATCATGGTTCATGAGATTATTCACTCTATGGATAATAATAAAAAGGCTAGCATGGTCCTTAAACTTGACATGAATAAAGCCTTTGATAAAGTTTCTTGGGATTTTCTTGACAAAGTTTTGGCCAAATTTGGATTTCTTGACAAATTTAGAAGAGTTATTAAAGCCTGCATTTCAACAACTAGATTCTCTATGGTGGTCAATGGTGAACCTGTGGGGTACTTCACCAGCAGTAGGGGACTAAGGCAGGGGGATCCTATATCCCCTCTTCTCTTTATTTTATTGGCCGATAGCCTCAGCAGAACAATTACCAAAGTGTTAAAGATGGTCTTCTAAAAGGCACTAAACCTACATCTACGAATCAAACAACTTCTCATTAGTAATTTTTAGATGACACTATCCTACTCTTAGTGGCATCTATTTTGGAAGCTAAGGCAATCAAGTCCATTTTGAAATTTTATGAGGCTGCTTCTGGACAAGAGATCAACTTTGACAAAAGCTCCATCTTCTTTTTCAATACTCCTTTGGAAAGGCAGAATAAAATTGCTAAAGTATTGGGTTGTAAAATCAATGTGCTTCCCACTACTTATTTGGGGCTTCCCCTGGGTACTAAAAAAGTTTCAAACAAAGTTTGGAATGACTTACTGGAAAGATTCCAAAATAAATTGGCAGGATGGAAAGGAGCCATTCTTTCCAGTGTTGGGAAATGTCTCTTATCAAAAGCACTCTTCAAAATTTACCTATCTACATTATGTCTTTGTACAACATTCCCTTTGCTTTCAGAGAAAAAATTGAAAGGATTCAGAAACACTTTTTATGGTAGGGAATGGAGGAAAAATTTAAATATCACCTAGTTTCCTGGGATCAAGTGTGCACTCCTAAAAGGATTGGGGGCTTGGGCATAAAAGACATTAGAAAAATGAATATGGCCTTAATTGCAAAAATGGGTTGGAGATTGATTTTGGAGGAACAACCTTGGATAGATCTCATTAAGGCTAAATATCTAGAGCAGCAAACAACTTCCTCCTTCCTACATTTTGAACTACTTCCCCATGGCTCCATTTTCTAGAACAATTTGATTCTTACCGAAATTTTATTAAGCAAGGTTGTAGATGGAAAGTGGGAAATGGTAGAGACATCAATTTTTGGAGTGATAATTGGTCTAATTTTAGCCTCAATGATAGATTTGGTGCAGCTAAGGAGATTCTGGAGCAGAAATATGGTACTAAGGTCATAGATTACATGGAAATTGATGGAAATCAAAAGAGATGGAAACAACTCTCTGTGGATGGCTTGGATTTGAACTCTGTGTTGTCCTCTCTTCAGGAGCAGCTGGACCTCATCCCCTTGAATCAGGTGGATGTCAAAGATGAAATTGTTTGGCACAATTCTAGAGATGGGGACTATATGGTTAAATCTAGGTATAATTCTTACTTTGAGAATACCTAGAATGAATTTAATTGGAGAAAAATATGGATGACTGAGTTAACCCCTAAAATTAACTTTTTCTTTTGGCTTATGCTCAGAGGTAGAATTATTACTAATGATAACCTGATAAAGAAAGGATTCATTATGCCTAATAGGTGTCATCTATGCAAAAATATTCTGAAGATATTAAACACCTTTTTATCCACTGTGATTATGCTACCATGATTTGGAGCTATGCCCTATCCAAGTTCAATGTTCTTTGGATGGTACCTAAGGACTTCATCCAATTCTGGACCCAATGGAATCCTCCTTTTAAACATTGTGTTGTGAGAAGACTTTGGAAACTAATCATGCCCCATATTATCTAGAGAATATGGAAAGATAGGAATGACATCATCTTCAGAAATAACAAGCAACACTGCAAGCTCAACTTTGCTAAGATTGGGCATGCTTTGTTAAAGATGATATTGGGAGATTCAAACCCCCCAAAAATAAGAAGTATCTTGTTGACGAAGAATACATTCTTTCCAATTGGAAGATTGGAACTACTAGTTTACAGATTAGGAATACCTCAAACATTGATAGGTCTTTGGTCCATTGGATTCCTCCTGAGAGAAACTGGTATAAACTCAACTTTGATGGCGCTTCCAAGGGTAACCCTGGTCTTGCTGCTGGGGAGGAGTTATCAAGGATCAAAAAGGTTGTTTAGTTGTTGCTTTTCTTTGGTAAAATGGGGATTCAGATGAATCATTATGCTGAAGCCCTTGTTGCTCTTTGGGGCTAAGGATTGCCAAAGATTTTGATATCCAAAACTTAATTTTGGAAGGGGACTCTCTTAATATCATCAATCATTTAAACCAAACTTCTCCTCCTAGTTGGACCATCAAGGAATTCATTATGGAAGCAAGAAATATTTGTCAAAATATCAAGAATATCATCATTAGACATACCTATAGGGAGGGGAATAAGGTTGCAGACACTTTGGCCAATATGGGCATCAATATTAATCTTACCATATGGGATAATGCAAACAACATCCCTAAGGAGGTTCAAACTAGCATTAATGTGGATAATAATGGAATTACACACGTGGAGTAATTTTAATTATGACATGGAGCGGGTCTTAATAGAGGTGAAAGATCTCACTTGTGTGATTTATCCTCCTTTTTACGGCCACATTAAAGCCATCAAACCTCACATAGGTGGGAGGTATTTCAAAAATAGGACAGTCATAAGAAAATAACAGACTCTTACGAGGGTTTTGAGCAGGATATTTATAGAATTTGTAGGAAGAAGGAGAAAATGGGAGGGGTGCCATGTCAATTGGAGCTGAGTTGCGACTGGCCTGGAAGAATAACGAGGTACTTTGGAACCTCCTACACAAAGGAGGCATTTCAAATTTCATTGAACGAATTCAGGGTCATGACCTAAACATTTTGGTTCACTTTGCTCTGATTGGAAGGATAGGAGGGTCAAGTATGGTGGGCACAGGGTTATTGTCAATGAGGAGTTGATTGTTGAGGCAACAGGCCTGGAACTGGAGGGCTACCATTTTTTCAGTAAGAGGATTGACAGGGTTGTTGAGGCTAAGAAATTCTCTGACGAGGGTGAAGAGCTGGAGTTTGTTGCTGTGGGCATAAGGGTAAGTTCTATTCCCATGCCATATGATGAAGTGATGAATATGATGGTCAGATATATTTCTTTGGAAGGGCGTTATAAAATGGTCCCTATTAAACACCTTGTTTTTAAAACCATTTTAGAAGGAATTTTGCGGTCTGTTTCCCACATTACCTTCTCAACTCCCTTCAATGCTCTGTTCTAGATTTTCAAAAGCACTCCCATGCTATTCCTTTGCATCAGGGCCTTATCTTTCATTACACAAGATTTGTGTTTCCAAGTTCCCTGGCTTCCCGATTGCTCCTAGTGAGCCGCTCGCTACCACCTCCTCTACTCCCACTCCCACTCTTGCCACCCCTTCCAAGTCCAAATCCAAGAACCCCATGAAAACAGACACCCCTCTCACTGGCAGGATTCTCAGAAGCTCCAAAGAGATGGAGGTTTCTCAAAACTTGCTTCATATCAGCAATGTTGGTATTGAAAAGGCCCTACATCAGGAGGAGTCTCAAGTGCCTAATAGACTGGAAGCCCGGAGAAAGAGATGAAACAGATGAAGAAGGACCTTCAGCGTATGGAGAAGCAGAAAGGGAAAAGAAAGTTTGATGAAGAGAATGACAAAGACAAGGATCAGTTACTTGATATATATATATATATATATATATATATATATATATATATATATATATATATAAGAAGTTGAACTCTCTAGATACTAGACTGGGGAGAGCTAAAGATAGACATGATCACAACATGGCTATCTTTAAAGCCATAAGTGACTTTCTAGAGTAGAAAGTTTGGAGCATTTCTATGCTAAGTGGGATCCCTGCAACTATTTGGGGGAATGAGAAAGAGAGGAGTATGACCTTTTCGCAGCTGGACGCTTCGGACTCAACACACACAACCACTATGGCATTGTTTACCTCACTGTAGATGATCCACCCAGAATTGACTCACTTGGGTTGGCAGGATTCGGTATATATGTTGTTCTTTTGCGATATTTTTGTTGTGACATTGCTACTTTTTTGTGGTTTTGTTGTGGTTTGTGTCCTTTTTTGCTTCTAGTTGTAACCTGCTCTTGGTTACTTTTGGAAACACTGTTATATCTAGATTTTGATCCTTTTTGTTAAATCTTCATAGTTATATTAGGATAGTGAGCCCTATATGTAACAGGGTATAGTCCCTTCAAAACTATTTACCAATAATAAAAAAACTACATTTTCACAGCTTACTTTGGTCAAGGATTGACATTGTTTAAAACAAATGAATTGATATGCTACTTAATTATACACTTAAATATTCCCGTCTCCAGGGAGTGTGATTCCTTTCGTAAGATTCATTTTTTTCCTTAGGAAACTCAAAAATTACACACATATTATAAGTGGAACATTCAATAAAATTTTACGTGTTCAAAATCCTTCTAAAGAAATATTTACAATCATTGATAACCATACATCATAGCTCCTTTGACCATTAACATCATGAGAGGTCACACGATATATTACATTCATTAGTGCTCAAGGGTTTCTACACCCTACTACAAGACAAAATTAGAGTAATCAAATGTCCTTATCTTGCAAAGCCTTCATGCCACTTGAGGTATTCCAGGACTACATGCCCAGTAACATTGTTATCTATGAGGGATTAATGAGTTTGATGCATTAGTTTAATGCATAGGTAGTTTTGTGCTTAGAATCCCCTCGCCTCAGTTAGGTCCCTCAATGAGATAAGACATAGGCAAAAACACCCAAAATATTCCCATAAGGACTAGGTTACACACTAAAGTGTTAAGGACAATTACGCACCTAAGCATTACAACTTACCCATGAGGTGGTTAGATTTATGACACCTAGAAATGATGGTCATTCTCACCCCATGTATGATAGGGTACTCTTAATAGCCATTTCCTCACATAAGGTTATTTAGGTAATGGTACTTGTAGGACTTGGCTTAGATGTAAAACAAGAAGGTGATTAATGAGATTAGAGTATTTTCTTAACATGATATGAGTTTTACACACTAGACAAGGATCGATTGGGAGGAGAGTACAATAGGGATTATGAAGTCATTTTCTCTTGTTGGTTTGGGTAAGATGATATTTTACTGAGCATTATGAGTGTTAAGGAGATAATTCAATAATTAACATTGTAAAATATTGTTTTATTACCTCAATAACATAAGTACAACATTTGAGTACAACTTCACATCCATTTTAATACTATAAAATATAATCACATTGATATTTCCTTTTCAAAATGTACAAAGAACAATTCTTTGAACAACACTACATATCATTATTCTATGGTAATACACATATTGCAAGATGAATATAAATTTACAATGACAACTCATTAAATACAACATATCACATCCTGAATTTCTCTTGTTCGAAGTACCTGCAACCAACGTAGGGTTAGTCCTAGGACTGGTATGGAAATCCCCTACACTCAAGCATAAATTCCATGCATCCATCATTTCAAGCAATCAAAGCAGAAAATAGAGAGATATAGGGATAGAGAGAGAGAGAGAGATCATTTCTTCACACATTCACACTTCATTCTATTGCCTTTTTCTAGAGAGAAGAGTAAGGAAGGATAAAGAAAGTCTAGGATTCATTTTCTTTTCAAATCACCATATCCTAACCACATAAAAATTGTATCCAATTTTAGATTCATTTCAAAATCATATACATTTAAATCTCATTTATAGTTTCAAAACCCATTAAAATTTCATGGTTACTTCTAGAGAGAAAAAGGAAGAGAGAGAAAGTCTAAAATTTCATTTTCTTTTCCATTCACTATAAAATAACCACATACATTGTGTATCCAATTTTCTATTTCATTTCAAACCCATATACATTTTTAACCCATTTACATTTTCAAAACAATCAAATTTTCATAGTTATTTCTAGAGAGAGAGAAAGGAAGAGAGAGAAAGTATAAAATTTAATTTTCTTTTCCATTCACTATAAAATAACCACATACATCTTGTATCCAATTTCCATTTTGTTTCAAACCCATATACATTTTTAACCCATTTACATTTTCAAAACCAATCAAAATTTCATAGTTATTTCTAGAGAGAGAAAAAGGAAGAGAGAAAGAAAGTCTAAAATTTTATTTTATTTTCCATTCACTATTAAATAACCACATACATCATGTATCCAATCTTCCATTTTGTTTCAATCCCATATACATTTTCAAAACCAATCAAAATTTTCATAGTTATTTCTAGAGAGAGAAAAAGGGGGCAAGAGAGAAACACCATAAATTTTGAAAACCATTCATACAATAATTTCAATAATTCATACTCTATAAATTATAGAAATGATAGCTACAGGGTTCTATGAGTAGGAGTAAAACGTGACCCTTAGAAGGTGTGTTTAGCTAAATTTGCAATTTTTTTGAAAGCTAGTCGAAACAATTAAAGTGCTTACAAAATGGGTCTTGAAAACACCCGCTTTAAATTCAAAAATGAAGTATGATGATTTATACTGAATCCCTCATTTATAGAGAATTCATCATGTTTGAAGGAACTTGATTATAATGAGCAAAACTCAAGTTATAAGGGCAACTCCGAGGTTGGTTATCTAATTGTGTTAGGAACTCTTGTCGTACAATGACCCGTAGGCCCCAAAACCCAATTGTAAAACTAGTCTCAAAAACAATATTCATTGAAATGAAGGTTGGTTAAAATTCTCTTATTAACATTCTAGAGGTAGGTGGCAGTGGTTTTTAAATTTTTCTCAAACTAAGCGACAACCGTAAGTTTCTAAATTGATCATATTTTATTAAAACGAGCACATCACTACAAGTGACTAATATGCTAAAAGAACTTTGAAACTTGACTCAAAAAGGAATTAAATGAGTTCAAAAACTTGTTTAAGGTTCTCCATGGTATTCTACATTACCACTGGTCATGCTAGAAGTTTCATTTTTGCGTAATATTAGAGTGAGGTGCTCATGCACGTGATTTTCGAGTTCGATTTTTGATGTTTTGACAGTTCTAGTTGAGGTAAGGTTTTATCATTTGTTAGAGTTACATTTCATTATATTCAATATTTAATTTCCAAAAGAAGGAAATGATGAAATCAAAATTTAATGTGGGAGGAAAGGTAAAATCATACCTATTTTGCACAAAACCCGCGATCACCACATTCTAGATCGATCATTTTGTATATAAAAAATGAGGAGATTTTTGGGTTATGGATTTATCTCCATATGCGGGGCTGATTTAACCCATAATGGAACTGATTTTATGAAGGTTATGGAAGAGCTCTATTTAGCAGAGTTTCCCCACAACATTCTATATATTTAATTATAAGAGTACATAACCCTACTTACCATTGCTAGTAAAGCAAACTTTGACTCTGTACTCACCGCAACCATCCAATTAATGCTAAATCTATAACGTTAACTTTGGTTTCACCATGGTTAAATCCTCTGGATATCGAATGAAATTATTGTATTATTATGCAAATAAAATGATAGGTTTAACGGGTGTTTAGGATGAGTCACTCTCATATTGCTTGATGGGTGGCTTTACGCTATCAAATGTGTTTTGAGGGAGTCCATGCCCATGTAAGTCTGTAAAAATGCATTCATTAGTTATTGTATTATTATGCAAATAAAATGATAGGTTTGAAGGGTGTTTAAGATGAGTCGCTCTCGATGTTGCTTGATGGGTGGCATTATGTTGTCAAATGTGTTTTGAGGGAGTCCATGCCTATGTAAGCTATAAAAATGCATTCATTAGTGCCGTAATAGGCCGGGCATGTGCACCCCGCCCCATGTGTATTCAATCCATCCAACTACCACCACCCACTATTGACTCCCAAAGCCACTCCACCATCCAACATTTAAAAAAATTAATTTATTTTGTTCTTTTATTTTATTTATCAAATTTTGGTTTACTTATTTATTTATTTATTTCTTCATTTATCTATTTTTTTATAATAACACAAGTTCAAAACAACCCGTCATTATTGGAAGGGAAAATAAAGTGGGGCATTACATCTCCCTCCCTTTATAAGATCATCTTCCTTGATGTGACAAAAAGACAAGATTAGAAGAGGTACTCATGATCAAGAAAGAAACAATCAATGACTTATGTCACAAACAAAAGATACTTGTTGCTAAAGCATGACCACAAGGAAGAAGGAAAGGTTTGACAATTTCTTAATGTTCTGTGAAGATTGGTAGTTCCAGTTTACATTATTACTTAGTTAATATTTTCTTTAACAATATTTATTAATCTCAAGCTCTTAATATTTCATTGTTTAGTATTTCAGTTGATTTATTTTTGTGGTTGTCCATCGAAATTGACATCACGATACCACACAAGGCCCAAACACAACACTAATGGTCCACAAGACATAATGCTACATACTTTCATGACTATATCACATCACAATACCTCAACCAAACCATGGAAAGAACATACATGGTCCACACAACATAGTACTTGTCACACACATTCTTGACATAATAGTACTCATAACATAAGCATAATATAACCACAAGGGTTCCCGATAGTACATATACAAATGTTTTACACAACTCAAAACCATAACAAAAACTACACATTGTCAAAATGGGATCAACATCATATCATCAATGAGGAGCATCAATCCTCAACATCACAAAACATAACCAGGATCACATGAGCACTCATGAATCATAAATATCAACTCCATATACCTCCCAATCTCCATAAACATCCCAAAACAACTCCATATACCTCCCAAAGCATCATGAAACAACTCCATATACATCCCAAAGCATCAAAAAAAAAAAAATCCATATACCTCCCAAACATCATAAAACAACTCTATATACCTCCCAAACATCACAAAACAACTCCATATACCTCCCAAAACATCGAAAGCAACTCCATATACCTCTCAAAGCATCACAAAATAACTCCATTTACCTCCCAAGAATCACAAAACAATTCCATACACCTCCCAAAGAAATAAAATAAAGAAAATTTTTCCTTTTCACTCCACCAAAGAGGACAAATTTTCCTTTTCGCCCACCAAATAAGATTTTTTTCTTTTTCACTCCACCAAAGATGTCGGTCACCTTATGGCCCTAGGCACATAGAGTCCAAACACCTCTAACCTAAGTGACATAATAACCCGTGGTTCAATAACCCACTAGTTATATGTAACTCCTTGGGCATACCCCCATACAAAAAGTGGGCCCATAGGTACCACCAATCCTTGGTGAACCCATGTCCCTATTACAACACATAACAACATTAGAATAAACATGCTAAAACAATAAGAAAAATTGCCAAGTGGCATCAAATTCAATCACTTTGGGCCAAGAGAGAAAATAGTTTGAAACTTAAGGAATAATTTTAACTTAAATTTAACTTTCAATCAAAGAAAAATAAATGGCTAATTAGCCACAATTAGTGTGAAAATCATCATGTTAGTGCAACAATCAAATAAAATGCCCAAAATTACAGACAATAACTCAACCAAAAGTTAAATAGAATAATTTTTTTGGTTTCAAAATGGAAGAGAAAAGAAAAGTCAAATTTACGAATAAAATATGTATAGATAAATATCATGTCACAATCACTATGTGGCCTTATACAACCACCAAAGGGGTACTCATCAAGTTCTGACACTCAGACATCGAGCCTTAGCTTGCAAAATACTTTAATAATAGATTAAATAATATAACTATCATAATCTCTTTTGAATCATCCCTCCATACTCCCACAAGGCTCAACAAAGTATCAACATATTCTAAGAGGAAAGGGTACATGTTGCCATCTATTGAGCCTCACGTGTTTGCAAAAAACAATATACATGGTTCCCATTGGGAAAATTCCATGCATACCAAATGAAAAAAGTGGGTTTTTAGTCTATGTAAGACTCCACTTCCTATCTCGTACTCGATTCGAGTGACTGGTCAACGGTGCATTGTATACACATAGGTCATCTATACGAAAACCATATAGGGATAGAGAGAAAGGTACATGTTTCCATCTACTGATCCTAAGGTGTTCGTGAAACACAATATACATATCACCCATTGGGCTAGTGCCATACATACTAAATGAACAGAAGTGGGTTTTCAGTGTATGTAAGACTCCACTTCCTATCTCATACTCGGCTTGAATGACTAGTCAACAATACACATTTCCTCTCTCCACACTATAGACACAAAATCACACACATACTACTATTTTACTATACTACCAAGTATGTTGTTATATGTACGGATCTTGGGTAAAGAAAGTATTCACCGGTGAAAAACTTCCTAGTTCATCTACTTACTTTATTTTTTTTTTTTTTTTTATCTCTCACATATGTCACTTCTGCACCTAGTTTTGGTCAGGTCATTAAGATCCCTTTCTATTAGTATTCTCACATTTTTCGTCAGTTATCTTAGGATACTAGCACCCAAGACTGGACACTAGCGCCTAGGAGCTCATGTATAACTTGGGCACTCCTTTCCCCTTTATTATTGTTCACATTTTCTCGACATTTGTGGTCTTCCTTTTTGGTTTTCTTACTCCTATCTTGAGGTCCTAGTTATCATGTCGTGTCACTAGTGTCAAAATTCAAACAAGAGATCCCTATATAAACACAACATATATACCATTATAATGGCAGGTAATACTAAAGGGAAAGATCATATACATACTATCAAAGGGACTATATTTTTCGGCTTATTACTCTACATATACTACATAGGAAGGGGAAGTTTTGAATTTCATTCAACACATTTTCATTCTATATAGCTATAGCTCGCTATTTTTGGCATCACCGACATGAGGGAAACTTAAGGACATGATTTCACACACAAGAACATAGAACTACATGGATTTTGAGATGTAGTTCAATGCTTGGTTGTAAGTTCACTATGTCGGGTGACCAAGTGGGGGTCATTCTCCAGTCCCTATTTATATCTTTCTTTTTTAGGATTTGATGTAGTTTGGGGTTTTATAGGATATCATTTGTTTTGTAGGTTATAAGTGAATTCAGCAATCATCTCGCGACATACAGGTAACCAAATGTGAAGGATAGTGAAACCCTAGCGACACAGGAAAAATTAGGTTATGAATTTCTATACGGTCAGGTGCCTACAAAAAGGTCGATGGTGCCCAACCCTTGCCCCAACCTAGACACCCATGTCTGACTTAGTCTACAAGCTCTAGGATTTATATCAAACATTTCCAACATTTTTACCAACTTTTTCATCAGTTTCTCCAGTTCATACATACTTTGGGATAAGAAAAAATTAGATAAGTTCCCTATCTCTCTCATTTTCTTACACGGTTATATCTTTAGAGTGCTTAGCATTTGTATTATGTTGTACATCATTGTAGTGACTCTGAAATTAGATTTAATATTCATATTTTATTAAATCACACACATACACTTTTACTGATTACTTCCCTTAGGGTCGGTTAGTGTAGGATTCACAACATAACACATAACTACATTACTAACACAATGGTGACTTGCACACATTAACCATATCATCTTACACATGGTATATTTACAGGGTATAACACATCATGTAACACATGGAATATATGTATGAAAAACATATTGATTAATATCACAACATACACAAATTTCAATACAACATGGTGACACTACATGATACATCACACCAAGGTGGAAACATCATGATATGATACAATTCACTACAAAACAATTTTTCTTACAACACATTAGAACACATACATATCATGTGATAATGAAACACTCCAACACTTCACAGTCCACAATAACATTCCTTTCACACAACAAGGCAGTACATCACACGTGAAATTCACATTGAATTCACAAAAAGAGAGTGATTACTCTCATCACAAGCACATCAACATCATAACAAAACCACTCTAAGTGGCATGCACAATAGGTGCATTCATAATATCACAAGTACAATGTTGGTCACATCACAACATATATCACATTACTCTTCCCATCTCCTCCACCACCATGCACAATCATCACAACTCCAATCTATCCTAGAGGTTCGAGAGCATGAACCCCGCTCTGATACCAAAATTCATGCCCACATTTTACACACACAAAATATTGGGATAATTTTTTTACTTACATTTTTGATACATGACATCACATGAGATCACCTAGGATAATATATAACAAATGAGATGTTTTTACAACAATGTACCCACATATATAACATGAAATACATGATTCACATCAAAACCACATTTCCCAAAATGACAAGGTACAACAACGATCCCACTAAAATATGCACTTACTCGATAGAACTTCCCACAATAAAGTGTTTTCATGGTTACATATTTATTACAATCCTAATTTTATTAATTGACTATAATTATCTGAAGAACACTTAACATGGGACCCTTCATTCCTCTTAAAACTAAACTACATATTTTGTTTAACATTTCACATATAGAGATTCTATTAGAATATTTCTCATATCCTTTATCAAAATTAATTTATATATCTCGACGGTCATTAGGAGAATTTAGAAACCCAAGAGTCTACCACCACTTTTCCCCGAGAAATAATTTCTAAGAAATAATTTCATTACAAGGAGGAAAGGTTTACAGGAACTAAAAGGAAGGTTATTAGGTCAAGATTGGACATATTCTGAGTTCTTTTCATATCATTGTTTAACACTAAGGGTACACTCTTTTCATCTTCAATTTATTACAACCAACTATGTAAGTTAACTCATTAATTTAAATCATTCGTGATTCACAATTCATTTTCTCCAATTAGGAATCCATATTTTCACAATCATGTTGCACATGGAAGGGTAAATTTCACTTGTGTTCATGTAATAGAGGTTTTGCATTGAGTTTAAGTGACGAATATCACATTTCAATCTACTTTTGATTCATCATCTTAAGGATTCATTCTTGATATTTACGGGAAACTACAGGTTCTGACCATAAATTCTATTTCTTGAGAGATCTTAGGTTTAATGTATTCCCATCTATGCCCAAGGTTTCTACTATATTTTACAATTAAAACTAGGGTGCAATATTCTTAACTCATAAGACCTTGAAACAACCCAAGGTATTCCATTCTCAAGGCTTCATGTTCATTATTTCATTAGCATCATTGTTTAACCACATTTATGCATACAAAGTTTGTGTTCAAGCCTCGAGTTGGTTTCTGATTTCATAGGTTGTTTTATCACCTGTGCAACTCTCCTTTATTACATTCATTTTATGATCACATTAGGCATTTTAGTTGGTTTCACATCGCTCAAGGGCATACAATTTTCATAGCGATCATTACAAAGTTTATTCTTATTTACCCTTGTTCTAACTACATTTACGTAGTTACTTTGGTCAAGAATTGACATCGTTTAAAACAAATGAATTCATATGCTACTTAATTCTACACTTACGGATTCCCATGTCTCTAGGGAGTGTGATTCCTTTTGTAAGATTCATTTTATTTTCCTTAGGAAACTCAAAAGTTACACATGTATTACAAGTGGGACATTCAATAAAATTTTATGTGTTCAAAATCCTTCTAAAGCAATATTTACAATCATTGGTAACCATACATCATAGCTCCTTTGACCATTAACATCATGAGAGGTCACACGATCTATTACATTCATTAGTGCTTGAGGGTTTCTACACCCTACTACAAAAATTAGAGTAATCAAATGTCCTTATCTTGCAAAGCCTTTGTGCCACTTGAGGTATTCCAAGACTACATGCCCAGGTAACACTATTATCTGTGAGGGATTAATGAGTTTGACACATTATTTTAATGCATAGGTAAGTTGGTGCTTAGAATCCCCTCACCTCAGTTAGGTCCCTCAATGAGATAAGACATAGGCAAAAACACCCCAAACTATTCCCAAAGGGATGGGTTACATGCCAAGGTGTTAAGGACAATTTTGTACCTAAGCATTATAACTTACCCATGAGGTGGTTAGATTTACGACACCTAGAAATGATGGTCATTCTCACCCCACATATGATAGGGTACTCTTAATAGCCATTTCCTCACACAAGGTTATTTAAATTTAGGTAATGGTACTTGTAGGACTTGTCTTAGATGTAAAACAAGAAGGCAAGTAATTATATTAAAGTATTTTCTTAACATGATATGAGTTCTACACAATGGAAAATGATTTATTGGGAGGAAAGAGTATGATAGGGATTATGAACTCATTTTTCTTGATAATTTTGGTAAGATGAGATTCTACTAAGCATTAAGAGTGTTAAGGAGATAATTCAATAATTAACATCGTAAAAGATTGTTTTATTACCTCAACAACATAAGTATAACATTTGAGTACAAATTCACTTCCATTTCAACACTATAAAATATAGCCACATTGGTATTTCCTTTTTAAAATGTATGAAGAACAATTATTCGAACAAAATTACATATCATTATTCTATGGTAATACACATATTACAATATGAATATAACTTTACAATGACAACTCATTAAATACAACATATCACATCCTGAATTCCTCTTATTCAGAGTACCTGCAACCAATGTAGGGTCAGTCCTAGGACTAATATGGAAATCCATTACATTCAAGCATAAATTCCATACATCCATCATTTCAAGCAATTGAAGTAAAAATAGAGAGAGATGGGGAGAGAGAGATCATTTCTTCACACATTCACACTTCCTCATTCTATTGCATTTTTTTCTAGAGAGAAGAGTAAGGAAGGATAGAGAAAGTCTAGGATTCATTTTATTTTCAAATCACCATATCCTAACCACATACATCTCGTATCCAATTTTCATTTCATTTCAAAATCAAATGAAGTGTGGAAGCTAAGCTAGGAAAGAGGAAGTGACCCTAGGGGTGAAAAGCGTAATGTGTGTACCATGTTGTACATGTTGTCATTATCATGCTTACATTTTTCTTGAGATCACATTTTCTCATAAGGATAGACCTATAAGAAAAAAGAGAAAATGAGTAGTCAAAGTCATGTATACAAAAATTCAATCAAAGTATGTACAAGAATGTAAAAATGTGAAAAGGAATATGTTCACCTGATTCATGATGAGTGAAAAGGATAGAAAGTGTCCTGAAAATTGTAGAAGAATGAGTTTTTGGGTGATCTCACGTCAAGAATGAGTTTTTGGGCGATCTCATGCCAAGTGCGAGTTTTTGGGGTGATCTCATGCCACGAAAGAAGAAGTGTAGGGAGAAAGGTCTAGTGTTATTCTCCATCCCTGGCTATTTCCTAAAGTTTATACACCACTACATATGGTGTGATCCTTCTTTGTTCTAGTTTGATCAAGTTTTATCCAAGTAGAAATAGAATAAAATGGAGGTATAATGCATTCGATTGTTGGAGGACTGTGTTTTTGTTGTGCACACCCATTGTGTAAACCGGTGAAAACTATGCTTGATATGACAAAGTTATCAGAATTTCCCCCTAGTCATAGATGCCTAGGTATGGTCAGGGGTACCTAAGAGCTCATGTATGTATCTCGGGCACTAGGGTTTGTGTTTTGCTAAGGAACCAATTTAGATTCCAAACCATTTATGTAATCGTATACTACTCTATTCTTGTACTGTACATGTTTAAACTGTGAGTGCGTAATGCTAAATGGGGCGACTTATTCACCCAAGGTATGCCCCACATCATTTGGGGTACATGTGATGTCGCTAGGAGGATGTGGCCCAAATGATAGGATGAGATGCTAATCTAAAACTAATGCCTTACGGGGTGGGAATGTGCATGGTAGAAACCAAGGTACGTGCAAACAAAGTGGCTCAAAACATGTGTTAGTGCAAATAAAACAAATACACATATAAAATACAATGTGTAATCTAGCAAGTAAGAAGACAATGTAGAACGTGAAAAGTGGGTTTCAAACATGGGACATCACTCACAATGTCACAAGACAATAAGGGCTAAAGCATCCAAAAGAATACAAACAATGAACAAGTAAGACATAGGGCCAATCTTGCAAACAATGACATACATATAAAAAAAGACAAGATCAAACAAAGTGTCGAAAAACCATGGTAGTAAATAGTCCTACAAATAAAATGTTGCACATGAAGCACGCATTAGCATGTTAGAAGGATAAAAATTATGTCAAATCATGTATGTTCTAATATAGAGTAGTGTGCTAGGAATAATATTAAGTAGTAAAAATGAAACAATAACACATGTAGTGTGTACAAAAGTAGATTCCACTAGGAGAAAATGTAGGACTATTAAGAGGTACATTGCCAAACATCCATCCTACGTGTAAATATCTATGGAAAGTATACAATAATAAATATATAACAAGGAACATGCATGCATATATAGAAAATATAATGAAATACTAAGTATTTATCTTACATAGTAATAAAATTGTAACATGTGAGTATAGGAAAATAAGAACAATTGATACCAAGATATACAACATGTTGTGAGTGTGATAGGAATAACATGCACCCCGAGAAAATGTGGATGATTATGAGAGGAGGTTCATTTATAAAATACCCATCGACAATCAATAATGAACCATAGAACAAGAGTGCGTCATCGGGAAATGGTTTGAATATGTGCGCTAGAAAGATATGATCAATGAAGCATAGAGTGTGAAGTGTGAATGAGTGTGGTGAGGTTCATTTCATATTTAGACCCTCAATAGTTGAGTATGAACCATGGAACTAGAGTGCATCATTAGGTAGTGTGTTGTGTGAGAATGTGATGCTAGAAAGATGAGTTGTGAATATGCAGAGTGTGTCGTTTGTATGATGTGAGGTTAATAGATGTAGTATTCCCTCAACAGTCAAGTGTGAACATTATAACAAGAGTGTGTCATAAGGAAATGATGATACAAGTGTACTATGATGTGTATGACACATGAGGAAGACTAGATGCAAAGTGTGAAGTGACAGAGTGAAAATGTGAGACAAGTGATAATGCTAGAAGGGGGAAAGTAAGAATGATGCCCCCAAGCATATGATGATGAAAATGATCAAGTAACATCATCTAAGAGATCATCATTATCATAGTCGAAGCCAAATGTAGATGTGTCAGAGACTTGGTATGCTATGATATGAGGTTGGTCATGTAAATAACCATTGCGGCGTAGATTGTACATGCCCATTGCATATTATTTATCACTGAAAGGTGGTAGTGGACATCCATGTGCATACCATTGAGTAAGATTTTAGGAATAGCCAAGAAATGAATCATCAAAAATAAAAACACAGATGAAGGGCATGAGAAATGAAATTTCAATATGATCAAGGTCTAAAATGCCACCAATGTAGTCAAGCCAAGACTTCTCAAGAGTAAGTGGAGAAGTGTGAGAAGTGCATGAAAAAAATACTGATAAATGGAAAACACGAAGACCATAAGCAATAGTAATATGAACATATCCATGATAGAGATGGGGTGAATGAGGCGGGGGGAGAAGATCATTAAACTTGAATCTGATTCAAGCCAATCCATCATATGTGTAAACATTGTTAGAGCAAGTGGGATCAAATGGAATGTGCGGCCAATAAGAATTTTTGATGAAAAGAGTGCATGTGAAAGAGGAAGCATAGATGGATGTTCCTTAGGAGAAGATGAGGATGATGAAATGATGTCCAATGTATGGACAGACCCCCGATAAATAACCATAAGATTAGTAGAAGGAGGGGGTTGCTTGAATTGGTAGTCACTAAGGCCAATAGCAATGAAAGTATCATTGAAGTATGAATCATCTATCTCGATAGGAGTAAAATTAAGATTGTATAATTTGTCATCAATAAGATCAATGATATCAACCTCATCATCAGAATCATCAGTGCTGGCATTGTCATGTTGGATAGTAGTATCAAGGATATTGGTAGGAAGTGAGATAGATGTAGGAGTGAGAGGAGTCTTAGTGAGTGTAGTGGTGGTGGGTATGGGAGTAGACACGGTAGGTGAAATGATATTAGTAGTGTGAGTGGAAATGGATGACATGCTTACGAAGTGGAAGTAGGGTGTCAAGACCTAGATTGAATAATATCATATGTATCAATATGGCTATATGGAATAGGCTGCGATGGAGGAATAGGAATAGGCATAAAGATAACGAGACCTATGCGGCATAACTTGAATGGATTGGGGTCAATAACAATGGTATGTTCATATCCATCATGTAAGAATTTAACACATTGATGGACAGTAGATGGGACAACATGCATTGCGTGAATCCAAGGTCTACCTAGAAAGAGATTAAACTGAAATGAGGCATTGATAACGAATAATACCATAGGAAAAATATTAGGCCCGACTTGTATAGGTAATGTGATAGTGCTTAGGCATGTATGAGTAGTGGAATCATAACCACAAATGAGAGTGGAATTTTTAGCAATGAGATTATCAGTAATGTCAATTTTATTTAAAAGAGAGTGAGCACATAGATTAATGGCAGATCCATTGTCAATGAGTACACACTTAATACAAGTGGTGCCAATGATAACAATGATAAGAAGAGGTGCACATGGATTATCAATAGTAGATGGAAATATGTCCTCATCATTAAATGATATAACACATGGTAGATTTTTGAGAGATTAAATGAGATGTGTGAAGGCAACCAAAGAATTATTTCTTTCAATGTGGATAGAAAGAAGGGAGACCTCTAATGTATGACGACAATTGGTTTCTTTACACAATAAGTCAATAGAGTGATATTTTGGTTGACATATTCTTAAGCTTCTTGATGATATCACATCCCTTAGAAGTGGTGGGATAGAAATGGGTGGAGCCATAAGAGGATGAGTGCGAGAGTCATGAGTGCATTAATGATTAGATCAGCCGTAGGTGTAATAAAGTGAGGGGGATGTTGAGTACGAACTTACATAAAATCAAAAAAAGTAGTAACCATGCCAAAAACCCTAGTTGGGGTGAAAGAAGGATATGAATATTGATCCATGACTTGAGGAGAAGAGAAATTTTGATACATGCTCATAAGGTAGGGTTTGAAAGAATGGGTTTTCTAAATGATTTAACAAATATTGGAATTTGTAAAACCCTAATTACAGAGTCATATAAGATAAGTAAGAAATAAAGTATAGATCTAATATAAGAAATACACTAGATAACAATGAAACCCTAGGTGTGAGAAAGGGAATGAGATATTTATTTGATTTCACAATTATTCCTAAAGTGTGCTTGACTGAAAGAATGATAAACATGAGCAAGAAAGCGTAAAACGTGCTCAAAAAATTGTGTGACTACCAAATTTGCCTAGACTAGGGCCCCTGGATTAGCTCAGGGGCACCTAGGTGCTAGAGACTTCTTCTCGGAACTGTGACTGCACAATACCTCGAGAGAATGATTTTTCTTGTGTCACAAAATATCTCTAACCTTATTTGTTTGTCGCCTAAATTTCACACTATGCCCGCGAAGTTCACTTGTAACCTGTAAAATAAATGATCTCCCACAAAACCCCAAAACACATCAAATATTAAAAATAAAAATATGCGAATAGGGATTTAGACTGACCCCAATGGTTACCGAATTGAGTGAGCTTACACCGAGAGCTGCACTACATTTCATACTCCATGTAGTTCTCGTGTGTGTGTGCAAGAATCGTGCCCTAGGAAGATCTTATGCAAGATGCACTTGATAGTGAGCGATAACTAGATGTAGAAATCTAAGTATATGTGTGGATTTCAAAATGAACTTCCCCTCCTATGTATGTATATAGAAAATGTAGTCCCGTCCCTTGAATGAAGCTAGATGGATGCTTTGATGCTCTTAGAATGCCTTTGAATGCAACTTTAGGTGATTGTAGTAGAAGCTTAGTGTTTGGTCCTTTATTATGGTCACATAGATTTATATTTATATGATTCCCTTGTTTGAATTTTATAATTGATAACTAAAATTTCACCCATAAGAAAACAAGATGCCTAAAAGATGAAAGAGGCCCAAAAGAGGTGAGTAAGATACAAAGAGGTCGGGGGGCTTGGGTGCTAATGTCATGGCTGAGGGGCTAGTGTCTAGAGTCATAAAAGATAAAGCAATAAATTATTGACTAGGATGTAGGGTGTAAGAGGCTAGAAAGAAGACATGAAACACAAAAACAATGCCAAAGACAACTGTTAATCGTTAATTTTCTCACTTAGGAGTCATATGAATAATAATATATGACTAGGACCTAAAAATGTACACAAAGTGCATGATTTAGTGTCTACACTAACAACATACATATCATATCTAATTTTCATTTCATTTCAAAATCATATACATTTTAATCCCATTTACAGTTTCAAAACCAGTCAAAATTTCATAGTTACTTCTAGAGAGAGAAAAAGAAAGAGAGAGAAATTCTAAAATTTCATTTTCTTTTCCATTCACTATAAAATAACCACATACATTGCATATCCAATTTTCCATTTTGTTTCAAACCCACATTTTAAATTTTACAAAAACCAATCAAACTTTTCATAGTTATTTCTAGAGAGAGAAAAGGAAGAGAGAGAAAGTCTAAAATTTCATTTTCTTTTCCATTCACTATAAAATAACCACATACATCATGTATCTAATTTTCCATTTCATTTCAAACCCATATACATTTTTAACCCATTTACATTTTCAAAACTAATCAAAATTTTCATAGTTATTTCTAGAGAGAGAAAAGGGAAGAGAGAAACACCATAAATTACGAAAACCATTCATACAATAATTTGATCAATTCATACTCTATAAAGTATAGAAACAATATCTATAAGGTTCCATGAGTAGTAGGAGTCAAACGAGACCCTCAGAAGGTGTGTTTAGCTAAAGTTGCAATTTTGTGAAAGTTGGTTGAAACAATTAAAGTGCTCACAAAATGGGTTTTGAAAACACTTTATATAAGTTAAAAATGAACTATGATGATTTATACTGAGTCCCTTATATATATATAATTCATTGTGTCTGAAAAAGTTGATTACAATGAGCGAGCTCAATTTTCAACGGAAAATTTGTGGTTGATTATCATAATTACGCTCGGGAACTCTTGTCGCACAATGACCAATGGGCCCCAAAACACTTGCAAAACTACTTTCTACAAAAAAATTCATTAAAATTAAGTTTTCTTACAATTATATTGTTTGAATTATAGAGGTAGGTGGTAGTAGTTTTCAGTTTCACTCAAACTAAGCAACAATCAGTGTCGAAAACTCGATCGCAATTTTATTAAAACGAGCACATCACTACAAGTGACTAATATGCTAAGATAACTTTGACACTTGACATAAAAAAGGAATTAAATGATTTCAAAAAACTTGGTTAAGGTTATCCATGATCTCCTACGTTACCAGGGGTCATGCTAGAATTTTTAGATTTGCGTTATATTAGAGTGAGGCGCTCATGCGTGTGATTTTCAAGGTCAGATTTTTGATGTTTTAACAGTTTCAGTTGTGGTAAGGTTTTATCATTTGTTGGAGTTAAGTTTAATTATATTCAATATTTAGTTTCTAAAAGAAGGAAATGATGAAAGTGAAATTTAATGCAAGAGGAAAGGGAAAACCATACCTATTTTGCACAAAACTCGTGATCACCACATTCGATGAGACCGCATCACCTTCAAGCATTCTGAAATAGTTTGTGGGCTTGCTCATGCTTCCTTGTTTTACATCACCAAAAAAATTATGGTCCAACTAAATACATGTCTCCGGATTTCATTTTTAAAAATAGATGGGGCATTATCTAATTGTTTTCGAGTTTTCTTGAAAGTTTCTAAAGCAATTTCAACAGAACCATTTGTGCATACCCTACAATCAACATATTCCATGAGACTACATCTCTTTTCCACCTTTCTCAAAACTCCATTTGTCTTCTATATGCACCCAAATTTTGAATACATGTATTTTGGGGCACTTTCCATCTACAAAGTTTGGAGAGAAAACAAAAATACTTCGACCTACGCCTTGGTGGATGAAAAGACCAGTTCCAAGGATCCTGCTTTGGTGCATGAAGGAAAGAGAAAGAGAAAAATACTGTAGATACATACATGGGATAGTAGGAAAGGACACTTTCAATGCCTTAATGAAAACAAAAACTAATCCAAATAAAATATACTGAGTAGGAAAGGCAAAGTGGTAGCTATCGTCTACACTCGAAAATGGTGTTGCAAAGGTTACAATGCACATAATACATGCGCATAGAAACATAAGAAGTAAAAATAAATACAACTATAAATTTCACCCAATGCGCGCCTTTTTTAATCCTCAATATTGTTTCTCACATACAATAAACAAAATGGCGGTAGACAAAAATATCCTTTCCTCCCAGAGATAGTTGAACTCGCTTCAAACATAGATACAGATCCACGTCGATCAATTTGTATATAAAAAACGAGGAGATTTTTTGGTTACAGATTTATCTCTGTGTGCAAAGGCTGATTTAACCCATAATGGGACTGATTTTAGGAAGGTTATGCAAGAGATTCGTTTAGGAGAGTCTCTATAATGTTCTATATATTTAATCATGAGAGTACAAAACCTTGCTTACCATTGCTAGTAAAGTAGATCTTAGACTCTATACTCGGTGCAACCATCCAATTAGTGCTAAATCTACAACGTTAACTTGGCTTTTTCCATGGTTAATGACTCTAGATCTTGAATGAAGTGCTTGTATTATTATGCAAGGAAAATGAAAGGTATGAAGGTTGTTTAGGATGAGTCCCTCTCCATGCTGCTTCATGGATGGCTTTACCCTCACAAATACATTTTGAGGGAGTCCATGCCTTTTGTAAGCTGCAAAAATTTCATTCAATACTACTATAACAAAAGGGACATGGACACCTTGACCCACGTGTATTAACTTAATGCATCCAAGTTCCACCACCCACTATTGACTCCCAAATCTACTCCACCGTCCTTTAAAAAATAATTATTTATTTTATTATTTTATTTTATTTATCAAATTTTTGTTTACTTATTTCTTTGTTTATTTATTTTTATTTCTTCATTCATTATCTTATTTTTTTATAATGATACTAGTCCACAACAACCCATAAATCCCAAAACCTTTCTATCAAGAATCTTCCATTCTTCATCACATCTTCGTAGGTCTAGACTTCTCATCCAATGGTAAATATAAATCTCTTTGATATAAATAATCATCAATTTGCATCTTCCATAATTGATAATTACAACCGTAAAGTTTCTCTACCTTGTATTTTTTTCTTCTCGCCATTGTTATAGCTCCCACTCAATTAGAAAACCCTTTGTGAGTAAATATATCAACACACAAAACCCTCAAACCTCACTCTCATACTAGTTGTTGGGGTTAGCACACCGGTTGTACAGAAAAAATATATCGATCTAAGCATACATGCGAATTAAAGCGGATATTATACCGTAAGAAATATACAAAATAAGAGACATAAATCAACACCAAATTTAACATTGTTCACCTAGTGTGGGCTATGTCCACCAAGAAACAAGAAAATCTATTATTCAAAGCTTTGATAAAAATACAATGAAGATTTTTGATCTTCCACACCTCTTAGATGTACTTGTAATTTCTTTCTCTCAAGATTTTTCTTCATCACCAAGAATTCTCTCTCACCAAATTTTGCAAGTTATTCCTAATTCTTGTTAATCATCTTACTTCTAAACCCTAGCTTTTATGCTTATATAGTCATTTATAGACTTAGGGCACTTAGCCATGTAATTATAATCAATAGATATACTTTAATGCTAAAAATAGATATAATTTCCAAGAGTTAATTAAAACATCCTCACATAGGTAACCGATGTCGATTAGCCCTAACCGATGTCGGTTCCTCCTTGCTTGACCAATGCTGGTCATTTCGACCGATGCCCCTTGGGTGATCGATGCCCTCCCCTAACCAATGACGGTTATTGTATTTTCCAGCAAGTTTCCATTACATGCTAAATTAAAGTAATTGAGCTCCACAACTTAACAATCTCCCACTTGGAGATTAATTACTGCACCATACCCGTACATCATCATCTTTTGGATCCTTCCTTATCTTTGTTTCTTTCTCTTCAAGTCTCAAACTCGAAGACCAACAAAGTGGAGTGTATCTCCAACTTCTCTTTTGCTAATGGCTTTGTTAACATATCCATGAGGTTTTTGCTCGTATGAATATTTTCCATTCAACTATCCATCCTCCAATACCTGCCATATGAAGTGATACCTCAACCGAATGTGTTTCATTATTGAATGAAACATTGAGTTCTTTGTCAAATGAATTTCAATTTTATCATCACTCGAACAATTTACAAACACCTTGCTCCTTTCCCAACTCTTTCATGAACCTACTCATCCATATAATATCCTTGCTAGCCTCTCGTAGCTGCAACATACTCTACCACTATAGTAGAAAAATCCACAACCTTCTACAATCTCAAAATCTAGTTAACTACCATTCCACCTACTCATGAAAATATATCTAGTAGTACTCCTCCTACCATCCAAATCTCCAGTCATATCCAAATCAACATAACCACATAATGAAATATCGAACCTCCATAGCATAACCGTATGCTATATGTCTCTTTCAACTACCCGAGTATCCATTAGAATACTTTCCAATGCTCTTTACCTGGATTTTCCATATATCTACTCACAACTCCCACTACCTATGCAATGTCTGGTCTGGTATAAACCATAACATACATGAGACTTCCAATTGCTGAAGCATATGGAACTTGTGTCATGTATTTGACCTCCTCATGTGATGATGGACACTGATCTTTCTCAATTTGAAGTGTCCATCCATAGGTGTACTAATAGGTTTAGCATTTTGCATGTTGAACCTTTCTAACACCTTGTAGATATCATTAATCCTCCCGAGACAAATAAAATTTCTTTTTTTCATGTCTCTATGTATTTGCATGCCAATGATTCTTTTTGTAGCTTCTATATCCTTCATAACAAATGTGTGAGCTAGCTTTCCCTTAAGCTCACCAATGTTCTACATATTAGATCCTGCAATAAACATATCATCCACATACAGTAACAAAATAATATAGCTCCCATTTTCAAGCTTCTTAAAATAAACACAATGGTCGTTTCACATCTCAAGTAGCCATGCTCATGCATAAAACTATCAAATCTCATGTACCATTGCCTTGGAGCTTGTTTGAGCCCATATAGGCTCTTTTTCAACCCGTACACACTAATTTTTCCTTACCCTTGACTTCATACATAAGTGATCACTGCATATAAATCTCTTCATCCAAATCACCATGAAGGAAAGTTGTATTCACATCTAGTTGCTCTAAATGCAAATCTTCTACTACAACTAAGCTCAATACAATACAAATAGAAGTCATCTTAACAATAGGAGAAAATATTTCACCAAAGTCAATACCTGCTTTCTGTGTAAATCCATTTACTACAAGCCTTGCCTTGTACCATTTATGTCTATCCTCTTCTTCATTAATCATGTAAACCCACTTGTTCTGCAATGTTCTCTTATATGTTGATAACTTAACCAAATCCCAAGTTTGGTTCTATTCTAAGGAGTCCATCTCCTCATCCATACCGTGCTCCCCACTTTGGATGTGGGTCTTATCTTGCATTGCTTCTTCAAATCTCTCTAGTTCACCATTATCAGTCAATAATAAATAAAATAGAGAAGGTGTAAATATTTCTGAGGTTTACTTACCCTTTGTGACCTTCTTACAGAGTTTGGGGTACCGAGGCTCAATCTAGACCTCCTGGACATTTGTATCCAAATTTGATAGTGACTGATGCCGGTCACCTCTAACTGACATTGGTTCTGCTAACCGATGTTGGTTTGGATCCTCTCAACTAATCTTGGTTTGTTTGACCAATTTTAGTCAAGGGTCAACCGACACCTTCTTGTGTAACCCTGTCGTTGTAATACTTTTAAATCCAAGAGTTCATTTTCATTCACAAACTTCTCAACCAGTTCATCCTTGGGTACCAAAATTTGATCCATATACATTCTCTTTTCACTCCATTCAAAATCACGACTCCTAATAATTTTAGAATTCTCTAAATTCTAAAAACGGAAACTGAAATCACTAGATCCATAACCAATGAAAGTGCATCTCTTAGATTTTACATCCAATTATTTCCTATTTTCCCTATCAACATGCACAAAAGATTATGAACCAAAAAATTTATGAAAAGAAATATCTACCTCTTTTCCGGGACAAGTTTCCTCTAGTATTCCTCCATCTAATGAACTTGAAGGCCCACGGTTAATCAAATAAACCATTGTATCAACTACTTCCGCCTAAAGCTATAAGGTCAATCTAAAATGTATTCTCATACTTCTAACATGTTCCATGATTGTCCTATTCACTCTTTCTGCAACACCATTCTCTTGTGGTGTTCTTGGAACTCATTATTTCTCTACGTATCTCATTCATTGAATAATAATCATTGAAATCCTTACTATAATATTCACCACCATTTTTAGATCTAATCAAGGGATTTCCATCTTTTAAAAGTCTCAAAAGCATCAGATTTACGTTTAATACAATAAACCCATACCTTTCTTATAGCATCATCAATGAAAGTAACATAATATTGGGATCCTCCATGAGAAGCTACCTGAGCTGGTCCCCACACATCTGAGTGTACAAGCTCTAATTTGTTCTCCTTCTTAGTTGAACCAACTTTGAGAAATATCACTCTATTTTTATTTCTAAAGATACAATGCTCACGTAAATCAAGATCTAAATATTTCATAAATCTTTCAAATATGATAACTTACCCTTAGCCTTTAAGATATGCATTCCTTTTTGACTCATATGACCCAACCGGTTATGCCACATGTATGTATTTGAATTTGAAGTAGATAATGCAGAAAAGGAATTAGTAATACGGTAGATAAATATAGGGTTCCTACCTTCTTACCTCTTGCCACAACAAAAGCAACCTTGGTGACTTTCCAAGAGTCTCCTATAAAAGTAACCATGTAACCATATTTACCTAGTTGCCCCGTAAAAATAAGATTCCTCCTAAGGCTTTGAAAAGGCAAATTATTCGAGTGGGTCATGTCTATAAAAATATAGTATATTTTTTTTTGGGGTCGGCTTCGCTTCATTTGAAAACATCTCCTATAAAAACCTAGGTGATTCGATACCTCAAGTAGCTTACCAAATTACCAATACTGAAAATTTGAACTCGCATACCCTTGAGCACCGTAGATTCATATTATCGTTAGCCTCGTGATTGCTGACGCACGAGAAAATGCAAAGTGTTGACGCGCGACAAGGGCATTGATCGACGCAACAAGAGCTGATCGCGCGCGACAAGAGTGACGACGCGATACAAGAGTCATTGCGACGCGCGAAAAAGAGTGTACGACGCGACAAAGGAAGTGTTGACGCGCGACTTGGGCAAAGAAGTGACGCGACGACGAAGAAGTGACGCGCGACAAGAGAGGAAGTGTTGACGCGCGACTTGGGAAAAGTGTTGACGCGCGACTTGGGCAAAGTGTTGACGCAGACAAGATATTAAGACAAAGGACGCGCGACCTCGCAAGACTGGAGGGACGCGACAAGACCTCGAAACACGGACAGAGTCGCTACTTGGTTCTTTTTTGACGCAGACTCTTTTCTTAATAATGGAAGGTGCCACCAAAGAATACGAATAACCTAAAAGTAAGTAAGAAATCTCAAAATCACTCTTCAAGTATTTTGGAAACTCATGATACGATATCAGTAAATACCAATCATATAGATGCCACCACAAAGAATCGAAATACTGACTGTGGTGGAAGGTATTATTGAGTGGACATGCATTCTCACATAAAGATCAAAGTCAAACAAATGAAACCTACGATAATATGCCGATCTTGAAGATATTGTTCCCGTTGGGGTGCAACCATGCAGCTAGATATCACAGATACAAACACTCAAAGAAAATGGAAGACAAAAATCAAAATCAAACTCCGGTCCAAGAAAGAGGAAACCAGTGATTGTGATATTGCTCAAAATTCTACTCAAAAAGTAAAGCATCAAAACGAACAAGAATATGTGGACCATCGCGTGACATACAAGTTTGATTGGGCAAATAAATTTCCATTTATCAACCTCGTACACAATCATCTAATTCTCAAGAAATCCCATCCGAATGTACATGTACAATATGTACGTGGAAATTGGGAAAGCAACAAAAATGCAATCAAGCTCGACACTATAGAAAAACATCAGTGGAAAACAATATTTAATCAGAATAGGGCGGATGGCCGTAAAATCAAAACACATAGGTGGAAAATCAAAAGAATGCAGCATGTTAGATACGCAATGAATATGAGGCAGAGCAGTAAAAACACGTACATCTATTGAAAAGGGAGGAACGATCACATCGCATATTGGTAAGATGAAAGAAACAAATCTACATGCAAAATTCATACAATTCTACTCTTTTTCAAATACTTAAAAAGGAAGAGCGATTTCGATTTCCTCGATTTCAAAGTTTTGTATCAATTTAACTAATGTCAATGTACCTCGCCTCATTGGTCTGAGAGTAGTGGATGGGAAATGGCAAAATGCCTCTCGATGATAGAGAAGGAAGATTTGAAAGAGAATGTAAAAAAAGCAAACTTTATCTCTCTTTCAATTGATGAAGTGACAGAATGACAACACCGCATGGGTATGTATCCACATCTATACTTTAGAAAATCATATAAGGACACCTCATCTGTTGGGTGTTATGAAAATGGTTGAAAACTGCAATGCCGAAAACCTATATAAAATAGTTGTTTCTCATTTGAAAGATGTTATTGGTATGACTGATTATGAAATTGCTACGGTTGGTATGCATTGGAGCAGATGGTGCATCCGCACATGCAGGGTCACCGAACAGGCTCTGTGTTAGATTACAAACAACAAGGGCCCCATATATGCTACCAATTCACCGTATGGCTCATGTAATGAATTTAGCGTATAAAATGGTAAGCAACCACGAAAATGTTGCTAAATTAGAAGACCTTATAAGAGAACTTCATGCCTATATGTCAAGCAGCCCAAAGCGTTTTCTCGAGTTCAAAAAATTTGCAATTGGAATTACAGATGGCAAAAAACTTCTGAAGGATGTGGAGACTAGATGGATCTCTTTGTATGAACTCCGCATGCAGAGTTCGTGAGGAGTATCCTTCATCGGTTGGTTTCATGCACAAATACCGCTACATGAAGTTGATAGGCAAGGGACTTGTTGTTCCGCTTAACCGATTTGGAGACATTGCTTACATTGGTATTCTTCCAATGTTAAAGGAGATCAATACACTCATGAAGCAAGCATGCACAGGCATTAATCTATATTGTGGATTTTATACGGATGAGGAAAATGGTATGTCAAAGTCTTGATATATCAGACTGCTCCAATGATAGTTTTGATGCACCTGCTTTTTGAAAATTGGAGAGATTTATTAGATCTTAAAAATCCTAACACCTTTTTGAGATTTAATATCCACGATCACCTCTCGCATCACTCATTAATGGGAGGGAAATACCAATGCACATTTTGCAAAAACGCAAGATATTACAGATCGAACGAGAAGATGTTCCCGTGACACGTAATTTGTTTGAGTCTCATATAGTTGAAACAAGAATAAAGCTTAAAAAAATTTCAAAACCTTGTCATCAAAATTAGGAACGCTTCAGAAAGATAAAATTCTCGAAGCCATGGGTGTGATGAATCCTAATTTTTGAATATCAAGGTGGCCGTAGACTTTTCAAGAAGCATTTCCATAAATCAATGGGTACAATAATGGAACAATTTACAAAGACGCGAGCTCAAGGGTGTGGAAATCAAAGGTATACCGAATGCCGATTTATTAAAGTTTCAAAAACAAATTTTGCAACAACAATGAGGAACCAATATAAGAATTTAGATCAACCTTCTCAAGTGGTGCTATTACAAGGTCAGTGGCGAGGAATCTATCAAAGTTCTATTTTACAAGAAGATATCAAAGAATATTTCAGATTATATGAGTTATGCCAAACAATGATTTTGGGGTCTCATGGAGGATGAAAGGGTTTTCAAAGGCATTGTCATTTATAAAATCAAAACGAGAAACAAAGTTGATAAAAATCGAAAGTCAGATGAGGTGTTATGTTTCTCGATACTCCATCGAAACCTTCCGCTCGACAGAGCAATTGCAAGACCGGAATTCCTTTGCGAAAGAAGAGGTGTGAATAATACAAATACAAGTACAAATATTCCCAACCTTGAGAGTGTAATTGGCTCTTCGTCACATTCTACGTAAGACAACATCACTTTGATGAAGCTATCGATAATGGATTGTTTCAACTTTAAATAGGTATCTTCTTTATCTATCTTTTATCTTTATCATTAAAGATGTTACAGTCTATATACTAAAAATGTCAGGCAATTCACCCATCTATCTACTAATACATTTCTCGTGTTGGGTTTTTTTAAACACAGATCTAGCTCATTACCAAAGGGCAATGATGATTTCAACTTTAAGGAGGTATCTTTTTCCCTTAATCTTATTGTTTGTTACTATTCATTTTTTTCAGCTCTAGTTATCATTAAAGATGTTACAGGTGTATGTATTTACATTTAGTTAAATACAATATTTTTATTTTTTGAAAACGTGGGTTGACATCCGTCCGAGGAAGTCACATTTCTGACCGACAATGTCGAAAGTCAACTTCTCTGACAACTCACCCATCTATCTACTAATCCATTTTTTGTGTTGAATTTTTTTAAGACAAAGATCTAGCACATTACCGGTGATGATTTCAATTTTAAATAGGTATCTTCTTCAACATAATCTTATTGTTTGTTACTTTACATTTTTTCAGCTCTTGTTATCATTAAAGACGTTACAGGTCTAATTCTATATATTTACATTTATTTAAAGATATTGTTGGTCTATATATTTAAAGATGTTGCTGGCACTTCTCAGGACTGACAATGTCAGGCAACTCACCCCTCTATCTACAATGTCATGTAAAACAAAGATCTAGCACGTTACCCTTGATGATTTCAATACGCAAGAGGTAAGCTAAACCCTAAAGATATTTGCAATTATGTTTAATTTCTTACCAGTGATGATTCTTTCTTGATTTCTTAGAATTATATTTAATTTATTTTTAAATACAAGTCCACATAAAATTCCTAATAAAATTCACATAAAATTCGGGATAAACAATACATTATACGATTTTAAATATAAGTCCACATAAAATTCCTCATCATCCATATATATCATATCATCACCATATCATTATCATATCCTGAGTCCTGACACTACAATTATTATTAACACAATTATTTATCTAATTTTAAATTTATTAAAACAATTTCATTTTTTAAAATAATTCATAATCATATCATTACAATTCTATTCGTTCTAATGTCATCTATATCCATTCTAATCATTAATGTCATCTATATCCATTATAACACATTCCATTTATTTATCATCTATATCCATTCTAATGACATTATGATCATATCGTTACAAGTGTAGAGAATAATTATCTTAAAACAAGTTCAAAAGTCTAGAGAAGAAGAATTACTGTGCTTGATGATAAATCTACGTCCACATTAAATTGATCATCGTCTTTCATCATCATCTATCATTAATTATCAATTATCATCATTCATCATCTACGTCCACATACAATTCATGACAATGCAAGTAAACAAGAAACATACATATAATTCATGATAATCACCATCTAATGCAATTAAAATTAAAGATTGTATATAAATCCATATAATTAAATTCAAATACCATAGTACATACACAATAGTAGAAGTTTTCAAATTCATTATTTAAAGTTTCCACAATAATAAAAGTTTCTAGTTTTCAAAACCCTCTTTTTCTTTATCCAATTCTACTCCTCTGCACTATTCCCCAACGGCTTCTTCCAGTGTGGCTGTACTCTTTCCCCAAAAACTACCAGAAAATCTCCATGCGACAAAAAAATTTGGATCAGCCGCAGCGATAAACTATCCTGCGCTGCAATAATTTTCATAACGACTAATAATCTCATTGATAAGAACCTTAGCCCTTCTGTCCCATTCTATAAGCTGATTGATATGAGGAAGCATCTCCATCTTTCTCATCAACCCACACAAAATCTTTTTTGTGCTTGTCCAGATCTATGAAATACTCCTTGCCCTCTTTAGAAGTACTTGTGCCAAAACCCTGTATGGTCCAAGCAACAAGTGATACCTAATCAGCAAGTGAACAAAACCAGAACTTGAAAACATATAAAGAGAAAACAAACTAGCATTACTTTGTAGTACTATATGGTCCAGCCAGTTATCGATCCACTCAATGATTCTCTCCAAGCTTCATACTCAGAAATTGTGTAAAAGATAACACATTTCCATTTTTGTGAGTTGCCTACATCAACATGTGCCAAAATTAGACATGGAGATACATAACATCTGGAGGCTTAAAAACAAATATAAAGAGTCTCAATACACTCAACCAAATATACAGGGGGAACATTTACCCTGATTAATAGGAGTGATAAATTCCACAACAAATGAAGGAATTTTAAGCAAAGTGATGGCTGTGTATGGTGTATGAAATTGATCAAGCAATCCTTTGATGTGGGAACCATCATGGTCCTTTAAGAGACAAAGGACAAGTCAAAAAGGATCTCACTAGAAAGGATGTGTCGAATTAAGCAGTAAACTAAACAACATACTATACAAAGATCATGTACCGGTCTCACATTATCATCGATGGCCATATCTTAAAGATTTAATGTCATCATATATTTTATCTTCCTCAGACCAAGGATTTTTTTATATTTACTATCTCTTTATTCTCCATTTGTTGGTGAGTGGTAGTAGCTTCCCGACATCGAGCAGCTTACCTCCGAGAGGAAACACACCATAATAATATTGACCAACAATAGATATTCCCGCCACCCGATAGATAAAGATAACTAAAATAACAAAAATTAAATTGAAAGTGATGTCGAAACATGTCACAATACTACCAAATTCAAGATTCACATTTCCCCGATTCAAGGCACAAACACTTACAAAGAAGAGCCTCGGCCGAGTCACCCTCCATTAATATTAAAGTACATTGATCGTAATTCTTCCCCCGCTTGATTTGCATCATCAAGTTTGGGAACATCAATTAATTTCCCTTCTTGGTTCCATCAGCTTTTCTTAAGATCTTTTTTTTTGTTTAAACTTTTCCACCGCACTCATCAAAGTCAAACAAAGTTACAAAGCTCATCTTAGACACTAAGATTGCAAAAATTACATGTACTTAAATGCTACATATTAGACACCACGCCTTTATTTATCGACATGGGCTGCAAATGCGAAACAAAGAAAATTACTATAAATTTATAACAAAAATCAGTATCGTAATAAAAAAATGAATAACAAATATGAATTAAAACGAATTATACTTACAATCAACATGGAAACCGAACGCTGATTCGAGAAAATTCTTTTCTTCCACGAGTGTTGCCTTGTCAGAATAATTGGTAAATTTTTGAACGAAGGCCCGTAAACCGATGGATGTCATTTGCTTCGATATCAATTGAAAAATTCGCCATCGCTCGTAGTCACATAAAAAAAATGCCGCCTCTCAATCAGTAGGATGACAAAGTAATTCAAAATATCCGGATCTGCTTTCAAATGGGGCATATTAACGAGCCCTAGAAATTCACACGCATCCATTAAATCTTTATATTCTCAAGACATCTTTAAAACAAGATGGATGTGAGGGCATAAGGGACATCGATTGAATTGTTCTCTTGATTTTTGTTACATCGAACTTGCAGCTTGGGAAGCATCGAGACCTCGCAAAAATTCAAGAGCCGGAAGGTGAAAACGAGAAAATGACCGTCAAGGGTATTTATAGGCTAAATCAAAGGCAATGGCTTCACTTGACGCGCAAAGGTCCTAGCCGACGCGCGACAATAGTCCTAGCCGACGCGCGCCAATCGATCCAGCGACGCGCAATAAGAGAGCAGCGACGCGCGCGCAATAAGATCCAAAGCGACGCGCGCGCGGTCACAATAGAGTCAGCGCGCCGAATAATAGAGAAAGACGCGCGCAATAGAGATCCAGCGACGCGCCGTCAATAGAGAGCCAGCGCACGCGCAGCAGGAGCCAGGACGCCGCGCGCAAAAAAGAGCCGCGACGCGCGCCAATAGGAGCCGCGACGCGCGCCAAGCAGGAGCCAGCTGAGAGACGCGCTGCGCAAAAAGAGCCAAAGACGCGCGCAAAAAGAGCCAAGAGACGCGCAATAATAGCCGCGACGCGCAATAGGTGCCAATGCGCGCGCAATGTCAATACGAAGTGTGTCGCGCCGGCCAAGACCATCGACGCTCCATCGACGCGCGCCAGAGTGATGAGTGACTAGATGGATCTCTTTATGCACAGAGAAAGCCTGAGACTACCAAATAATTGATTTCTTATCCAAAATTTAATGGAATTCGAAGTTTTCACCTCTTTTGCTCTAGAGGAAATTCCCTTCATGTTTGCAATGCAGCCAATTGAGATGAAGCCTTCAAATTTATCAACAGTGTTTGGTGTGTACTTGATGATGATATAGGGTCTTGTTTGATAAGTTCAAAAAGAAACTTCATGATATATGCTAAGACTGAGTTTGAGATGAGGTACCAGTAAGGCACTCTTGACAAAATTTACACAATGTTACCTTTTTAAGATGATCCAACCTTGCACAGAGAACTTTATGTTGAGCTGTAAATTTTTTTTCAATATTTGAGACACTTGATTTTATCAATTGTACTTCAAGAAGATCATGATTAATCAATTCAAGGCATAGAAATGGGGAGCTTCAAGAAAATTGTCTTCAAACATACACTTGAACATCAGATCTTCAAAGAAAGGAAAACAAAACAAGGTGGTAGCAGGAATTTTATACTTTGATACTCATTGCAAGGGTCAACCAAGTATTTCATCAGCTCAACAATGATAATTAGAAGAAAGTAAAAACAACTTTCCGTTACACACAACAATTTTGATCACTTTACCCTTATCAGATCTTTCAAACCTCATACTTGTGCCTCGAATATCCTTACATAGGATGAGATGAATCTACTAAAGGATCAAAGATTTCAAGTTCATTCTCAGAATAATATGATATGTAAACAACCTTATTGAGCTATGATCATATGCACCACCTTAAAATTTGAAAAAAAGAGACATATTTTAATTCAACCACTCCAAGAAGTAAATCCTCAAGAGAGAATCTCAAGATGTGAATCCTATACAACATATTTTTGATACTCGATCCATTTTCCCAAAACATTTTACAATATCTCAAGATGTGAATCCTATACAAATTTAACTTCTATAATTTATCCAAGAAGGCACTCGTATTTTTCTTGATGCTAAGAAGACAAAGTTGTTTAGTCTCGCATTTCTAAGCGATCCAGCTTTTATAAAAACTTGAATAAGTTTAAATACTCATTTCAAAATCTGATTAAATTTGGCATGAAGCACTAAAAGACACTCCTATACACATTTCATGTTTTGGTTAACCATGGGTTTTCCTAAAGATGTTACAGGTCTATATACTAAAAATGTCAGGCAATTCACCCATCTATCTACTAATCCATTTCTCGTGTTGGGTTTTTTTGAAACACAGATATAGCTCATTACCAAAGGGCAAGTGATGATTTCAACTTTAAGGTATATCTTTTTCCCCTTAATCTTATTGTTTATTACTATTCATTTTTTTTTCAGCTCTGGTTTTCATTAAAGATGATGTTACAGTCTATATACTAAAAATGTCGTGCAATTCACGCATCTATCTACTAATCCATTTCTCGTGTTGGGTTTTTTTGAAACACAGATATAGCTCATTACCAATGGCAGTGATGATTTCAACTTTAAGGAGGTATCTTTTTCCCCTTAATCTTATTGTTTGTTACTATTCATTTTTTTCAGCTCTGGTTATCATTAAAGATGTCTATGTATTTACATTTAGTTAAATACAATATTTTATTTTTTGAAAACGTGGGTTGACATCCGTCCGAGGAAGTCACATTATTTCTCTGACCGACAATGTCATGCAACTCACCCATCTATCTACTAATCCATTTTTTGTGTTGAATTTTTTTAAGACAAAGATCTAGCACATTACCGGGGATGATTTCAATTTTAAATAGGTATCTTCTTCAACATCATCTTATTGTTTGTTACTTTACATTTTTTCAGCTCTTGTTATCATTTATTTAAAGATATTGTTGGTCTATATATTTAAAGATGTTGTTGGCACTTCTCAGGACTGACAATGTCAGGCAACTCACCCCTCTATCTACAATGTCGTAAAACAAAGATCTAAAGACGTTACCCTTGATGATTTCACAAAGAATCTAATACGCAAGAGGTAAGCTAAACCCTATCATATTTGCAATTATGTTTAATTTCTTACCAGTGATGATTCTTTCTTGATTTCTTAGAATTATATTTAATTTATTTTTTATATGTGCAAAATCCTTTGATATATTTTTTTAATCATGGATAAACTATTAAACAATACATTATACTATTATAAATATAAGTCCCGACACTCTTCCTAAAATTCCTCGCTTTTGTCATAGATCCATCACTTCTTCGATTTCATTTCATGAAGAAATAGATCTATTTTTAGACTTATAATGATCATCCTCTAACACGGTTTATTCAAACTCAATTCTAATGCTATCTTCCATATCCTATAGTCACCCACCCAAATCTACACTAATCACAACTATTTAAATAATGCTGAATTTGTTCACCGAGAAAGCATTAATTTATACTAATAATTTTTAAAATCATGAATGTAATAAACTAAACCAAAGAAAAAAATTAGATCTAAATGGAAGAATGAAATGCGCAAGGGAACTTGACAGAGTCTTTATCTAATAAAAATCCTTTCTAGTAATAAAACTGACTAGAACATTGATAATTCTATTAACTTCAAACTATCCTGCAAATGTAGTGTGCCTTCTTCAAGGCTCTACATAAATACTTACACACATAGTTTACTATGATCTAGTTTACAACCTTCAATATTTTCTTACACACTCAAAATTATTCCAACTTATAGCCTCCCAGTTCTAATCCACAATTATTCTTCACCCTTATCAAATATAAAAAAATGATCCAGTTCTTCAACCTATGAACTTGATCTATACAGACTAATCTTCATGATAAAAACCTTATATGTTTTACATTAAACTTCAAAGTTCTATATCGAGCTTGACCTATCTTTTAATCACATGGTTATTCCAACTTTGGTTAATCTAGCCTCCATAACCTTGACTATTTACAGCAACTTGTCAATCTACTCTACACAAAACAATATCCATGATAACAAAACCATATCTTTTAAACCATGGTCTTGATTATTTCCCAAGCTCTAATTCTTATGGCCTGGAATTTAACTATTTCATAATTGGCTAATCTAGCCTCCACATCAATGATTGTTTCCAACAAAACGTTATTTTCTGACAAATGGTCTTGACTATTTTGGATGTCAAACAACCTCTCTAATGAGAGATTATGCACTTATATAGAGGTGAATCTCTTTAAAATAGAATTTTCCTACACCATAAGTCTATTAAGGAGAAATCCTAAAGATCTGTTTCAAATCTTAGTTGCTATTTTTTCCCAAAAACATAATTTTCAAGATAATTAAAGTCCCACAAGATATTTAGGCACTACATTTTACATTATACACATTAAATTGATCATCGTCTTTCATCATCATCTATCATTAATTATCAATTATCATCATTCATCATCTACGTCCACATACAATTCATGACAATGCAAGTAAACAAGAAACATACATATAATTCATGATAATCACCATCTAATGCAATTAAAATTAAAGACTTTATATAAATCCATATAATTAAATTCAAATACCATAGTACATACTCAATAGTAGAAGTTTTCAAATTCAATATTTAAAGTTTCCTCAATAATAAAAGTTTCTAATTTTCAAAACCCTCTTTTTCTTTATACAATTCTACTCGCTCTCTCTCTCCCCAACGGCTTCTTCCACTGTGGTGTACTCTTTCCCCAACACCAAAATAACCCCCGAACTTATAAGATCTTCTCAAAGACTCGCCCGATTTTTTAAAATTCTTTCTTCTTGATTTGTTGCATCTCCATGCGACAACAAATTTGGATCAGCAGCTGCTTTGGCTTTGAATAATATGTCAGGGTCGAGACCATGCTCTTTAATTATCCGCTTTAGTGTATTGTTTTGTTTGTTAACCAAAACAATATTTTGCTTCAAATTTTTTGTCATGATAAGTCGTTTTTTGTCAAGTTTCCAAGTGAACTTGCAAAACCTTCGCCTGACTCTTCAAATTTTCATATTTCAACTGCACAAAAAGAGTAATGTCAATTCAAAATATTAATGTAAATTCAAAATTTCAAATTAACAAGAATGATTGTTTGAATGTAATAGTACTTACAACCGCTCTATCTCTTTCGCATTTGCGATCGATACCAAATCCTTGTCCTCGACCATTTGTTAAAATATGCCTCGGCCTCGCACTAATATTTTCCAATTTGTTTAGTGCCTTATCTAAAATGTCGCCTTTATAGTTGTTGTTAAACGTGATACCCCACATCTTACTTGGGTAAGTAAGGAATCCATCTTCGCAGTTGATTCTCGACTCAGCGATAAACTCCCCTGCCAATAATTTTCATAACGACTAATAATCTCATTGATAAGAACTTTAGCCCTTCTCTCCCATTCTATAAGTCGTTGGATATGAGGAATAATAAACTCACCGACATGGGATTGATAATCATAACCAATTAAGTTCTCCAAAGGAAAACGTGGCAACCGCTCACTATCTCGAATGATGCGCATTTATCTCTGCCGAGAAGAATGGGGCTTTCACCAAGATCAACCGCTCCTTGTTTCTCGCCTTTGGGTGGGCTGATCCTGCTTTTTGAAAAAATTAATCAAGATTTAGATAAATAAATTTAAATCGTAATGTAATTCAAAATTGTAAAGCATATTAAAATTGAAATTTGAAGTATACCCGCCGCCTCAATCATCTCATGGTATCGAAAACCAGCTGGGTCATTGCTATCAATGCCCAAATAATCTTCATCTAAATTTATATTGTTCAAAATAGATATGCCCATGCACCGGGCAAGCCACCAAGTGATAGAGTTGGAATTCAAACGAGGAGGCAAGGTTTAGTGTCCCACTAGGGGCCGAGCAAAAGGCATGCGCGTTTACCAATGTTCTTTTTCACTGCTCCTCCGGTTGGCATTTTAAAAATTAATGGTTGAGTGGGTGTCGGCTGCCGTGGTTTGATCATGACTCGATATGTGCTGAAAAGTACAAGAAAAAAATGAAAATATTAAAACAATTCATAAAGTCAAAACTACGAAATTAAACGTACTATAGAAAAGTCAGACTTGTTGCCGAGGGGTTGTTTTTCTCTGCTACGGGTGGCCTCAGAGAGTTGTACTCAAAGGGTCGCTCGTAAGATATGAATGCATGCGACGTATGGAGTGAGTTGGGGAAGAAGGTTCCAAAGTCCCTGCAATTCATCAATATTAAATGTTGTCAATTCATTTGGTTAAAATTTAAATTGAAAAATAAATATGCAACTTTGGAATTTGTAAATAATATATGAGAATGTATTACTTCTCTGGCGTTTAACGAGTTCAAACTGTTGAGGGTTTGGAGAGGAGTGAGCTTCCATTTCAGATTGGGAGTCCCCCAAGCCTCCGCGTGTGTGCTGGCCTCTTCCTCTCGATAACTTCTTTTTTCGGGGAAGGGCTTCAAGATATCTTCTCTGCAAAACATTAAAATTTAAGTTTTAATAACTATGCACTGTAATGTCGAAAATTGAAATACAATTACAAACTAAATAGTTTATACCTGTTGTTCTTCAAATGGAATTGAGAATTTCTTCAAAGCCTCATCAGAGCAAGTAGGAATTTGTTTATCTTTTAAATTTAAAATTGCCTCATAGTAGAAGCCGAGGAGATAGTTTGTTGAATAAATGAAAGGTTTATCTGAGAGTTTTGAATTTGTTATGTCAGTTCTTTTTTTTTTGATAGATATGTGCACCAATCGAATTTTCGTTTTGAGATAGTGGCACAAATGTATGCAATGGCCCAATTTGGTATATCTGTTTGGCGACCCTGCAAAACAATTCTGGCTTGAAAAAATGAAATAAGTGCAGCAAGAAAGTGGTGTGCAATTGATTGTGTATCTACACCACGCCCGGATTTATCGATGACATGGGCTGCAAATGCGAAATGTTGAAAATTACTATAAATTTATAACAAAAATTGTATCGTAATAAAAAAAAATAAAAATATGAATTAAAACGAATTATACTTACAATCAACATGGAAACCGTACGCTGATTCGAGAAATTTCTTGTCTTCTTCCGTGAGTGTTGCCTTGTCAGAATAATTGGTAAATTTCTCAAAGGAAGGCCCGTAAACCGATGGATGTCATTTGCTTCAATAGTGAATCGAACATTTGGCCATCGCTCGTAGTCACATAAAAATACCGCCCTCTCAATTGTAGATGATGACAAGGTAATTCAAAATATCCGGATCTGCTTTCAAATGGGGCATATTAACGAGCCCTCTAAATTCACACTCTTCCATCAAATCTTGATATTCTGAAGACATCTTTAAAGCCGTATGGATGTGAGGGCATAAGGGATTCCTGTAGTTGATCTTGGAAATCGATTGAGTTGGATTCTCTTGATTTTCTTGCTGAACTTGCAATTGGGAAGCATGTGAAGTCGACATTATAGTTGTAATTGCGTCTTTGACAACGATTTAGACTTGCAAAAATTCAAGAACGGGAAAATGAAAACGAGAAAATGAGCGGCACAAGGGTATTTATAAGCTAAATAGGGCGCATCATCGCCCCTATCGACGCACGCATCATTTGCTCCCTACCGACGCGCGCCATCGCTCCTATTGACGCGCGCCAGCTAGACTATTGTCACGCGCCGCCAAGACCTTTCGACGCGCGACACTGCTCCTAGTGACGCGCGACACATCGCCCCCATCGACGCGCTGCACTTCCTCCTATTGTCACGCGCGCCTAAGACCTTTCGACGCGCGTCAACAGTTCCAGTGACGACGCATCAATAAAGACAGAGACGCGCGCCATTAGGGGGTGTCGCGCGCAATAGGCCAAAGTCACGCGTCAAAGGTCTTAGCTGACGCGCGACAACAGTCCTAGCTGACGCGCCAATAGGAGAAGTGACGCGCGCAGCAGGGAGCAAATGCGCATTAGGGCCAGCAGACGATATGCGAGCGATGAGGCAGCGTGTCATTACGCATTACGCGCCATTGTTACGCGCATGCGGAGACAATGTCGCGCACACGTCATTACGCAGCCGCTGAGCGCATCATTGAGCCAATGTCAGCATCATTACGAGCAGCATGCGTGTCGCGCCATTAGACGAGCCGCATCGCGCGTCATTACGACGGCATTCATCGCCGCGTGTCACACTGAAAAACTAGACCATCGACGCGAATTACCATCGACGACGCGATCGCGTGTTATCGACGTGTCGATCGACGCTTTGACTTTTGTTGCGCCACGCCACCGATGGAGCCATGAAAACCAGTGAAAATTTTGTTTTTGAATATCACAAAATTCACCTTTCACCGAAACTCGGTTACGGGATATTCGCTGTATTTTCCACCTTCAATTAACCATTACCAAGTTATCCCAACTATCAGGAAAATAACATAAGAATAAAAGTGCTTTTACTTCATCATCAAATGGTATAGCAACCGATTTTAACTGATTTACAATAGATCGGAAATCATTCAAATGACTAGATGCAGATCCACCTTCATGCATCTTAGAACTAAATAGTTTCTTCATCAAATAAAATTTATTTGAAGCACTAGGTTTTTCATATAAATTAGCAAGAGATTTCATTAACTCTACCATAGAAGCTGCTTCTGTAATATTGGAAGCCACAGATGTTTCTAGGCTCAATCTTATAGATCCCAAATCCTTTCTGTCAAGAATCTTCCATTATTCATCAGTCATTTTTATAGGTCTAGACTTCTCATCCAATGGTTATTATAAATCTCTTTAATACGTATAATCCTCAATCTGCATCTTCCATAATTGATAATTACGACAATCAAATTTCTTCACCTTGTATTTGTTTTATTTTACCATTTTGTAGCTCCCACTCAATCAAAAACCCTCTCGTGAATAAATCTATCAACACACAAAACCCTCAAACCTCACTCTCATACCAGCTTTGGGGTTAACACACCGGTTAGACAGACAATATATCGATCTAAGCATACATGTAAATTAAAGTGGATATTCTACCGAAGAAATATACAAACTAAGAGACATAAATCAACACCGATTTAACATTTTTCACCTAGTGTGGGCTATGTCCACCAAGAAACAAGAAAATCTATTATCCAAAGCTTTGATAAAAAATACAATGAAGATTTTCGATCTTCCACACCTCTCGGATGTACTCAGTAATTTCTTTCTCTCAAGATTTTTCTTCATCACTGAGAATTCTCTCTCTCACCAACTTTTGTAAGTTCTTCCTAATTCTTGTTAATCATCTTACTTCTAAACCCTAGCTTTTATCCTTATATAGTTGTTTATAGACTTAGGGAACTTAGCCATGCAATTAAAATCAATAGATATACTTTAATGCTAAAAATATACCTAAAACATCCTCGCATTGCAAACCGATGTCGCTTATCCCTATCCGATGCCGATTCCTCCTTACTTGACCGATGCTACCATACTTGACCGATGTTGGTCCCGGGTGACCGATACCAGCCTCCCCCTAACCGATGATAGTTAATCTTGTATTTTCTAGCAAGTTTCCATTGCATGCTAAATCAAGTAATTGAGCTCCACAACTCAATAGATAGAAAGGACAAGTTTTTGAAAAAATAATACCTTACCTCATAATATTATAATCATGGATCGAAAAAATAAATTGGATGCTCCAAATTTTCAAAAACTCTACAAGCATATAAAATGAAATAGTTGCTAAAATTAGGATTATAGAGTGTTGGATCTTGTGAAATAGCATGTTTGATTGCTTTAAAAGAATTCTTATACCATATTTTCTAGTTGAATTTTTTTTTCCTTAGCATTTGTAGTCTTTTATTACCCAATGTAGTTATGCACATTGGCACTTCATCCATACAAGTTTGGAAGCTCACCTCAAGCGCGCACAACCTCTCGGTCCCTCTTTTGTTATTTTTAGCAAGATGTTAGCATGCATGTTCAAGTACCATAAGCATAACAACCATTCATATCGAATATACATCATAGCATGATAGTTCGAAACATATAATAAGGAAGATTAATCAACATAAATAATGATCAACACTATTTAAATCCCCATAATCCCATATGTAGATCTAGTTACCTAGTAACCAATAAATAAATATCCATGGTAAAACATTAATTTATTGCATAATAAACCTGCTGATTACATCATATAATGATTACAATCAACACATAAAAATTGGATATATTCTCATGCATCAACATATCTCTAATAAAATTAGCTCTCAAGAATTTACTACTCTCATACCCACACAAAAACACTATTCAAATAAGGACACATAACCTATATATAATCCTATATGCTCATGCGTGAACCTTTGTGCATTGATATTTCCCGCTTGTGCATGCCCCTTCGTGTAACCCTTGAGCACAATATCTAACCTCCACGTATGGCTAGTACTTAGCCATTTTCACCATTCAACATCACCTTACACTAAAGTCATTACTGTCTTCGAAATATGTCATGCAACGTACCTCTCCAAAGAATGAATGAATCAAATAATTCCAAAGAATAAAGAATAAGGAACACATGCCAAAAATTCATGAATTAAAGAATAATATTTCACAAACTTACGTGTGAATAATCTCAAGCCTTAGGCATCCGAAGAAGCTTTGGGAACTCCTTGCCCAATGTATTTTACAACTCTTCCCACTTCACGAGATCCTCTACATCTTTCCTTGGAGCGGCCTCAACAATATTGGATATTTGGTCAAGCACCGGATCATCATCCTTCTCCTTAATATCCTTCACCACCACATACAACTCCACATTCAATCCCTCTATAGCATAAATTCTTTGTATGAAAAGGGTTGAACTTAATCCACAATTGAAGTGTCTCTTTCATGGATTTAATTAAGTCTCTCTATTTTAATGTCCCCTACGAATTTCTCTCACTCAAGCTTATTATTTTTGTTTTTTCTTGAATTTCCTTGAGCTTTTCCTCCTCATTTGTAACATGTGTGCTAAGGATGGGATAAAATTTTTGGCATCTATAAAATTTCAATTTATTTGTGTTATTTGCCTTCTTAACCTTGGTGATTAATACATCATACTCTAATATTTTGTCCTTATACATCTTTATCCCTATTTTTGGCCTCGACCAACTCTTCTATAGATGGCCTCATGCCACTCTTTTATATTAAGAAGGAGCATCTTGACCAAGTATTATAGATACTCCATATCCATAGCATATTATATCCTCGCTTTGGTAACTAATGTGGGGCATGCACTTGTAATCCGACCAACCAATTTCCCGATCTGTCATACACCTCCTTGATTTGTCTCTTCTCTCCTTTCAAATCCTCCTCCATTTGTTGGATCTCGCACTCCTTATAATTTTTATCCACTATCATGACCCTCATGGTGCCCCCCTTTTCCAAGTTCATGTGAGTGACCTTAATTGTTATCTTATTGAGTGCATTATAGGCTCGTTTTTCAATAAAATTTATGGGGTCGATTTATATTATACACTTTTCCTAGCCCCTTATTTAATGTCAAGTTGAATAGAAATTGTTTCTTATTTCAATTTTTTTCTCTTCCACACACGCAAGTATTCTCTATGATTAAATTTTCCTCATGTGCTATAGTCCTCTTGCTTGATTCAAGAAATCCCATCCAAATAATATTTCATTGGGGACCGTACTATGGAACCTAGTTCTCAACACCTTTGTTGATCATCAATGAATGACATATATACGATGATTGTGGAGGTTGTCACCTTCTTACTTCCTTGGCCTTGGTATGCACTTTTATGGGTGTAAGTGGTCTTATGCTTGACTCTCCCCAACGCCCTTATATTCCTTGATGAACTAGGCATCATCACCTTCTCCTTTATTTTCCCAGGATCTTACTCCTATGCATCGCACCATACCTCATCATGTACTAACACTTCTTCTCTATATGGGCTTCCATTATTCCCACCTTCTTCACTTTCCCCATATCCTTCTCTATGCTTTATTATATGTGAACTAGTTACTCCTCACCCCTTTCATCTTTGTGCATAAACTCCTCGCTATCTAATTCTTTAGAATTCTCTTTGTCTTCATCCTCATCATTAGAAATAGTTCGAGACCTCTTGAGACCCCTTTTTGTCCTCAATGGAATTACCTTGGCCTCCATTGCTAAAGGATACCACTTGGTTGGCTAAGAAGAGCTTACACCCTTTCTTTCCTTCCTTCACTTATTCTCGCATTTATTTATTATGGATATGATCTAGTGCAACGTCCTCCTCTTCTTCTTCTTCCCGCCGAGGTTGAGTCTCCTCTTGCCTCCTCTTGGGATTTTGAAATGTACTCTTCTTTGGTTTCTTAGGCATATGGGAGTCACACACTTTAATCTCCTTTCCATCTTCATCTTCAACTGTAAGGTGATAAACACTCTAAATATCATGCTTCCAATCGTTAAATTCATAATTGACTAAGATCTAAAGTATCCGGTTCCATAGTCTCTAAGTATGTAGGAATGGAAGTGTATCCAAAGGTATTAGAAAAGGTGTGCCAATTTGAGTAGACATTATCTAGATTAAAGGTCATATTCTATGCATATTTAATCCTATTTACTACACATTCAAAATACTTGACGGTGAATGAAAATGGAAATTTGCACCACAACCCCATTTCACCTTTGTACATCATGAATCACACAAGGCTAAAGTTTTGCATAAATGAAAACTTTTCTTGCTATCCCAATACACTTGGTAATTATCTCAACACATTCCAGTCATTCTCAAAGGATGCACACATCCTCTTATACCACTTCTCTTATCATTCCTTGTATCGAATTGTGATGGTGCCTTTGCAAGTGAAATTGGAAAATTTTTGCGCATAGGAATTTTCTTTCGTTAGATGTATCCACATATTGTCGTCTAGCCCATCTGGGACACCAATCTCCCAGAAGACAATTAACATCAAGATAGATCCCCATGTTATCCTTCCCCCTTTTCCATTTGCACCTCGACCTTTTTGTAATCCTGTTGGTAATGTTCTACGAATATTATACTGAGTCTTGTGTGCCATTTTATGCACAAAGTAGAGCAACTTCCTATTTACCTCTCTCCAATGCTTCTAGGAACCAAGATTGTAGAACTCACCAAATGAGCCACCAATCTATTTATAGGGTTGGAAATATTCTCCACACTCATTTCCTTGTGTCCTTTGTCATATTTTAATTTTGTGATCAACTCCTCAATCTTTGTCTCATCACACAGATCTAAGTCTAGGTCTTCACCGATATCCCGCAACCCCGTAATCTTTCCCAATCGATGAGCTATGAGCCTCATTATCTTGTCAGCAAAGTAGAAATAGTCCTCGTGTACGTGTGATACTATCCACTGGAAGAGGTGTGCAGGAATTCCAAAGAAGGGAAATTCAAATAGTTGGAGGACCCCAACTTCTCAAGGCTCTTCCATACTAAGTCATCCATGAATACTTGGTCTTCTACAGGTCCCTTATGGGAAACTCCTACAACATATCCTTATTCAATACAGCCTCGTGTCTTGGTGCCATGTGATTATATTATCTAATATTAGATTTTGTAAGTTTTGAGGTCCATTTTTATCCCACATTCACCTTTGGTGGGTATTGCATTTCAAATAAAAAATTCTTAGGTAGTTCCTCCGCTTCCTTCTTATTTTTGGTGCCCTACTTGGTTCCATTTCTATTCCAAAATTCAAACTATAACCCTTAATGAAAATTCCCTAAGTATTATGAATGATGAAATTGATCCTCAAAACCTTTTTCCATGTGCCCAATCTTCTAAGTACTCTTGTGTACCCTACTCTTGTGCCCTAGTTGCTTACTTTCCAAGGTCTATAAACCCTAACTACTTAGTTTCCAAGCTCAGTAAACCCTAAATTTATGTTTTTGAGCTCTACAAAACTCTTCTCTACAATTTCCACTTCGCAAACCCCTAACCTCTCTTTCCCTTACCCTCACACTTCTTCTAAGATTCCAATTCCTCTATTGAAGGATCTCCCAACCGAATTCTTATGCACTTTGCTCTGGTTTGATTTTCTACTTGATTCTCTCTTCATAATTTTCTCTTAGAACTTAGTCACTTAGCTTTTAAAACACATAAATAAATTCAAATGCAAGGTAATAAAGAAATATTTCTCCCCTATTTATAACTTTTCTATACTTAATTACTCCACCGACATACTGATTTTATCTTTAAAACACACTCCTAATTTTCCCACACTATTTGTTTTAAAGAAATGTGTCACTTTTAAAGGTGCTTCTTTCCTTTCACAATTTCCTCTTCGCACACATCATTTGTAACCTTTAGGTGTACCACTACTTCCTATGCTACGCCTTACTTGCATGTTAATCCCCGTGCTACACACCATCTACCTCTGCACCTCATTCAAGTAGTCCATATTGTTATTGCTTCCACTATGTTACACCGTGTAACTCTCCATTCGCATGGTTGTTAGTCTAAGAAATATCTATCCCGTGTTATCATGCACAACATTTTTCTCTTTTGAACACTTATCTCATACCCCTAAACAAACTCTAATAGTCATACCCAGTACTTCATAGCCTCTTTCTTTTTGCACATACATGTTAAGTTTTTCCTCCACGCACCTATTTTAACCCACACTAAAAGTATGCATGGTCCTCTACGTATTAACCTAATAGATAATAATCAGCTCCTACGCACGAATGCACTTGTTACAAAAAAACAAGAAAACAAAAATATAAAGGGAAATCTAATCTAAGTCACAATATTGACTTATTAAAGGCACAAAGGAAGCTTATCTATAATAATGATTCAACATAATCCTATTGAATTAACCAGACAACATGGTGCCATCAAATGATTACAATTGACACACGCCGATTCTAGTATCTTGGTTACTACAAAGGGTCCCAACCAAGAGAATTTTAACTTCCTAGACAATGCACAAACTTGGATTCATACAAAAAGTAAGCATCTTTCCAACTATGCAAAAGACTTTTTATTTAATTTATTTTCATGCCAGCCTTCTCATCATGCATTTTCTGCTTCTCAATCCATTTGTTTTGACAATGACCTAGGTGGAAATTATAGAGGAACAACTTTCGCGAACCATAAATTCTACATTGTAGCTCTAAATCGACTATGTTAAAATGCAAAGAAATATTGGAACACAAATAATGATGAAGGGGTGTGGAAATTTGTTTGACAAATTTTGAACCCCAAAATCTATAACTAAATGCCTAAAGTTGTAATTTTTGTAGTGCTATCTAAAAACGTAAATTTATAAAATTGGCACCTATGTAACTCACGGAAGACAAACCACCTCGTCTCCCTTGATATTGGTGACCTTCCACATTCTTCTAGGTGTCTTTTTATATTTCTAAAATTAGTATATAAATATATGTAACCCAAAAGGAAAATTAGACTTCTCCTCACAGAGGTAGCTATTGTAATTACAGTCTTTGAGCAATATTTACATCTCTTTTCAGAGATAATTTTAAGTAAATTACATCTCTTCTCAGAGATATATTTTCTATTTCATCTGGAACAATTGTTATCTGTCCTTTAATTCCAAACCCCCTTGAGTTTTGGATCAATGGTATTAGAGTGAAGTTTTCTTGAGAGTGTATGATTCCCAAGACGAGGTCAGGATATAAGAAGCTTGGGTGGTCCACACAAGATCCCTCAGAATACTTGACTATTCGTTGCAGGAGACCTAAAATGGTGGAAAACACCAAGAAAAATGATCCTCTCAAGAAGATAGTGGATTAAGATCTCATGGAGCAAAACAATAAAATGTTAAAATGATTCACCTAGATTCTTCAATAGCTACAAATGGGAAATCCAACATCCTTCTCTACAATCCATCCCTTCAAAGGCCTCTCCGACACCCTTCAAGGTCCAAGTAAAATTTTATATTACCATTTTTAGGATAAAACAAATTATGATGTAGTAGATGATGGGTCGTTGTATTCTTCCAATCATTTAACTGACATAATGTTTGTCAGTGTCATTCTAAACTAGGGTCATGTGTCTAGGTAATATGCAATGGAGTCTAGGAGAACCAGCTTATGAGTTGGGTTTGTTGGGGGTTGTTTAGTTTAGTGACTATTCTACAAAAATGCAATTCAAATCTATGGAAATGAAATATAGTTCTACAGAATTCAACTATTTGCGATGAAAGGAAATTTAACAACTAATCTTCTACTATAAAATGAAATACACACACACTATTCTTAACAAATGAAATCACAATCGTATAAATGGAATTTATCAAAAAGAAAGACTATTTGTTAGCCATATTTTCATAACAAAAGCATCTATTCTAAGTGAAAGCAAGAAAGTAGAAAGAAGATACATTTAATCAAAGGATGCATGCAAGATTTATCAAATGACAACCGTAATAAATCTAATCAAAGAACTGTATGCATGAACTCAAAATAACCTCGTATCTCCTCGGTCAAGTGGGCCTTTTCTCTTCCTTGGGATGGAGTGATTAACAGCGTCCGATTTTCAAAATGTTGTGGCTTTCATTAACTCGTAAACAAGTTCATAACATAGACAGTAAAAATAAGCAAGAACTGTATGTAGATAATCTCCTTTAGTATATCAAAAAGTGGTACTACCAAGTTCTGAAGACAAAGTCTTCATATAGATAATGTTGGTTACAAGATCCACCATATCGACGGCATTAAACACTATCCATCAAATTCTAATTAAAACACACAAATTCCTATGGGCCGTTAGGATCAAGCCTAGGCTAATAGGTCAACTTGATGGAAACAGTCTTCAGCCGCATGCTTTGAACTTGGGCTTCTTATCCACCAGCAACTTCCATCATTCCTTACACACATCATCATGTTTGATCTCAAAATACAATTAGTAGGAGGTTCATGTGATGATCGGTTTCATAAACTATAGCAAGGAAAATGCATCAAACCTACTAAGATATAACTACACAAAACATCCCCATATACAAATAATTCATACCAAAAAGAGTATTTTTGGCTTGAAGAAATGATATTAATGAGCCAAAAATGCAATCATCGGTAGAAACTTGGTTAGACTAATTAAGCTCCTATTATTTTGTCAATTAATTTACTGATAAAGAAAATATAACATTTCCCTCCCGAAATCGCTACCTCCCGTCGAAAATTGGTGGGGGTGTACAAGAACAAGTTCAATGGAGACGAATGGTATTATAAAGGAACCCACATGGGATAATTTTGTGAATTCCATAAAGGAGGAATAATAATCATGTTGGAGCATATGATGATATGTATTTATAGTGGTAGCAACTCGCTGAAGCTAAGGACTAGTCACCATTCAAGAGTATATTGATACTTTCCATTCTCTTTCTGAAATATTAGGCATTCAAGACACAAAACAAAATAGGATCCTAAAATATTGCAGTGGCCTATAATGGTACATATGGGAGGACATGGACCTCTTCCAATTCCATACCCTCAAGCGAAGCATACAAGTTTGCGGTGAAAATTGAACAGAAGCATCAAAATAAAAATACAAAGAACCAACCTCTGAAGGGAAAAATGATGAATAAGGCCAAACACAAAGTCAAGGTAGGAGATAGATGGAGAAGACAGGAAAGTGGTTTCAACTCCATAAGAATAATCAACATTCCAAGGAATAATTTCAAGCCATCAAGTCTCTAATTTCTGAGTCATCATGTCTAACACCCACTACACCACCCGATGACACACCTTAAGATAAGAAATCGAAGAAGATGAAATTATAGATGTTGAAACAAAATCTATCATTTCCACCACGTAATTCAAGAAGATGAATGAGAAGGAAAAATATTTCACTCTAAGCTCTGGGTAAAGGGTAAGCCTCTACATTTTATCCTTGATAGTGGAAGTCAAAAGAATTTAATTTCTGTTGATATTGTGAAAATTTTGAACCTTCCTGTAAAGCCACATCCCCATCCATATAGTATCGGGTGGTTAAACCTAGGAAGAAGTATCCCTATCACATAGAAATACCTCCTCCCATATGTAATCAAACCCTTTGAGGATGAAGTCCTATGTGATGTTGTTCCATTGATGTTTGTGATGTGCCCTTGGGCCAAAAATTTATTTGGGATAGACACGACATATATGATTCACGACCTCGAAGGGTCATCACATCGTTATCCATATTTCACTCCCGAGCTAAATATTGGATTGAACCATGACCCCACATAGAAGGAACCTGAGAAAACTCATTCAAATCCTGTAAATTGGTCGCAAAAAGATTCAACAATGAAGTGACAGAGGCCAAGAGAGATCAAAGGATCCTGTACAAAAGAAAATGACTCTGTTGAGCCTGTTTCTACATCTTAAATCCATTCTCCAAGTTACAGGAAGGTAGAACTATAAAATAGTAGAGTTAGACAAGAAGGGAAGATGCTACAAAGGAGCCAAAAGCAAGAAGAAGGAAGAATGGCGAAGATTCAAAGTCCTCGGGCTCGAAACAGTTCAGGAAAGGGTCCAAAATCAACTAAGTATGGAGGAGGCAGCGGAAGAGACCACGTGTCCTCACGGTGCTTCTCCAAAGATGGACCCAAATAGAGAGGCTCAAACAAGCACCGCATCTCCACATGTCCCAGGTAGAACGAAGGTAGGGTCAAATGGTCAAACAAAGTCAAAGGCGGATAGGGTGGGCCTAAAAAATTGGCTAAGTATGAATGAGCAAGCGAGAGAGTGCCAAGTGTCAGTGTGGCACATCCCCAAGAGTTGGTCCCAAGGTGGAGGCCAACAAGTGTCAACTCGATGCTCTTCCAAAGGAAAAAATTGGGTTGGGTTTGCAAACAAGCTCGGTTCCTCCACGTGTCCTCAAAGGGGGCAGAGTTAGTTGAATTGTCAATGCATAAGCCAAGCCGACGGAGGCTGCCAAGTGTCTCAATGGTACTGATTTAAGGGTCAAATAGAGAAAAGGTTCCCAAGTAAGTGCCAAACTGACGCGTGTCCTGGGGAAGGCGGGGGGCATTGGGGAAAAGTTAGTTTTTCACTTTTTTCCCCAAAAGGAGTAAAAGTTGTAAAATGGCCCACGACTCCGCCAAGGAAAAAGTCAACATATAGACCCGAGTCAAAGCCAAGGTGGGGAGTTGGGGAAAAAAGTGAAAGTTTTCCTTTTGTCTAAAGGCATAAAAGCAAAGATGGAAATGCATTTCCTAGTGAACCAAAAGGAGCCATGTGTCCATGTGGAGCTTCGGGACCGCGGGAGTTTTCTAGATTTTGTGATTTTTGTGAAAAAGGAGAAAAGTTAGGTTCCGAGGCCAGAGACTGATTTTTGTCCCAATTTGGCCTCCACATGTCCCAATCCAAAAGGGGGACCCATTTTTCAATTTTTTTCCCTCCCATTTGTATAGAATCGATGCAAAACTTCAAAGGGGCATATTTTTCAACTCAGGGCTCGAAATATAGTAAATTTGACACCGTTGGAAGCGTCTCAATGTCCTCTACACCATGGAAGGATTAAAATTCATTTTTGTAGGCACCGTAGGTAAAATGAAGAAAATTATTTCAATCCATTAGTGCGTAATCCAACCTCTTCAACTACCGAGATCTGATTTGATTCAATTCGTTGGGGAACCAAAAGTGACATACGTGGGTGGGTTTGCAGAAGGAATTGATATTTAGTGGTTGAGATTTCAAGGTAGGATTCATTGCGTGTCTCATGGTGGTTGGAGTAGGATGTGAATTTTCCTCTTCTCTCTCTTTTCCTTCTATATATCTTTGTAACACTTCTCGTCTGAAGAAGAGAGACATTCTATGCATAGAGAAACTCTGTCAATTTTGTTTCTTTACGCCATTTTGAGTAGTGAACCTTCTCCCATGCCTAGAAAATGTACTTGTGCCTCTATTCAAGAAATATAATAGTCTCAGTGCACCTTCTAGAGCAATAAAAATGTGTTTTGTGGCATTCTTCAACCCTTTGCATCATTTTTGTTTCTCCATGCCTCTCCCTTTTAGTCTTAGTTTTCTGTGCATGTATTTCACATTTACAGTGCAAGATGTCATGTTTCATGGAGTTTAATGGATGATTTGTAGATATGGGTCGTGTCACTACACTCTAGGACCTCCCTCATCTCCAATTTTTGTTTCTTCCTCCTCAAGAATATCTCACTCCCTTTTCTTGGTGCTATCACCTCATTAGTGTAGGATTTCCCTCTTTATGTACTTTCTCTCTCCCTGTCTCCTTGGAATTGTTAGATTAGGAGTAGATAGTCACATTTCCTTCCTTAGGAGTAGTTTAGCATTAGGATTAGGAAGAAGAAGTTGAATTTCTCTAGAGGGCCATCTCAAGTCCACAAGTCCCATAGCTTGAGAGATGGTCCCATGTTATGCAAATCACACCAAATGACCTTGCCTTAGAAAAGCAGATCCATAACTCATTTGGGGGTGTTGTGATTTTGCATTAACAATTACCATTGGGAATTGACGCTATCGATACCCAAGGTAATTTCCTCCAACTCTATTTCCCTCTTTATTGTCAAGAAATGTAATGAGATAAAGAATAAAAAAATAGCCCCTCATTTTGATGATCAAATGAAAAAATACCCGGAAGTAGTTACGGTCACCCCATACACATGTTTAGTATAACAAAAGAAACAAGTGGACAAAATCATAACGAGTATGAGTATTTATCTCTGTACACTCAAAAAAAAGTCAAAAATATTCTAGAGAAAGCACATAAGTTACAAATATAGAAATAATTTACACATTTTAGGCGACCACTTGGTGCAATAGAGGCCATTGCTTTTGACGAAGGGAGGAATGGTCCTGGACAATGACCCACATGGCATTTATAGAGGAGTAATTTTTGGGAACCATAACTTCTATACCGTAGCTTTATAATTGAATCTATTTGAAATGCAACAAAAATATTAGAATATGAATAATATGATGAAGGGGCACGGGACTTCATTTGGCAAAGTTTGACCCCGAAATCCACATCCAAAGGCCTCAAATTGTAATTTTTGTAGTTTTGTCTAAAAATAGTAAATTCGTGAAGTTGCACCTATGTAATTCACAGAAGATGAACCACCTCATCTCCCTCGATATTGGTGACCTTCCACATTATTCTAGGTGTCTTTTTCATATTTCTAAAATTGGTATATAAATATATGTAACATGAAAGGGAAGATGAGAATTCTCCTCATGGAGGTAGCTATTGTAATTATAGTCTTTGAGCAATATTTACATACATTTTCAGAGATAATTTTATGTATATTACATATCTTCTTACGAGATATATTTTATATTTCATCTGGAATTTTTTTATCTATCCTTTAATTCCAAAACCCCTTGAGTTTTGGATCAATGGTATCAGAGCAAAGTTTTCCTAAGAGTGTATGATTCCTAGGATGAGGTCAAGATATAAGAAGCTTGGGTGGTCCACACAAGATCCCTCAGAATACTTGACTATTCATTTTAGGAGACCTCAAATGGAGGACAACGCTAAGACAAATGATCCTCTCAATAAGATGGTGGATGAAGCTCTCATAGAGAAAAATGAGAATATGTTACAATAATTCACCTTGATTCTCCAATAGCCGAAATGGAACACTCGACATCCTCCTCTTCAATCCATCCCTTCAGCAAATACCTGACAACCTTCAAGGTTCAAGTAAATTTTGATATTCCTATTTTTGAGGGTAAAATAAATTTTGATGTAGTAGAAAATTGGTTAGACCAATTAACCTCCTATTTTTTTGTCAATAAATTCATTGATAAAGAAAAGATAACATTTTCCCTCCTGAAAATCGCAATCTCTATCAAAAATTGGTGGGGGTGTACAAGAACAAGTTCAATGGGGATGAACTGGGAATTATAGAGGAACCCACATGGGATGATTTTTGGATGCCATAAAGGAGGAATACTACCCTATTGGAGCCTATGAAGATTTGTATATATGGTGGCAACAACTCTGCCAAGGTAAGGACTAGTCGATTCAAGAATATACTAATACTTTCCATTCTCTTTCTGCAAGATTAGGAATTCAAGACACAAAATAACATAGGATCCTCAAATATCACAATGGCCTATAATGGTACATATGGGAGGACATGGACCTCTTCCAATTCCATACCCTCGGTGAGGCATAAAAGTTTGTGGTGAAAATTAAAAAGAAGCATCGAAAGAAAAATACAAAGAACCAACCTCAAAAGGGGAAAATGATGAAGAAGGCCAAACAAAAATTCAAGGTAGGAGATAGAAGGAGAAGATAGGGAAGTGGTGTAACCTCCACAAGACTAATAAAAACTCCAAGGAATACTTTGTTGAGCCATCAAATCTCTGCTCATTTGAGTCATCATCTCATGTACCCACTACTCCACTAGTGACACACCTTGAGGTCAAAAATGAAGAAGATGAAATTATAGATGTTGAACCAAATGTGATCATTGCCACCATGCAAGTCAATAAGATGGATGAGAAGGAAATGTTATTTCACTCTAAGCTTTGGGTAAAGGGTAAGCCTCTACATTTTATCCTTGATAGTGGAAGTCAAAAGAATTTAATTTCTATTGATATTGTGAAAATTTTGAACCTTCCTGTAAAGCCACATCCCCATCCATATAGTGTCGGTGGTTGAACCCAAGAAGAGATATCCCTATCACATAACAGTGCCTTCTCCCATATGAAATCAAACCCTTTTAGGATGAATTATTATGTGATGTTTTTTAAACGATGTTTTTGATGTGCTCTTAGGCCAACCATTTATGTGGGATAGACATGACATAAATGAGTCACGACCTTGAAGGTTCATTATTAGCATTGGGAATCAAGTGCTTTATCGGATACCAGAGGTCATTCCATTCAACTTTGTTTCCCTCCTCAGTGTCAATAAATGTAAGGAGATAAATAAGAAAACAAACCAGTCCCTCATTTTGATGATCGGGATTTTTTTTTTTTTTTTCTTTAATTAAACCCCTTGAGTTTTTTGGATCAGTGGTATTAGAGTGAAGTTTTCTTGAGAGTATATGATTCCCAGAATGAGGTCAGGATATAAGAAGCTTGGGTGGTCCACACAAGATCCTTTAGAATAATTAACTGCTTCATTGTAGGTGACCTCAAATATCGACAACATCGGGACAAATTATCCTCTCAAGAAGATGGTGGATGAAGCTCTCATGGAGAAAAAGGAGTAGATGTTACAACAATTCACCCAGATTCTTCAACAACTACAAATGGGAAATTTGGCATCCTCCTTTGCAATCCAGCTCTTCGATTCCTCGACACCATTCGGGTCCAAGTAAATTTTGATATTCCTATTTTTGAGGATAAAATAAATTATGATGCAGTAGAAAATTGGTTGGACCAATTAACCTCCTATTTTTCTATCAATAAATTCATTGATAAAGAAAATATAATGTTTGGCCTCCCAAATCGTCGCTCCCTATCAAATTTTTTTGGGGGTGTACAAGAACTAATTCAATGGGGATGAATCTCAAATTATAGAGGAACCCATGGGATAATTTTGTGGACACCATAAAGGAGGAATACTACCCTATTGGAGCCTATTTCGATGTGTATATAAGGTGACAAAAAATCTTCTAAGGTAAGGACCAGTTCGTTAAAGATTATACTAATACTTTCCATTCTCTTTCTACAAAATTAAGTATTCAAGACAGAACATCACATGATCCTCAAATATCGTAGTGGCCTAAAATGGTACATACGAGAGGACATGGACCTATTCCAATTCCATACCTCGACGATGCATATAATTTTGCGGTGAAAATTGAACATAATCATTGAAAGAAAAATACAAATAACCAACCTCCAAAGGGGAAAAGTGATGAAGAAGGCCAAACATGAGGTCAAGGTAGGAGAAAAAAGGAGAAGATTGGAAAGCCGTGTGACCTCCATAAGACTAATTGGTATTCTAAGGAAGAATTACAAGCTTAAAATTCTCGATCATTGATTCATAATCTCCAAAGACCCACTACTCCATCAACGACACACCTCGAGGTACGAAATGAAGAAGATGAAATTATAGATGTTGAACCGAAGTGATCATTGCCACCACACAAGTCAAGAATATGGATGAGAAGGAAATGCTATTTCACTCTAAGCTTTGGGTAAAGGGTAAGCCTCTACATTTTATCCTTGATAGTGGAAGTCAAAATAATTTAATTTCTGTTGATATTGTGAAAATTTTGAACCTTCCTATAAAGCCACATCCCCATCCATATAGTGTTAGGTGGTTGAACCCAAGAAGAGATCTCCCTATCACACAACAGTTCCTCCTCTCATATGCAATCAAACCCTTCCAAGATGAAGTCTTATGTGATGTTGTTCCATTGGATGTTTGTGATGTGCTCTTGGGCCAACCATTTATGTGGGATAGACATGACATATATGAGTCACGACCTTGAAGGGTCACTGTTACCATTGGGAATCGGTGCTATCGGATACCCGAGGTCATTCCTCCAACTATGTTTCCCTCCTTGGTGTCAATAAATGTAAGGGGATAAAGAAGAAAAAAAAGTAGTCCCTCATTCTGATGATTAGGCCAAAAACTACCCAGAAGTAGTTGCAAGAGCCACCCTAGATAGATGTTCAAGACAACAAAAGAAACAAGTGGACAAAATCATAATTGAGTATGAGTATTTATCTCAGTACACTCAAATGCAATAGGTCCATGATATTCCAGAGAAATTACACAAAGTTATAGATAAAAAAATTACACATTTTATGGGAGCACTTGGTGTAATGGGGCCCATTTATTTTGACGGATGGAGGAATGGTCAGAAAATGACCCAGTGGTAATTCAAGATGAAAAAATTTCAAGTACCATAAATTCTACACCATAGCTCTAATTGAATCTATTAAAAATGCAACGGAAATATTGGAACGTGAATAATATGATGAAGGGGCATAACTTAATACGATAAAGTTTGACCCCTAAAATCCACATCTAAAGGCCTAAAATTGTAATTTTTGTAGTGTTGTCTAAAAATAGTAAATTCATGAAATTGGCACCTATGTAACTCACGGAAGATGAACCACCTCATCTCCCTTGAGATTGGTGACCTTCCACATTCTTCTAGGTGTCTTTTCATATTTTTAAAATTAGTATATAAATATATGTAACCCAAAAGGGAAAATCAGACATCTCCTCACGAGAGGTAGCTATTGTAATTATAGTCTTTGAGAAATATTTACATCTCTTTTCAGAGATAATTTTAAGCATATTACATCTCTTCTCAGAGATATCTTTTCTATTTTATCTGGCACAATTATTATATGTCCTTTAATTCTGAAACCCCCTTGAGTTTTGGATCACCAACACACATGATGCATTGCTCATCCAATTGCATCATTTTTTTCAATTCTCTCATAAATTTCCCATTCATCATCCAATCCTCCTGTGTGCGTAATATACATGGATGGTAACATAAAATAAATAGGTAAATAACCTATGCACCAAACAATAGCATAAAGTACATGGCCTTATTCAACCATTTATAGGTTGCTCTATATGCCTAGAGTACATCGATACCTTGTCATCCCAATCCTTTCTTTAAACATCACATATATTCGTTAGTGTCTGTCCCAATATCATGTTGAAAGCTTCAGCGGTGCCATTATCCTAGGGTGATAAGGGGTAGTCTTATGGTGTGCCACCATAAAATCTGATAATAAGATTCTAATGGTTTGATTAAAAATTTGAGTTCCTCTATCATTCGTTAGGATTAATAGACATCCATACCTGCTAATGATGTTTTCCTAAAAGAACCTCATTGATGTTGCTGATGTGAAATATTTTGTAGGAAAAAACTTTTCCCACTTTTTCAAATAGTCAAGTACATGTGATGATGTAGTGTGCCTCTATCCCTGTGCGAGTGGTACAATAGGTATTACAAAATCAATTTTCCACTTTTCAAAAGGCTTTGTGCTTTTTGTATGCCTTAATGAAATTTCATCTATATTTCTAGGCTTTCCAAGTCTTTGACAGTGATCACATGCTTTGACATAAGCCTTAGTGTCCTTATATAATGTCTCCCACCATAATCTGGCTAATAGGATCTTGAAAATAGTCGCATCCCCTACATAGTGGCCTCTAGAAATTCCTCCACGTGCTTCCTTCATAATAGTTGTGCACTCATGCTCCAGAACACATTTTCAAAAGACCCCATCTCTCCCTATTTTGTATAGGTCTCCTTCAATGAGCTGATATGGTGTGGCTTGAATAAAAACTCGATTCTTTTCAAATGTTTGCATTCCTTTCAGTGTAAGTCTAGTGCACAAGAATATAACAATATCTTCCAAATAAGTTGGTGCATGTTTCAATCTAACAAATTATGCATCGGGCATAATATATTCAATGCTTTACAATTCCTCTCCAAAATTGATCCTTGACAAGTGGTCATGTCCCAAGTTTCTCTTGTTTGGCTTTACTATGACCATAAATTCAAAGTCTTGAAAAAGAAGTATCCAGTGGAAAATGTGTTCTTACTGCAAAACTAGTTTGTTGACCAAATACTTCAATGCCATGTGATCTGTGTAAAAGATAAATAGTGTGGCCAATAAGTAATGTTTGAACTTGTGAAGTGCGTAGGTCATGGATAAATGCCTCATGCTTTGTAGTTGTGTAATTTTGCTCCACCGTGTCGATTTCTACTTGTAAAGCATATGGGATGATCCACATTTCCTTCACCTAGTTACACCAAGAATTATCCAATAGTCATGCAAGAGACATCTACATGTAAATGGAATTTTTTTCCGAAAGGAAATATAAGATAGGTGCAGTGGTAAGCTCCTCCTTCAAGATCTTAAATGCCTCGTTGCTGTGCATCACCCCAATAAAAATTTCCTTTGGATTTGAGAACAATTTCTAAGGGTGAAACCATCTTTGTGTATCCCTTAATGAATTTTCTATAGAAACCAATGTGCCCAAAGAAATTGAAAAATTCACTTTGATTGGTTGGTTCTTCGAGCCCCAAAATCATTGGAATCTTAGTTGGGTCTACTAACAATTCATCATTGTAAATAATGTGCCCAAGTAAAGTACCAAAGGGGGTGGAAAAAATGCACTTCTTGATATGAAAAGAGATGCTCAACTACCTACGACTTTCAAACATCAGCCTTAGATTGTCACAATGCTATTTCATTAGTGCATAGATGGTCCAATCATCCAGATATACCTAAAATAACTTATGAATGAAATCCTAGAATGCCTGAACAATGATGCATGAGAACACCACTGACATATTCTTTAGTCTAAAGGGCATAATCGTATATGCAAAAATTCCCCACTTAATTGCAAAGGTGGTATTTTATTGATCCTCACACATAATGCGTACGTAATGGTACACATAGAATTTATCTCGAATGAATAGAATTCACGCCTTGAAACTCCCTCAAGGATCTCTTCTATAAATGGTATAGGAAAATATCTATGACACATGAAGCATTGAGTACCTTATAGTCCACACAGATCCTGATCTAGCCATATTTATTTATACTAATCACCATGGGGCTGACCCACTCAAATTCCTCAATAGGCTCTATGATCCCTGACTTAAGCATCTTGTCAATCTCCTCTTTTACCTTCTCACGCAGGTTCGGGTTCATCCTATAAGGCCTCTTCTAAACTAGATGCTCACCATATTTTAACCTAATATTCATCTCTCCCAATGAGGGATGGATGCCCTTCCATTCATGACAACCCCTTGGGAATAAGTCGTATAAGTCACAAAACTTCCCAATGATCTTTGAAACATCTAGTTCTGACTAATAATCTCCAATAAGAGCCTCCTTAGGCACTTCCTTAGTGCTAATATTCACCTTATTAGTATTCATGGGTACATGGTATTCACGTGCTTTCTCATCTGCAGAGTCCATCACCTTACACACACCATCTCTCGTGTTTGATATCTAAATCTTAAACTTCCTCATCATTTATGATTACACCATCTTCCTTTTTCCTTTTATATCCATGTGTTCCCTTGTAGATTTTCTTCCTGTCTCTAGTACATCCTTGCATGCCTCGGTCTAAAGTTCTCTAAAAAATGAACCATAAGTTCATCTACCTTTGGGCTATCCCCAACGTGGTGGATTATTAGAAAAATAATCAAAAGTGTGAGCCATACCTTCATTCATGTTACGCCAACTTGTAGTCTCTTGTTTTAACTCAACATGCACGTACCAAGCTCGTGTGGACCTGTGTAAAGTAGAGTAAAACTTATGAACCCAAAGGGATGGTGGTATAACTTCTTTTCCATACACCCATTATCTCTCACAATTGTGGATGTGTACTAAAGCAAGATTCTTCCCATCATACTCATGTACAAGAGAAGGAACATTGCTCCGAGTAAACCTCGTTAAAAGGATATCCTTACTTGTGTTAACAAATAGATTATCTCTATGTGTTAGCCACCAATGTGATGATGTCCCACATAATGTATGTACCATCATATTCCATTTATCTCCCTCATTTTGCCAATGGTCCTCCATCATGTGCAAGAAAGAGTCAATTTTCTCTTCCCTAGTGTACCTTGCAATTGAGCCTTACCCAAACACTTGATCATGCATGGCCTAATCATATTTTTGAATATTCTTTTGACCTCATGACGTACCATTTCATAAGTGTCATGGGACCAATTTTCATAAGCAACACTGGTAGTGTCACTAATAGATTTCATGTCTTCCCAATGAATTACGTCTTCCTTTGATGGCTCGAAGTTTTCGGGGTTACACACTTGTATGTGTATATATCCTATTGAGATATTCCTCATTTATAGGATTTTTATAAGGCACAACCTTCACATCATCTAAGGGTATGATCATGCACTCATCCTTGTTCTAAAAACTGATATCTTTTATTAAAGCACTTGTCTACATTATTAGCATAACACCAACGGTGTCCAAGAAATGTTAGGAAATTATCTTCCTTTGTGAGTTCCCAACATAGTGATAGAGGAATCTTTCAATACACCAATGGGAAAGGCTGTAGTTTTATTTTCCATGTACAACACATTAGAATATGTCTACAATTTTGGCCTTCCCATTTGGTTAAAAGTATCCAATGTCGTGGACAATGGCCTCTGCACTTGTGTCGGTAATAATTTTTCTCACCAACCAACCATCTATCATTGCATCTAGTGTTATCTCTTTATCATACTCATGGTTTTGTGGTGGTAAATTGACATGGAGGATCTGGTGCTCCTGCTCAACTCATGTGTGCGGTAAGTTCTCTCACAACCATTTTCTTAGTAAAGGATTTATATTCTCCTAGTGTAACATGATGCACACTTCCTTCAAATCATCCACATCCCTTTGAGGATTTTCGACAATCTTTATGCATTCTCTCTCATGTGATTGTTATTTCAAGCACTAGATCTTGTCCTATAAATCCTAATAACTCCCATGGTTTCCTAATATATATCTTTATGATAAGTTACATCCCGATACTTAACATATATACTATCCTCTCTCATGATAAGAGGTTTTTCTTTAAGGGGTTCACGTGCACACACTACTTTTCTATGAGTAGTAACTAATACAAGCTGAATTTCTAGATTAGTCATCTTTTTGGGTGCCCATTGTTCATTCTTCATGCACTCCACTTTAATCATCCCTAGCGCCTTTTTCTTTCTTTTTTTGTTCTTGCACATATGTTCATAGAGGCATGGAAAATCCTCAACCTTATGCACCTTTCAATAGTATGCTCATACTTGATTCCTAGGACACTCACACTAATAATGATCAAGTGATCCAAAAGTATAACATGTGATATGCGTGAACATTCCTCTACCCCCATGAATTATGATTTGATATCCTCCTCGAAATCCACCATCTCTATTGTTGTGCCCTTCTCTGGTCCTGTCCTTCTTAAGCCTAAGAACTATTGGCCACAAAGGGTATGCTGCAATCAAGTCTCACATGCCTCATGAATATGGTCGATCAAACAACATTCAACCAGTATCATGGGTATGTGTGTCAAAAATTTTGTAGTACATAGAGATGTTATTTTTGTTGCGCTATAAGAGTGGAAAATTTTGGAAATCATGATTCTTGTGGAAAATATAAAAGATGTTTAAAACATGTGCACATTCCTACATAACCAAACTATCCTTCATATGTACCTACACTTCACAATCAGTACACCATAACCCACTACACATCTCATGCACCAAATTTGTAGACATCATTTCCAATTGTGTAGCCATAACTACTATTTGGACCTCAAGAAAATGGATTACTAATATATAAGCACGCCTAATTACTTCGCATGTAGAGATGTTTCTAAATCCTTAGGTGGATTAGTAAATGTTTTATGTGATAAATTCCTTTGAAATAGAGTCAACACGCCTCCAAAAAACCACTGAGCAAGTTGGATTTGATTAATATCATAAGATAGCTTAGATAATGAATTCTTAAACCGCACATCATACTCCATCACACTTTCAGACAATCCTTATTTGATGTCTTGTAGTGCACTAAATATTTGTTTCTTAAACTCTGGATGTGAAATTCAGCTAAAAAGGAAGCACACAATGCATCATAATCCACAATAGTCGATGTGGATTATATTTACTATACTAACTATGTACACGCCCTTGAAGTGTAGTGGAAAATTAACTTGATTTCTAATTAGGTTTTGTTATCCCCTTAGACCTCCATAATAACTCAAAATTATACACATGATCAACCGCATCTTCCACACCTCTATCGTCTATCAAGTGAAGTGACATTGCAAAATAGATCTGAGGGGTCCACTATTGTGGGTGCAATGGTTGTGATGGCTTTTATGGTTATGGATTTTGTCCTAGACTGGGACTAGATCCTCGATCCCGATCCTCCACCATGGTTTCCTCCGTAGGTGGCTAACCTAAACCTCATGAGTCTCCTATCACGATATGTGTTCTTGTAGATGAAATCCCTTGTGTACCCATTTTTATGATGAATAGGACACCAATCATTTGTGCTATAACTGCACCTATAGGATTACTTTCAATGTGTTATGCACTAACACTTTATCCTTATGATGCACCCGTGAAGATACCCCAAAAATTACTTGTTCTAAACAATGGTACCTATTGTATTACCATGTGCATGCCCTTAATCATTTGCACTCTCCCGAATGGTAAATTAAATATTACTACATGTATCTCCTATCCAATGTTGAGATCATCCTTGGTAACCTTCATAATGATGCTCTTTTACAACAACCTCTAGGTCCTAAAAACCTTGTGTAAGGGCTAGGTAGCTAGGTTGGGTCGATGCAATCATGTGGTTCTCATTCTTTCCTTAGACTCACTCTCATGAGATGTTGATGGGGTCTGCTCTATTGTTATTTCCCAATTTTAGGAGGACATGATCCTGTAGTACTTAGCCTTTTTTTTGGGCTATCATATCTTCCTCGAGTCATCATTCTTCTCAACCTCAATGCTTCATCAACTACCCTATGTCACACATTGTTATACCCGATTCATATTTCCTCTCTCTTTCTTTCTTCCGACAGTCTACCACCATCCTTCTTAAACCTTCTTCCCGCATCTACACACACTAGAGTTTAGCTCACCACAGGTAGGTTCTCCATTCCTATTTTAACCATTAAGATCTTGATAGCTAAAGGTGTCACATGCAAATAGGATCCTCTTGGCTCACACAAAAACCAAAACTCTACCCCCTCTGGGAAAGTGAATTTCAAAATCACGTACTCCAAGGTATAACTGCATAACACACCTTCCCACCAATGATCTATAGCTCTTGTCCATGGCTCATCCAAATCAAAGAGTTCTTGATAATCTTCCTATCTTGAATCTTGCTTCCTTCCTATCCTAACACCTTTTTAGCGACGTAGGATTCCAAACATTGGTATAATTCTATTGGGAAAAATATAAAGAATGTCTCATATAAACAATCATACATATTTTCTTCCACCCACTTTCACGCATTAAAATTAGGTCAAGTGCTATATCTATGAGAAAATGCATCATGGCCGTCATATATCCAATTCTCAATATTATCCAAGGATAGTTGGAATGTCATCTACATGCAACATCCTGGTAGGAAATTTGATAATAGGTCTCAAAACAAAACCAAAATGTAGTCTTTTATTACCCAATGTAGTTATGCATGCTGACACTTCATCTAGAAAATTTTGGAAGCTTTTCTCAAGTGCACTTAGCCTCCATGTCCCTCCTTTGTTATGATTACAAAGATGTTAGCATACATGTTCAAGAACCAAAACCATAACAACCATTCATATAATAAGATACATCATAGCGTGATAGTTCAACAATACATATATTAAGGAAGATTAATGAACATAAATAATGATCAATACTATTTGAATCCCTATAATCCCATATTCATATTTATTTACCCTAAGTAACCCATACACAATTATCCATGATAAAAATATAAATTCATTTCATAATAAACCTTTTGATTACATCATATAATGCTTACAATCAATACACAAAACTTGGCTATAGTCTCAGGCATCAATAGATATCTAACAACATTAGCTCTCAAGAATATACTACTCTTACACCCACACACCAACACTACTCAAATATGGATGCACAACCTATATATATATATATGTTTTAACAATAGAATCAATTTATAGTTAAACTAAATCTTACATGATTTAATCTTATTATTAGCATGATCCATGCATGTTATTTATCCTAATTATATCTACTTTTTTGTGTGTCCCAAGCTATTATGCTTTTGTCTATTTTTAGATATTTTTTTGGATGCCACCCCATCTCTGATTTGCTAATTTTAGTTATAATCTAGAAAATAAGCTAAGTCCCAAATCATGTATGCCCATGCACAAACCTTATGTGTTGATATTTCTTTCTTGTGCGCCCTTCGTGCACATCTTTCCCATGGTGTCTAACCTCCATGCATGGCTAGTACTTATCCATTTTCACCACTCAACAACATTGAAGTTATTGGCTTAACTAAATTTTAAATATGTGGAATGAATCTTCGACAAAATTAAATATACCCGAGAAATTATGAAATTCCTTCTTATGATTTGGAAAAAATAATGTCAAAATTACACTTACCCTTTTTGGATAAATGACTAATCCTTTCTTATACACAACAGGACCTGAAAATTTACCTCCATGAACTAAAAATGAACTTATTTGGATTCAAAGTTATGTCATACTACTTACACCTTACAAAAACGTGATTGGTATGAATTAGGTGGTATGAAACATGTTTGGAGAATACATTTATGTTATACAAATAGACAAGAAAATAATTATTAATCAATCCCTGAAATTCTAAGTCCAATACATGATAAAATGTGGCTCCCGTGTTTGAAAATCCAATTGAATTTTTCTTGTATGCATGTGTGCCCCATTTTGTGGTAAATGTAGCTTTGAATTGGTATAATTCTTACACCATAATTTTATTATACTCGAATAATCATTCAAGAGTGTATAATGTTCCAATCACTTACCATTTGTAAAATTTGCTCCATTGATGGTAATGGATAATGATATTTTAAATATTGCACTGCTCAAATTTCTACAATCTACACATGAGTGTATTTATCCATTTGTATTTCTTGCGGGAACCAAATTTCCAACCAATGATGAGTGCTTCACAAGGAAAATAATTTTAGCTTTCATCAATTTACTCAACTCTTGTTGCATGAAAGATCAATATTAGGGTTGATGGGTCTTTGCTTTATCTTGGCTCATTTTGCATTTAAATCCAACTATATTGTGTGCTGAGCTAAATTTGGATTGAAAACCTTTAAATCACCATAGCTCCATGTAAAAACATCATCAAATTCCCTATAAATTTAAATAAAAGTAGGTTTTTCATCTTGACTACATACCTTGTCCAACTTGAGTGTTTTATGATTTTCAATGTTGATTTGCTCATAATATTGTTTCTTGATCGGTATGTTAAATTTCTCACCTATGAATTAATAATATGTATTAAATATAGAATCAAGAGTGATTAATCCTTGAGGTATTTTGTTAGATCTCAAATGGATGATCTACTCCTTATATTGTTATAGTAGTTTGTCCTTATTTTAGCTGAGAACTTAGCTTCATTTTGTAGAAAACTGATTATTTATTATTTATTTTAAAACACTTTCTAGTTGGTGTTATTATCAAGTACAATTGTCCTTGTAACCATTGTAACACATTGTTTTACTTTGTTCATTGTTATGTCTTTGGGAATGTATATTTGTGGACATATGTTATCTAACTTATCTACATATTTAATCTTTTCTTTAGGAATAGATTGTGCACTAAAAGCATCAAAATCCTCTATCATATCACACTCTCTATTTTAATAAGATCTATGTAACTTGTTATTGGTTTCAATTTATCCTCCGATTTGATTGACAACTAACTAATCATCACCATACACCTCTAATTTTTAATCCCTCTTTCCCTTACCCACCGAGTACCATGCAAAAGACCTTCATACGCAGATTGTATTGGTAGTGCAAGTAAATAAAAACTTAAAGATTAAAAAAATTCTCTTTTTCTAGATAAATCAACATGATTCCTTCACCTTCCCTATTCATGTTTCTGATCTATCAAAGTATAATTGTCATAAACCTTCATCTTGCTAATATGATCTGACAAGGTTAGGAATGATATAATTTTCTTCATGTAGACAATATGTTCCAAGAACTTACTCTTTAATTATATTATAAGGATATTTTTAAAAAATTTAGTAGCCCATTCATCAAGTAATAAGTCTGGAATCCCCTCAAGAAGTTTTCTTGGTTCTTGGTCAACTAGTTGTCTTCTTCATCTATGATCATACAATTGGAATTGATGACACTAGGAATATAAGGCTCTATATGACTTGTTGAGATGGGCTCAGACCTTATTGTAACTTTGGTGCCATACCTTGTTCTAAAAATATGTGAGACCATTCTATTGATAAGTAGCCTCCAATTTTAGCAATGAAATCTCTAGAAAGACATAAGGAAAAATAGGGAGGAAGATCAATAATGAATACATATTGAGGGATGGATAAATTGGGGCATGCATGCAAGGTTAGGATTAGTCCTCTAATGAATCCAAGGGTCTCTACAGGTGTTCCATCTAGCTGAAATACTCCTTTAGAAATATGTTCATATTTCAAACCAATTTTATCAACAATTTGCTTAGGCATAACTAAACTGGAAGCTCTTGAATCAATCATACAATTATGAACTAGATTTTGGCCTATGATCAAGGAAACATATAAAGGAGGTGGCTTAAACTATTTCATTTTTGGGATTATTTTGGATTTGGTTCATTATTAAACACAACTTTAGATGGTTGGCTAGAGAGATTGAGATTAAACAAAGCTTCTTGCAAAATATCTTTTTGACTAGGAAGAGACAAAGAATCCCACATTGACATATTGACCTTAGTTTTCTTCATATGATCAATAATATTGAAATATGAAGTACTAACCTTCTATTGTACTTTATTAATAGTAGTACCTTCTTGCATTGGTGGTGTCAAAATTGGAATCTTTTGCTGATTTTTAATTGTTGTAGATTAATATTTCCGAGTTCCTTATTGATTAGAAACTAAAACAACACCTTGTAATGTTAGAGAAATATTAGAATTATTATTAACAGTTAGCTGATCCACTTCTATTTCTCTTTTATTTGATCTTGTGTTTTCTGCCACAAAAGTAGAGGACTGGTTTTTTTAATTTTCTAGTTGATTTACTCCACAAAAATCATCCTCTTGCCAATTTATAAGTGTAGCATCATTGTGCACCAAATATTGAGAAATATCTTACTATGGTGGGGTCTCAACTGATGAGTCTTAAGACATAGAATAAGTTTTCACATTAAGTTATAGATTTAGAACACCATTGGGGGTACGAGTTCTAGTTATAGGCTAAATTACAAGGATACCATCACTTGTCTTATATTAAATTATTTTGGATAGGTAAAATTGATTTGGAAACACTTGAAGTGTTGGGATTAAATGATTTAGAATTGAAAAATGATTTTGGATTTGAAAATTTGGTTGGAATAGAGGCCTATTATACTTGATTGGGTGGATAGTAGGGTATATAACTTTGATTTTTTTGTCTTTTAAGTGTGACTATCTCATTCCCAAAATATTTTAACATGATCCTCAACTATTGTAAGTCATTTGATTAGCTTGGAGCTGCATTAGTTTGACTTAAAGGATGAGTAATAGGCATTGGTGTTGGAGCTATTATAGGTATTGGAAGGGAAATGGAAGGATGAATCTTTGGGAAGATTGGCATGGAAGGCCTTGGTTTAATCTGTCCATATTGAATGAGTCTATTCTCATCCCTAATGGATACTTCATATGCATCAAGTAGTGTTCTTCAACCCATATCTTGAATCATCACTATCATAACTGAAATATCACTATTCAATGCTCTTATATAATACAAAAAAGAATATTTAGTAGGCCTTACCAATTGAGGGATCTTGTCCCATGTTCTTTGAAATCTATAGTTAAAGTTAGACATGAAATCTTGTGGTGTTCTCTTGATGGTAGTCAATTGTTCCACTAGTGAAAGATGATCTAATTTTTCTTCAAATTGCCTGCAAAAAACTTATCCCAGCTGATCCCATGTACTGATGGAATTTATTACCAATCCCCTGTACCAATGTAATATTTTTCCTTTGAAAGATGTTATTAATAACCTAATTAAAACATTCTCTTGAGTAATATGATAAACAAAACATATATTGGCCACATCTTTAATGTGTTCTATGGGTGTAACTTGATTTTCCCTGGTGAAAATGGAATATTCTTTAGACGGAAACCGGGATATCATTACGTTATGAAAGAAATAGTGGGTTGCCACCATTGAAGGGAACAAAAACTAGGTTTCTAGGGATGGCCATATTGAGGATTAAATTGGATATGGGGAAATTGGAAAGTAAAATTTGATTTTTTGGGATAGAGGGATATTTAGTATATGGTTTGGACCTCAAAAACCTATTTCTCTTTACTCAATTCAAAGGTAACTCAATGAAATACAATCGTATACCTTTTAAGGATATTGTAGTTTTAAATTTTGACATGAAATATACATTAATTTGCTACCAGGTTGTGCTTTAAATTTTTAGAACCACCATATGATGGTTGAATGTGTCTAAAAGACTAATACTTGCCAAGAACAACATCAAATATTTATCAAATTCTTTATTTTGAGTCCTAAAGGGTGTGAAAAAAATTGTTGTCACTTTGAAATGCACCCTTCAGAGAGTGGTTTGGGGTCTCTCCTTTCAATTGAAAAATGGAAACACTCCCAGATTTTAGGTGACCTATAGGTTGGAGTGTATCTCTCGAGAGGGTTCATTCCCTAGTTTAACACCTAAAAATAACTTCTACTCTACTACATGAACTAGGAAATGGGGAAAGGCAGATTGAAAACATCAAAAAGGGTTTGATACACAAGAAATTTTGAGGATCTCGAGACTTGTTTGAACCACACATATGGGCCACCGAACTATGCACACCATACATAACCTACAAATGGGTATGTCAATGAAAAAGTGTTTTAGAGAAGGGTTTGAAGTTGTGACAGAATAAAGAAGGGAAACAAATGGCTCTGAAAGGGAAATTTGGTAAGCTCCATGATAAGATCATGCACACACACTTTGTTAAACACAATTTATGACCTATAAATTAACATATAACTGCATAAAGGCATGGAGATTAAACTACAAATCAAGGATAAAACAATATCATGAGATAAAATCATCTTAAAGACACAATATTGCACAATAAATAGGTTATAGGAAGGTAAAAATAACTCCTTTATTAATCTAATAGTTGAAACCAGTATAAAAGATAACTCATGACCCATACTCTTCCACTCAAAATGTTAAATTACTCTAGAATGATGAATAGAAAGTGCATAGATATCTTTAATAAATAATTCCATAGATTTATATAAAGAGTGAGGGAGAAAAGAATAAGAAAAACATAGACACACAAGACTGATAAATTAAAAATAGAAAAACATAGGAATAATGCATGCCCATTCTTTGCTTCTTCTCCATAATAGATGCTCTTGATTAAAATAGGAGATCTATGTATGGAAATAGTAATTCACACTCAAAAATAGAAAATCCCATGCTTATGTAGGAAGTTGCATGCTCAAAAATAGAATTTGGTGTTCTCTTGCATGATCCCACTAATATTAGACTCCTTTGCATGATCAAAAAGATTTCTAGTTGCTTGAAACTTCTCCTTTTAGTCTTTACATGCTAAAAATAGAAAAATTGAGTGAAGAAAACAATTATAAATAGCTCGTTGGGAATTTTTGGGTTGTCTATGCTTTTTCAAGCCTGATGATGAATCAAAAAACTTGTAGAATGAGGGAATAGTTCCCCTATTCTTTCAAAGTTGGACACAACTGATTTTTTTGTCTTGGGTAGAATAGTCGAGATGTAGAAAAGTGGAGAAATGACAGATGAGAGAACTATTCCAAGTGTACCAAAGGAGTGACTTTATCAAATTTTACACCTTATTCCCTTTTTCCTTTAGGTGGCCACATCAGTTATGTGGAAAACCATAAGAGCTCGGGAATTATTCCCAAAGTTCCACCGTTAGTTGACTTTCTTGATTTATTATGCCCTTGTGCTTGTTTGTAATGTTTTTGGTTGGTCAAGGAACTAACAAAACATAAGAACTATTCCCTTATGCCCATAAAACTTATTCCATTGATTTATTAGTGCATTGTGGCTAAGGTGGAGATGTAGGGAATTTGAGGAACTTAGGAACAATTTGTCCTACTCCTCTAAATGCCGATTTTTCTCGATTTTCCCAAATATGACTAACTCTTTGGGAAATGAAGTTTAACAAGAGGGAGATAATGCCAAAAACATTGAAATTTTCCCATAGCTTGTAAATGTTTTATATTTCATTAATCCAGAAAAAACCATGACTTTTAAAATCACCAAAATAGCCTATAGATGGTTTTGGATAACAATAATAGGTATCGATAATATGATCGATATGGTTGTTAACTTGTGGGGCTTCAACATCAAGAATAACTAATTGTGGGATAATTCATGTGGGGATGGTGAATAATGGAATAACTCTTTCCCGAGCTTAGATAATATGTCATCTTGAATGTTTTTGTGTTCATGTGAAGTGGGAACACAAGGAAAGTGAATGAATCTTCCCAAGAATATTTAGCTATCTAGATTCATCAATGGTTGAGAGTAAACGATCACTACATGGCACTCGTTATGAATGGGAGTGAAACAACAAGAAATCTTATGATGAGAGGCTAGAATAAGGAGATATTAGGATAGAAATAGATCCTTGGAGATGCCTTATGATTTTTTTAAACAAAAGTATTGCTAGTTTTAATGAAGACCAACTAGTTTTCTTGTTTGGGTTATGGTATTTTTGGCACTTGAAATAAAATGTTTGTGCATAGTATTTTATACACATTTGAGTGTGACTTTCTTAGATATTTTTGGGTCTAAAAGTTATCCTATGTGTATGTTTAAATCAAGTTTAAAGTTAGTGTTCATATTTTTCTCATTTGAATTTTGTAAAAAAATAGAGCACATTTGAATATGATGTGATAAAACCGGAAGTATGTTTCATTTGTAATTTTCAAAAGTCAAATTTGAAATTATTTGCATAATAGCTTTTCCAACTAATTGATTATTTCACTTGATTTAACAAGAACTTAAATAAATGATTTTTTTTTTTTTCTTATTTTTTTATAGGTTGCAATAAATGAATCAAAAGAAATAAATTATGGTAGAAAACTAAAGATGTATTTACTATATAAAATTTCTTATAAAGAAAATAAATGAGAATAATAGTGTCCCCAAAGAAGCTATTATTTTCAAATGTAATACCTCTTTGTTGTTTGATCGAAATTTTATGAGCTAAGAGTTGGTTTAGAAAATGAGAGTCATGAAAGATAAGATATACAACCTAAAATATATTAAATTTACTATGCAATTGGATTTCCTTCAATATATGAATAAATTCAAGCCAAAGATCTAAATAACTAAAACTATATTCCTTTTCTAAATATTTTTTTAAAACTAAAACTATGGTTACTCTAGCTCTAACAAATAAGTGACTTTCCAATTCTAACACCTAGAGTTTGATCCCAAATATGGGAAAAGCCTAGAATAAGATGATTTAAAAATTTAATATACTAATATGAAAATTAAAAAAAGAAAAAATATTCTAATCTCTCATGTTTCTCTTTATTTTGATGATTTTATAATTAAAATTGGGGAAATAAATTTAAAATTAATATAATTATGAAAATAAATAAATTTTCTTAGACCCAACCTTTCTCTTATGATTGAGATGAGTCTGATCTTAACTTTTTGTTTGTACCCTCATCTAAAAACACACCATTTGAGCTCATTGAAAATTGTCTTGTGGTTGATATGTTCAATCAGGAGAGAAAATTTCTTAATGCACTTGGGAAGAAGAACATGTAGCTGATCCGAGGATGGTTAAAAGGGAAAAAAAAAGTTTGGTTTGGTGGAACTTGATTTCTATTTTAGGTGGCAACAATAACCCAAGTCCTTATGATGATTTTTACTAGAATCGGCCCCTTTGGCCTTGGTATCTCTCTCGAGATTATTAAGACCAAGAAAAGAAAAAAAAGTATTTAGTACAAGTGGATTTAAAAATGGGGGAATAAAATGAGCATACAATTTTGTGTAATAGAAAACCTCTAAAATTTATCCAATCCTAACACAAGATAAAACATAATCTAAGACTTACATTCATAACTCAAGGAGTAAATTCAAGTGCTTTAGAGGATAGGTAGAGTGAATTAAGTGTTTAAAACAAGGAAAATGCATACATATGTTAAAATAAGGATTAAAATATTATGCATAGGATGTGAAAATTTGAATTAAGTTACAATCATGATGGAACCATTAGATCATGTAGGTGGACGTTACAAAACTACAAAGAGCTTGATTGATGTAATCAAAAGCAGGAAGAGAAAACCATTGTGGGCTGTTACAAACCACCATCATAGGTGATAAAACCATCATGGCATGTGGTAAAATAACTGCGGTAGTTTTGTAATAACTACATTAGTTGCATTTCAAACTAAAAAAAGAGGAAAATTGATATAAGAAGGAGAAAAACAAAGTTTTGGGAGATCCCGGAATGGATAGAAAGAGGCATAATGGAGGTGAAGGGTCAAGAAAGAAATATAATTTTCTTATGATCTATTTAAAACATATTGTAATTTTTTTAGAGATATCACCACCATCACTAGGTAATTTTATTCTTGCACCGTATAAAATGGGGTGTATACAAATCACCCCCTTAGGTGAACAACCATGTCATGAGTTTCTTTGGGTGTGATGCTTGAGAAGTTAGAAATGAAATAAAAAAATAATGGAAAAAATACCTTACTTATCTATCGTAAATCCAATTTCGACTCACATCCATCCCGCAAAATAGAACAAAGCATAATTAAGTGTAACATATTAAAAAAGTAAAACATGGATACATAATCAAAATAAAATGAGCGGACTTATGTTTTTGCAAGGTTAGAGATACTACCTTTCTTCTTGTGCTCTATTACCTACAAAATGTCTGAAAAATATAACTATACAATAATGAACTAAATAACAACATGGCTATCCAAATTCGGGTTTATTCCACACCTCCCACCGTAAGGAAAATTAAAATGGTGAATATTCATAATTTAGATATTTATAGATATTCCAAAATTATTATTTGGCTATTTAGACACCAAATGCCCACAAAGGATTTTCCAAAAATAATCATAAACATTAATTTTTCTTACTCGCATCACCAAATGATTTCTATTGTTAATACATTTTTAATGGATTGCCTTTAAATTGATGGGATAGGATTTCCAAACATTTTTAGATCACCATGAATTCTATGGGGCCTTATATCATAATCATTAACATTTTAGAGGGAACATTTGAAATTTGGTTAAATTCATCACTTATATATATGTATGTATATACACGCATGTGTGTGTGTTGATATGATCAAATATATTAAAGGAACCAATTCAAGTAATTGTTTATTTAATTAAAGGATTATCTAAGATTAAAATTAGAATATGGATTCTATTCTATGTGATATGATTTAATTAAGGAATTCTAGGACCATTTAAGCCATAAAAAGTATTTCTTGCATCTTGGTTTGAATTGGTTCAGCTAATAGTCATTTGGAGCCTTGACAATGGAGGCCTTTGTAATTTTTCCTTTGGGAATTATCCCACATTTCCCAAGGATTAATAGAAAATGTGTGTATATTAAAATACTCTCTCTTAGTATAGTTGAGGAAAGGCTTCATGGGACACCTTTTGGAAAAGCATTAAAAATTTTCAAAGTAAAAGAAGGCATGAGAATCTAGAGCCAAAATAGTGTAGGATGTTGACACATTGCAAGAGATAGATGGATGTGATATAATTTTAGGAGGATTTGAGAGAAAGGATTGAGATATCATGAACCTTCCTAAAACTATATGAAATGATGACATATGGCTAATAAATCAGAGGTTAAGGTTTAATCCTAGGAAGGATTGGGGAAAATGGGTCTAGATTTCATAACTCAATAATGTTTGTTAGTTAAGTAAGGAATGTATATAATGCACTTCATACCATTAATAGAATAAAAAAATAAAATCTAACCTAAAGAGGACAATTGAAATTCGCCAAAAAATTTTAAATTATAAAAATTAGGTAAGATTCACCTTTACATATGTAACCATTTTTAATGATTTTTTCCATTTTTGGAAGATTTTCCACCCTTTATGTCAGTGTTTTTCCATGGGTTTCTTAAAATTTTCACTTCCCATTAATGTCCATCATGCAAAATAATTACTAAAATTAGTAAATTTTCAAAATCTTGGCCAAAACTAGATATTCAAAACAAGCTAAAATTAGAAATCATTTGCATAGGTGAGAGTTGTTATTTTGATATATGGAGAGTTGGAAACCATTTAATGAATGGGGAAAATCCACAAGATGTGACAACATTATGATGACAGTAACACCAATGGGAGTAGGTGGGGTAGTTGGATATGCGAGTTATCATCATTTTTGGATTTTTTCTGGGGAGAGGTTTCTTTAGCCTAATATATTATTCGGTGGTATCATTAGTTGTAAAAAGATGAGAAGTGTTGTATGGGATGGGTAGTTTAGGAGTGTGTAAAAAATTTGATTTTGTGGAGTTTTGGGTAGTTTTTGAAAAAATTCTTGTGGATAGAACCGACGCACGTAAGATGAAAATGTTGGTCTTTGAGGACGGTGGTTATGTAATTTCCATGACAAGGACATATATTATTATAGGCGGTTGTGTGTTTGATAGTGGAAAACATGCAACAACCATGGTGATGATGGAACCACTACTGTCGTTATGTGTTGAACAATTTCAAACATAAAAATTCCATGGTGGTTTTATAACCACTATGCCAAATGTGTAATCGCCACCTATAAGAAGAAGTAGTTGTGTAACAACTTAAAATGTCAAAACAATATTGCAAGTTAGAATATTCTCATTTTTAAAACTTTATAACCTCCATTTTCTATTGTTCTTGGTATTTTATAGGCCAATACATTAGATAAAGTAGAGCTAAAGAGCTCGAGTGATTACAGTTCGTGATAGGAAAATTAGCTCTCTGAAGAGACAATTTTACTAGATAACTCGGGGGTTCTTGAAGTTAGCTAAGACTCCATTGCTTGGTCCTACGATAATATTTTTTGTGATGTCCTTACATACTAGGATCCACACCAGAACAATTTCTAGCTTCCATTAGTGGTAAAAGAGTGACTATCACCCTAGAGGATTTATATAGGATTGTAGGGATCTCATTCATAAGGAGAGATGTTTCACTAAGATTCAACACAGGGATATCCAAGGATTAAGAGTGGATTAATTATTTAAATGATACTTAAGAATCAATAGGTGGTGCTAAGTAGGAGTGATGTTGGAGGTATTTTAGAATGTTCACATTCCAAATTTCCTCAAGGTGATCAAAGGCATATTTCTCTACCGAGTTGTCAAAAAAGGGGTATAGACACACTCCTGTACATCCTAGTTCATGTTGTCTATTTTTGTACCCTTACAAAATATAAAAACTTGGACTTCCGTGGAATTGGAATGTAAATCTCGCAAAGATTTGGAGCAAGTTATGGAAGTAAAACAAGAGACGGAAATGGAGGAACATAGGCGCCGAAGCATTTTAACATGTCATGGATGACAAGGATACAACCATATCTAAGGAGATAAATCCACCAAGGTCAACGAATCCATGAGATGAAGAATGAAGTTGTGGATAAAATAAAATCCAATAGGCCACGAGGTGAAGGAAAGGGTCCACAGATGTTAAAATAAAATTACATCAAGGATAAGCTACAAAAACTTGAGAAGCTACGAGATAAAGGAAAAGAAAATGTTGTGGCATGGAAAGAAATATTGTGGAAGTCAAAATATGCATAAAACATGAAGATCGAGTTGCAGAGGTAAAAGCCACATAAAACTGAAAGGAGAAGCCATATATTGAAGAAAAATGACTATATTCCATGGGAGACTAAAAATGCCATAAATTTTTATTGAATGATTCAATCTTTACAAAATTGATATCGATGGAAACGTCTCAACATCCTCTTTGCAATGGAAACTAGATTTATTAATTTTACTATGGATTGATAAGTGGAAATTTGGAATACTTCTCCACCATGAAAATGGTACAAAGTGCCAAGCAACACAACTACCGAAATTTAATGTAGTATGGGCACCCAACAAATAAGATGGTGTGTGTCGGTGAATAACCAGAGGTGCACGACTTTCTTAGAAAATTTATTACTTTTTGTTGTTGGTTGGAAAATTTGAAATATGATTTCCCTCTCCTTTTTCCTCTTCTTCTTTTCTTCATTTTCTATAAATGTAAGATCTCATATCATTAAAACTGATCCTCTTTTGTTGTAATGACACCATGTCAAAATGGTGGCTAAATTTCCATGGGTTTCGAACTTGTATTTGGTCTCTACAATGTATTTCACCTTCTTCCATGAATGTAATCGATTGTGCATCCTTTAACAATAAAATCATATTTTGTGGCAGCTTTTTTCTACCCTAGTCTTATGTTTTATTTCTCCTTGCCTTTTTGTTTTCATTTCTTGGCATGTTGTGTGTTCCCTCTTACTTATAGGATCCATTTCATGTGTTGTTCATGTGAAGAGAAATGAATTTTCTTGGTTATTTCTATCACCTTTGTGGAGAATGATCGACCCTTTTCCTTGGTGCTATCGTCACCTTTCTTAGCTTAGGATTTCCCCTTTTCCACATCTCCTTATATCCCTTGTCCCTTGGCACATTTAGGTTAGTATTTTCTATCAATTTTAGGTGTAGCATTAGCATTAGGAAATGTAGAGGAAGTCGGCCTTCTTCGGAGGTCTTTATCGATTCGTAGGTCCCACAACTAAGAGACATTCCCATGTTGAATCAAATTTCATGTTTTCTATGATCTGAATGAGGGTATAATTTTGAGCTCCAACAGTTTTGGCACACTCGGTGGGATAGGTTTGAAGCACCTTACCACTTCTCTTCATCGAGTTTGATGTGCACTTGGTGAATATTTCAGCCTTTGGAGGCAGTTTCAAGCATATTTGGTGACTCCACTAATTTAGGTAACCCATTATTATGAGTTACAGACCTTCCCCTTTCATTCCATTCACTTCTTCCATTTCATCCATTTTCTTTCCATATCTTTCCATTTTCATTTGTTCATGAAGTTGTGCAATCATGGCTTCATTTGCTCATTAGGATTCTCATTTGCAATAGCAAAACCATTCCCTTCTATCCCCATAGTTTCAAAATCCTCCTCTAAATCAATATTATGAGCCCTATCATGAAGAACATGTGTATAACCCACCCTCCACTAACCCATATGGTTATTCATGTAACCAAAATGTTTATCAAGAACAAGGTTATGCAGGTGATGGCGAAATTCCTATGGAAGATGCTGATTTCTAGAGGTAGATTGAAGAGATGGAGATGAGCATGACACATGCCAGAGTTACATGCATGGTGAAGGTGACCATAATTGGTTTCAGAAAGCCCTACCCATAGATAGGATTTGCACAATACTATTTCAACCCTCAACAAAAGCTATAATTTTTGGTGGAATTTATACTGCAGATTGTAGACTGGTTGAAGAAATGGAGGGTTACCGATTTATTATTGTGAAACCCTTTCAAAGGGGGGAACTCAACACCATATTACAACCCTTCTATTCCTCCTTCCCAACCTATGTCATCTCAGACCTATTTTCCATGTTCTTAGTTCTTGTTTTCCTGCTCCCATTGAGGACCTCCCTTCTCCATCCTCTTCTTTTCCTTCCCATCTTCATTTCTCTGCCCTCTTCCCTTCCAAAACTCCATCTCCTCCACAAGAAGATCCCACACCTTCCCCTCCACCACAAACAATACAAAAACCAGTTGAAGAGCCCAACAGAGAAGAATTCATAAAAATTTGAAGGATTGGGCTTTAAATTTTGAGCCTGATGACATGTCATTGTTGGTTAAATATTCAAATAAGCCATGTAATGAAGTAAAGGATTCACATATGTTATATCAAATTTTCGCAACAAAGTGGATGAAGCCACGAGTTTAAGAAATCAGAAAACAAAGATAATGTTGTGACAAAGCAAGCATAAGAGGAGGGAAACAATCTCGCTTCTTCAAATGTAATGTGCATGATGACACTGTATTCATGTAGGTTGCTGATTCATCCCAGCTCGAGAATAAGAAATGGATATATCCGTGGGTCAAATAGAGGAGTGTTTTGTAGCACTTGATCATGAAGAGGCTGATTTTCTATAAGACTTGGAAGATTACATTGGTGAAGAGGAACCCATTGAGCTCACCACTTTTTCAGCCCCACCATTTGTATCCCAACACAACAAGCCTCTTGCTTCAATAATTTCTCATCAACCATCCATGGAGGTGGAAAATAAGGATGATGACATATCATTCATCATGAAGGTGGCAGAATCTTTTGATGAGTTGTTTGTAGAAGCACCACAACAACCAAATCAATTTACAAACAACTCTATTCTTCCACAAAGTTTATAGGATGTCCTTAATCAAAGGGATGAGCTTCAAAGAGATGGGTAGATCATGAGAATCAGTCTATGGGTTCCCAAGGCCACATGCCCAATCAGATATTTGGCTAGCTTGGAGCCAAAAATAGAGCCTCCACTAGTCGTGTTCACTTTAGATCATGAAGATGATATTCAACATACCAAAGGTCAGCAATGGTGCCTTCCACAACCAAATGAAGATAAAATTATGGAGGTATTTTTTTTTTTGGTTAATACTTTGAAGAGGAGGGGGAAAACCATCTACAAATTAGTTTTTCACTCTTACTCTCAGCCATGTTCACTACAAAATTAATTACATGGTTTCACTTTGTAAAGAAGAGAAGTTACTTTTCCCTACCATTGCAGATTTGTTTAGTTTCTCTTTGTATTTGTTAGAGTAGGTTTGTTTTTATAAAATAAGTGCATTGCACACACTCGCATGTTTCACTAGGGCATGTATGATTTTCCCCTTTGTATATAGTTTTTATGAGTTCATGGTGTAATCAAATTTTGGGGCAACTTTCAAAGTGTATTCAATCAGCCCCAACAAATAATTTGTAGAGGTAAAGTCTAGAAATGCTTCAAGTGGACTCAGGGGTTGGGTTTCAAAGTTTTCAAATCATATTTCAAATTATCAGGATGACTCCATGCCCAATGGATGCTTCAGGCCATTGATCAATTCATCTAGCAAGAAGATGACCCTTGTGAGTCACCAAAAATGTTGTCTATTTTTACACCCCTTGAAAAATAGAACAACTTGGGTGATGCAAACTTGGAATGTTGGCGGTGAAGATTTGGAGCAAGCTGCGTAAGTAAAACAAGAGCCATGTATGAAGGAACGTAGGCCACGGAAGCATTTTAGCATGGAATGGATGAAAAGAAAAAATCATAGCTAAGGAGATAAATCTTCCAATGTTAAAGAATCAGTGAGATGAAAAATGAATCCGTGGATAAAAGAAAATCCAACATGTCACAGGGTGAAGGAAAGGGTCCACAAATGTTTTAAAAAAACCGCATCAAGTGATAAGCCATGGAAACTTGAGAAGTCATGGATAAAGGAAAATAAAATGTCGCGTCGTGGAAAGAAATATTACGGAAGTCAAAATACATGGAAAACATGAAGATCGAGCCGCAGGGGTAAAAACCACACAAAACTGAAAGGAGAAGCTGCATATTGAAGAAAAATGATAGTTTTCCACGGGAGACAAAAATGCCATAACTTTTGATTGGATGATCCGATCTTTGCAAAATTGATATTGATGAAAATGTATAAACATCCTATTTGTAATGGAAACTAGATTTATTAATTTTACTAAGGATTGATAAGTGGAAAGGTGGAATAATTCTCCAACACACAAAAAGGTGCAGTACTAGGTGACACAACTACCGATATTTAATGCAGTATGGGCACCCAACAAAGAAGATCGCATGTGCCGGTGGATAACCGAGAGGTGCCCAAATTCCTCGAAAATTTATTACTTGTTTTTGGTGGTTGGGAAATTTGAAATCTGATTTCCCTCTCCTTTTTCCTCTTCTTCTTTCCTTCATTTTCTATAAATGTAAGAGCTCGGCTCATTAAAACGGATCCCTCTTTGTTGTAACGACACCATGTCAAAATGGTGGCCGAATTCCCATGGGTTTTAGACCTTGTATTTGGTCTCTGCAATGTATTTCACCTTCTGCCATGAATGTAATAAATCAGGCATCCTCGTAGCAATAAAATCAGATTTTGTGGCACTTCTCTCTACCCTACTCTTGTGTTTTATTTCTCCTTTCTGTCTCTGCTTGCATTTCTTGCATGTTGTGTGTTCCCTCTTACTTGTAGGATCCATTTCATGTGTTGTTCCCGTGAAGAGAGCCTAATTTTCATGGTTATTTTATATGATGCATTTGTTCCACCCCTAAGCCCGTGTTTTTCTTCTTTTTATCGCCTTCATGGAGAGTGATCGACCCTTTTCCTGGTGCTATCGCCTCCTTTCTTAGCTTAGGATTTTCCCTTTTTACATCTCCTTCTATCCCCTGGTCCTTGGCATGTTTAGGTTGGGATTGCTTTCAGTTTTAGGTCTAGTGTTAGCATTAGGATACGTAGAGGAAGCCAACCTTCTCCGAAGGTTTGTCTCGGTTCGTAGGTCCCACAACTAAGATATAGTACCATGTTGACTCAAATTTTATGTTGTATATGATATGAATGAGGGTGTAATTTTGAGCTCTAACAAATCCCATTGTAGGGATATTGAGGAGCATGGGTGTAGGTTCAACTAGTAACAAGTTATGTTATACCACAATTATAGGAATTAATACTAGGTAGTCATTTTGGGTGGTCAAGGTTTGATCTTTCCCATACTGGTCATGAGATGTTGTATGAGAGATTTAGGCGATATGATAATACATTTCTAGTGATTCCACCCAGAGAGATAAAAACATGTCTTAGGGGAACATGGCCACTTTCACAAACACTCCAAGAGTAATGACATTGAATAATGCATACATGATCATTGAGTTGTATTTGATGATGTGACATTATTTGTTGGGGAGAATGCTTCACTAAATACCTTATCCCTTGCAAAGTATATCAAGGATATATTGAGATATGTAGAGGTACACCTAGCTAGAAGGGTACCTCAACAATTTAGGTAGCCATTAGATGTTGCATTCAATAAACATACTAGTGGTGTACCATGGTGCATGAGAGTGATGAGATGCATAATTTGGGAGATTGGAGTGGAATTCCATTGAGACTAAGAGTATCCATTATTACAGTATATAAGTAGAGTAGTATTATCCCAAAGATGAAGAGGAGGAGGAATAGGTGCACCGCCACCACTACTTAGAAAGACACAACCACCTTAGTAATAGCCAATAACAACATGAAATGGTCGGGGACCAGATGCTGCGTGTAAGTGACACACCTTATTGGTCATGGTGAGGGAAGATATAGATAGGGAGGAGCTATGGTGGCACATGTATTAGATGGCGAGGCTTAAGGACCTCTCAAAGAGGAGGAATATGATCATTTCAACACTTGTTCGGATTAACTTTGGTAAGGAGACCCAAATAAACTATTTTGATTGGTATTGTATATACACTTCTCTTATTTAGATTACTACTTATTATGCTAGTGTTAGTGACTTCTTACATCTAGTGGATACTTGATATATTTATTTCAAGGAAGTTTTTTGACTTTATGCCTGTGTGTGTGTGTAAACACTATTGGTGAGTGGTAGAAACTCAATTAAGATACCTTGTGGGATATATTTCCAAATCCTTGGGGAAAATGCCGATGAGATACAAATGGACCCTATACTTCCTTGAAGAAATTGGTAACACAATGACATAATTTTCATGTGATATCTTGGAGCTTAGATCTTTTCTAGTGAGAGCCCCAATACCTTAACATTAAAGGTTAAGATCTATACCCTCAAAGAGGTGGTGCACATATATTCAAGTGGACATGGAGCCTCTTTGAGCACGAGGACCAAGACACAAGTGATGCTAGAACCATAGGAAAGTAGGTAATGTAATAGGAGCTGATTGAAGAGCCCTCACGATTCTAAAGTAGGTTCATAGAGGTGGAGGACTAGTATTCCTACACATCATTTATCTATAGCACTACATCAATAACCTTATTTTTATTAGACATTATGATGCATATTATACAAGGGGGCACTCAAATGCCCCATTTTTTGTATAGTGTTATTATTGATCCCACACTTTCCCATTTAATGTGGATTCAATTATATATTATACAAACTTTTATCAACATATATATAATGAAATTTTATTTACAAGATTCTATGTGACTCATTTGACTATGTATGTTCACAACTACTTTTTGCTAATGAATATATGCAATTTTTAGGTAAAACATTTGTTAGATAATTATGCAATATATAATATTTTACATTAGTTATTCTTACTTAGGTAAAAAGATATTTTACTTGGTGTAGATTAGTTTATATTATGGTTATATTGTTATAACCATTACTGCTTTTTTATTACTTTGTTTATTATTGAAACCATATACTTGTTTTTATTCATTCACGTATGTGAGTTGGTTTCACATGTGTAACCTAATCGTTGTCTATATTCAACTATCTAATGTATATAAGAATTGCAACATGGTTATTTTATAACTTTGTATTTTCTGATTAATACAATCATAGCAGGATACCTCTTTGTTTCCTACAACATTTGGTAACATGACACTTATTAGAGTCTTCTCATTGTAGAAGAAGTTGGAACTAAGGTTGTAGAAGTGTGTGAGAGTTTTAAGAGAATATTTATGCCTCTTGGAAATCATGTGTTACCTCCAGTAGCTTCCCAAACTCACCCATACATCCCCACAATCCATTGTTTCATTTTTCAATAGATTTTCACCGGGGCAAGGAGGAGTCACCCAAGTAATGCCTTGTATACCATAAATATTTTTGTACTCTAAAAAAATTCACAAACTATTTTCCCCAAAATAGTTTCTACCTCAAGTAGCCCGAGTGAGTCCTACAGAGTTTATTTGGTTTCCATTACTCAAGTGTGAGAGTTGAAAAACATTTAGCCTCTAAAAAATGATCGATCATCAAGAAAGGGGGTGAGTTGTTTATTTGTAGTGGTGAGTGGGAGCTAGGATGTTAGAGCTTTGTAGCGAGCTACTCACCGAGATACTTAGTGAGGTTCTAGGAAAGATGGTGGTCAAGCTCTACATTGATCTCTGGGCATGCATTTTTGTGAGATGGGTGAGTTTCCTAGAGCCTTGATTCATCCCAAACCCCTACAAATCCATCAACCGATGATAAAAACTAAACTATAATAATCAAACACCAAATATTAAAATATGGAAATTAAATTCATTTGGGATGATCATTGGTATTGATATAGGTTACATATATAGTGTTTGATCTCCTACAATGGCAGATTCAACACTCATCTTAAATCCCTCATATCTCTCTCCATGAATCTCTCAAGCATATCTCCTAATATCTCTCAAACATCCCTAGGTTCACTCACACTACAAAATAGCTACGTGAATTGTTCTCACAACTCACTCAATTAATTAAACTATTACAACTATATTATTAATATGAGTTCTATAAAATCATTATTAATAATATTACAATTTATTTAATAATGTTACACAATATTTTTGTAACATTCACTCCCCTATTGTTAACATTATGAATTCCCAATATACACTCCCCTAATGTTGACAAAGAAGAAAAAATAATCACACTTCCTTTCAAAATTTTCCACCCATGCGTGCTCATGATCTGGATGGTTCGTAGCACAACAAACAACCTCAACAAGGATGGTTTTACAGGACAACCAACAACCTGAAACAAAGGATGGTTTTACAGGATAACCAACAACCTAAAACAAAGGATGGTTTTACAGGACAACCAACAACCCAAATATCATGTTTGCTTTTCCTTTGTTGTTTTGTCTATCCACTATGTCTTTCCTTTAGGGAATATATAGGAACCACTACTTACTGAATACAAACTGAATAGAGGAAAATTTAACATTGAGACCATGTTCTAGTTCCCCCCCTCAATGTGAACATTTCACTTATTCAAAAAGGAACTCAGAAATAGAATCACACAACTGAAACTAACTCGCAAATCTGAAATAAATAAACACACATACACACACACACTACCATGACATATTGTGGCCCTCGTCATTGGTGACTAATGAGAGGTACTTGATTGACCTCCAGCCTCTGTTGCCTCCTTCCTCTAATAAGTGTCGCTACTTACTTAGCATATTGGACCATGGAGCTTAAATTCGCACCACCCTTTGTCAATGCATCTTCCCCACAAATATCTGCTTTGGTTTTGAAATTCCAAAGTGAGGGTTTGGGGCCGGTAGCCCTAATGGGGTCAAGGGGTAGCATCCCTTACGGGGTCTGGGGTAGTACCCTTGGTGTGCTCCCTGTCGTGATATAGGGCGGGGTTGAGGGAGGAGCCCCGGCCGGGCATATTTTCCTTCTTTGAATTCATCAAAAATATCATTAGAACTGCAATATTATTCATATTACTATCCCAAAAATTGGACGTTGGGTAACACCAAAAATTTGTTCGCGAGGCAATTTTTTTATTTTTACAATATTTGACTGTTTGAATTTTTGATAATGGACCCAAAAATACTTGGACTTTTACAATGACTCAAAACTTACACTCGAATTTGAGAAGACAACACTTGACTTTGACACAAAAAATGACTATCAACATTTATAACAAACTCCTTTTTTTTTTTACTACAATGACAAATGACGACTTTATGACATTTGACACTACAATAACAAAAACCTAAAATCACCTATACGACCTTGGATTTCCAACTTACAATACACATTGATTTAACTCAATAACAATAGTTGACACAATAATAATGATTTTTGGACATAAGACCTAGTGATGACAAGATTACAACTTAAAATGTTATAAAAAGACCACCTTTCACTAACATTAGGACTATTTCTAATAACGATTGTTCTTTATACTCCTCGGTATAAACTACTTATAATAAAATGGGACCTAGACAAAACATAATAAAATGACTTAACAAATGGGCCGAAGGTATTTTTAAAGACTATATTATCACAAAATATGAGAGACACACAAACTAAACAAATCTTAAATACCAAAACTATAGAACTTTGATGAAATGCACCCTCACGAGCTTCAGGAAAATTGAATACGATGGAGGTTGATTTGGATAGAATGAAATCCATGGATAACAATCACAAGTTGCTAATGACTACGCTTCCACAGTTGTAACCACAATGACAAGAATTTCCTTTTGAAAAACATGTGTGCATTGGTTGACCATAGAATTCCAAGTTGTGCTCAAGGTGATCATACACATTTTTTTATGACATGGACTATGACAGTGAGATCTGATATGTGTGAAACGATATAACATGAACCATGTAGATATTTCAACCAATGATGTGAAGAATCAATCTGGCGATAACACACAATAAAATACACCTGATCCACGTATCAATTTAACTAAATGCTTGGCTCTACAAAAAGAATGTAGTGCACTACTTCAAGACTGGTAGGCTGAGTGAATCCAGGCTGATCCATATTATAGACTTCAAATAAATTTACAAGACACATATCATCATGGTCGTTAAACACTATAGGTCTACATGAATACACTTGACGAATCAAATACCAGGTGAATCAAATCTAACACACACATCCATACTATGTACAAGTCAATGCATAATTTAAATCTTCAATACAGCTGGAAGATAATATCAATGAGAAATTCACTTCACCGTGCAACGTTGAAACCAAGCCTTTCAACACACCACGTAGAATTCCAAGTTCATTCCAAAGCAAAATTCTTACATAGTAGGTGACTTAAAATAAATATCTAGATCAGTCACAGGGCATCCAAAAGCACTAGATCAAAGATGCTCTAATACCAATGATAAAAACTGAACTATAATAAACAAACATTGAATAATAAAATATGGAAATTAAATTCATTCGGGATGATCATTGATATTGATAGAGGTTACATATATAGTGTTTGATCTCCTACAATGGTGGAATCAACACTCATCTTCAATCCCTCATATCTCTCTCCATGAATCTCTCAAAATTATATCCTAATATCTCTCAAACATCCCTAGTATCACTCACACTACAAAATATCTACGTGAATTTTTCTCACAACTCACTAAATTAATTAAACTATTACAACTATATTATTAATATGAGTTCTATAAACTCATTGTTAATAATATTACAATTTATTTAATAATGTTACACAATATTTTGGTAATAGCTAAGATGTGTGTCATGTCATGTTTCATTTGCCTTAAATCTCATGAGCGGGGTTGGATCCAAATGATACTGAAGGTGAGTTTGGTTTTTCCCTTCACCGTGACCCCAATGTTGCATCCTACCGATTTGAGTTCACTCGAGTGATTTATGTGCATCCACTAGAGAGAGAGAGAGAGTTATTCCATAAAACCAACACAATATCCCCAAATGAGCCAAAAACATACTCAATCCAAGCCCACACCATGAGTCGATACCAACCTCTATTTTTCAAAATAATGGAGCTAAGCCTTATGCAAAGGTGAGCATAAAAAAATCATAGTAACTTAGAGCTAAAATTAAAGTGGGAGAGAGGAACTAAAAAAAACATATACAAATGAAGAAGATAACATACAAATATGGTTTTCATGGGAAACTTAAAATTGTAGACCACTTCTCCCAATGCGTGCCACATCATTGATAATATTATAATATTTTGGTAACCCTTCACCTTAAACATATAAAGAAGTTGCAATGTTTATAGACATTAAACAACAATAACAACATCCATGCAAATGGGTCAAATCACTAAACTATGGAAAATATGTGAAAATATTATATTTCCCTAGCTAATCACATCTGAGAACATCTAGGAACAATAAATTAACAATAGAATAACACCCACTAAACTACGTATGTGACAACTAACTAGAAACTAACTAAGTTAAAGTAATAAAATTTAAATACTTTAACTTTACAAGTTTACTAATGATGAATTAACCTAAGTTTATTCCTAACATTCCCTCCTTAATTCATCATGGTCTCAAGTGATTAGCATAGAAAAAAACTCTAAACCTATAAAAATAATACTGCAAAATATGTTTACATGAGGTAAACATTCATTAGCACACATATGCTAAAAGAAACCTATTCTAAGGTGAATGAAATAATATTTATCATTCTCGCCCTTAGTATGGTCTCTATGGATCTCATCTAAATAGGTGTAACTATTAACACAAAATCACAACACCCCCAAATGAGCTCTAAAAATATGATTTTCTAAGGTAGACTCATTTGGTGTGATTTGCATAACATTGGACCATCTCTCAAGCTATGGGACTTGCAGACTTGAGATGGCCCTCTGGAGAAAGCCGACTTCTTCTTCCTGATCCTAATGCTAAACTACTCCTAATGCAAAAATGACATCTAACTATACCTATCCTAACAATGCCAAGGAGACAGGGAGAGAGAAAGTGCATAAAGAGGGAAATCCTACACTAACGAGGTGATAGCACCAAGAAAAGGGGAGTGTTGGTCACAATCTTAGATTCTTTAAGTAGAGGGAGGTGAGTAGAGGAGAGGGTGGAAAAGATGCACCATAGACCAGAGATAAATTTCACACAAAACACCACTTCAAAACCCATTAAACACATCTCCTAGGACCTACAACAAACATCGAATATGCACAAGTATACCCTGCAATGACGAGAGGTGAGGAGAGACAATAAAATAAGCAAAGGATGGACAGATGCATCATAGAACAAAATTTATTTCTCCAAAAGTTCACATAGTACATTGTTAGTGGGAAAGAGGTAAGAGAATGCCATTACAGAGCCGTGAAAGGAGGTTCAGACTCCATTTTCGACCCTAGGGAAGAAAAGAGAGAGGGGGCAGGGAAGAAGAATGAACAACAACCCTTTACAATGAATCTTGCCCCTATATTTATAGATTCAACCTGAAAGAAGAAAGAGAGAGAGAAGTGGGAAAAGCAGGTCAGAACTCAACCACTACTGTTAATGCTTCTGATAAAATCTGCCCCCAAATCCATCTTTACTGCATCGATCCTTGGTTTGGTGCCTTGAAAGAAGTGGAAATGGTGGAAACAGATCGAATCTGATCTGGTTGTTGAGACAGATGGATCCTGCATTGAAGGCCAGAAGACATTTCCTCCATTTTTCTTCACCTAACCTCCTCAAAATTAAAGTTTCAAACCTTTGTGGCGTAGGTGAGGCCAAGATCTTTCCAATGGTGTCAGATTTGTAATATTTTGAGCCCTAAGTTGAAATATATGCCCCTTCAAAGTTTGTATCGGGTCCGTATAGGAGGGCGGGCTTTGGCTTGACTCGGCTCAAATGCTAACTTTTTCCCTTGGGCGGAGTTGTGGCCCATTTTGTAACTTTTACCCCTTTTGGAATAACAAGGGGAAAAAAACCAACTTTCCCCTAATGGCCCACTTTGACTTGGGACACATGGAGATGCGGGGCTTGTTTGAGCCTCCCTTTATGGATTCATCTTTGGAGAAGCGCCGCTAGGACACATGGCTCTCTCTACGACACTGCTCCTTCATTTTCAAGCCCACATGTAACTTGTTTGTCATCCTGGAATGTGAGCTCGCGGGTCTGAGTCATTTCCTTCATAATTTCCTTATGTGTAGGAGTTTTCTTGACCAAATTTATCGGGGTGAATTTGGGATAATAGTAACTGGATGAAGATGCTTCCTCTGAACGGTGTGCAAGAGATGGAATAGACTCATGAACTATCTCTACATGTCTTGAACCTATTTTAATTTAGAACATGTTCTAAAAAAAACAAGTAGTTCTTAACATTTTAAAAACCTCTGTTGGGTTGGTTCTTGTCTCAATAAAACCTCTATTTGGTTGGATCACAACTCAAAATTAGAACTGGCATGAAAAAATACCCTCTATTCACTTTGCTATAATCCACAAGGAATACCATTGTTTGAGCGATCAATGAAGAATTTCAAGTCTTTCATATTTTCCCCATAAATTCTTTGTAAAAAGCAAAGACAACTAAGCTCCATGGGAATGAAAAAATATCATGACACTTTATAATTATAGTGTGTTTACAATTTTCTTTTCTTTTGTGGAAAAATTCCCTTTTGGGATACATTTTGAGTAAAAAGTTACAAATATTTTTATTTTTTTACACCTTATTCCAACCTTTGAAAACTTTTAGAAAAAAATTGTCTACTAAAATCTCCTTAAACCATCTCTACTAATCTCGTATCAAAATATATAATTTTACAAAAAAAAATTCATAATTTTTTATTTTATGGAATGTGAGTTATGGAATTTTGATTGAAGGTTGTGTACTATGCAAAAAGGACCTTCCCGAGGCAATTATTAATTTTTGGGCTCTTTGGGCTAGTTTCCTTTACAAAAGTGTCTCACAATCAAGTTTTGGACCAAACGGTAGAAAGATCTTTTTTAATTTTTTCACCCAATAGTTGTTTCTTCACTAAATTTAGCATGGGATTTAGTTACACCTATGCCACTTATTTGGGATTTTGGAAGCTAATTTTGAAAGTTTTACTAAATTTGCCTCCAAATTTTTAAAAAGCAAAATTAGTTGGTTTGGGGGTCAAACATGAGACTTTCCCTCTCACAACACTTTGCACCAACTAAAAATTGCTTATAGTGCATGCATAGAAATGGAGCAAATTGTATTTTAAAAATAAAAACTATTGCAAGCCTTTTGAAATGTGATGTGTCACTTGTTAGGATGTCCACATGGTGGAAGTTGATGATAAGGTGGTTTTAGGTCCATTAATGAGATTGGATTTTATCTTCATCGTTTTAGCTATTATTTTTATGTATTCCTCGGTTTAATTTTTTTCCTTTGTTGTATATTTGTGTTTACTACAATGGTTTTTTTACATGGTTGATGTTGATGGCCACTTGTACACTTTTGTAGGAGCAGTTCCACTTGGAGTAGGGTGTGGATGCCCATTTGGAAGATCTCTTTCCTAACTCATGGGATTTACCCAACTCACTGATTAGTTATCAACACACAAATATGGATAGGAGCGTAGATGTAGTAGGGTAATTTTATACATGTTGAGGTAAGGGAGTTATTTTATTGTGAAATTTTTAGGCTATGAATGTAAATCTACTTTCCCATGAATAATTTTTTCCATTGTTTGCTTGATGCGAGTCATAGGGGCTCGACCCTTATGGATCAAATCACCTAAGATGTTTTATTAGAGGTATGACTCACATTTATTTTGGAATCTATGTTTACGAGGAGAATCTTGATAGTGGGTTTAGTCTTATGCTTCATAGGGTGTGCACATTGCGAGAGGAGTCTAGAGAGAAATTCCTTGTGTTTGTTTAACCTATAGGTCACTGTACGTACCAAAAATTGTAGGGTATTGCACCTCCGAATAACGTAACACGTGCCCCAATGATGATACAGGTCTCCTCGCAAGGTGTTCGAGATCTGGAAAAGATATCCAAGTATGTGTTAACATCTCGCGTACCCCGTTTAGCCCCTGCGTGCTTTGTTTTCTCTTCTCCTCCTTTTCTTTGTGTTTTGGTCTATAGTAATGAAATCGCCACCACTGCCCGGGCGGCAGATCCTGTAACCGCCGCCCTGCTTAGGGTAGCGGTCCTTCACGCATTTTCCAGAATGATATTTTAACGTGACTCGTGTAAATTTTCAACGTTTACCATCTTTTTTTCATCACCTTTGCTTGTATTTATGATTCTGGTTCCCTAGAATAGTGTTTTGGCATTGTTTATGGTTTAAGATATCAATTTAGTTTTCACCTTTGGGTAAATGGGATTCTATAAATAGCTAGCTTGTGCTCAAGAAAATGGCCCTCAAATTTGCCTCTAAATTTCTCATTCCAATAGTTTAGCCTTTCCTTTTGTTTAGGATTCATAGTTTCATTTGTTAGATGTATAATTAGCATTGTTTAATCATTGGCCGAAAGCCACATATTCTCCTTGTGAAAAGTGTTGTTGTCATTTCATCCAAATCAATTGGAGTAGGATAGTTTGATTTCAATAGGAAGCCATTAGTTTCAGTTTTGTTCATCCAACAGTAGTTTCAAGTGTTGACGTTTTATGTTACATGACTCGTAATAAATCCCGCTAGGAATTGCATAGGCCAAGCTTTGTACTCTTGCGCTATCCCTATCCTACTCGCATTGTATTATGTCCGTATCCTAAGCTGCCTTTGTTCCAATATCTACTTTTATTGATGCTAGCATTACACACTTTTCTGGATCCATGTGAGCATGAAAGAACAAGGAGATCACACTGAGGGGAAAGGTCACACATCATCGGATTCACCACTATTCTACAAAATCCAGTTCTAGTTTTCAAGGTTCTAGTTTTCAAGTTCTAGTTAAAAGCATATCAAATAGAGTAGCTAATCATTTCATTTCAGTTAAATTTTACTTTCGATATTTCCAGGGAAGCTGTGGGGATTGATATTTTATGAGAAACTATGATTCACTCTTCACTTCTGAGGTAGGATCAAGAGTCTTTCAAATAGAGTAGATCGGCTTATCGTGTTATTTAGAATAGATATACAAATTACACAGCAAGCAGCTATACCCAATCGCTTTGTTTGTTTTAATTGTGTTATTAGTTTAGTTTTCAATTTTAGATATATTAGATAAGTTTCTCTTTAAAATCTGTTCAGTAGTTTAGTAATATGCATCAGACTTAGAAATATATGTAAATATATCTTGCATGTTTAGTTTATTCTGTCATTAATTAGCTTTATATCGCTTGCTTTTGTATGACAATCATGGGACCTAGAGAGCCCAAAGAATACGTATTCGAGCCAATCATGCCTCAACCCAATCTTATTACGGCAATAACTGATATAGATCAGAACCTTAGAATCCAAGTCTTCCGAACAACAGCAGACTTACAACAGATCAACTCACAGTTAAGCAGGTTAAATATAGAAGACGACCAAGTGCATACATTTTGGTCAAATCAGCCAAACTACAGATTACCCTAGATAAGTATCCGCATGACTATAGAAGTACTTGAAAGAGAGAAAATGTTCGGTTGATCCTTTTGTCCCACACTAGACGCAGAGACACTCTCACAGACATAGATACTAGCTTAAGGATTCAGGTTGCAAGAACACCTATAAAATACTCAAAAAAGATTACACAACTGTTAATTATGAACGTAGAGGCCGAAAAGGCATACGACTATTAGATACTAGGGATTAGGGACTGATTCCACACATGACCATAACAGTCCACATCAACCACGTATCTACAAGTTGTGACCCAAAAATCCCACAACCCAACGAATCCACAGTGAATCGGACATGATGATGCTTGATTAGGCACATAAGTATTCGATCTACTCCACTTCCACCTACCATCATCGCACAATTATCCTTGTTAGACATAACAGCTAACAAAGCTAAAGATTTCTGGACTAGACCAGAGAATTGGCCATAGAATCCACTATATATCCATCATCCATCATATGACCCTGTCTGGAGACATACACGAAACCATCCCAGGTCATTTTACATGTATCCCATAACCTATAGATCAGATCACGCCAGAGCTCGATATTGATTGGAGCCTTCGAGTAGTCATCCTTTCCGACCAATCTATCACGCCAGTTCAAGTTAGGAGGGCCTTCTTTGCCTTAGATTCACATATTCCATTAGTGCGTGTCGAAGATATAAGATTTCCTAACTAGTTTACCCATACCCTATGACTAATCCATCCCCATTGGTTGTCTCGGGATGACCTCAGGAGGTCGGGTGTGAGGAAGAGTCACTTGTAGATTCCCATGCTTGCTTGTCACTTTTCCATCATACAAAATTATTAAACTCAACGTGAAATCAAACACGCAACCTTCTGATACCTCATTAAGCTTTCACATCAGCTTCACCAACAAAATTGGTGAACCCAATGTGAAATTGAACACGCAACCTTCTGATACCTCATTAAGCCTTCACATCAGCTTCACCAACAAAATTGGTGAACCCAAAGTGAAGAACATAGGGCTTTCGCTATTACCTATTTCTTCCACCTTCGCTCCTTCCCATTATTCTGTGGGTATTCATATACCCCCCGAATATGTCGGGATTCGATGCATATGGAATACCTCTCCTAGGTCTCGAGGCATACTACACTCAACTAAATAGACAGTCATCGTCGTCACTCTTAGTATGGGGTGAAAACTATTCAAATGACCAATTATCAACACAAACTCCACCTCCAAGGACTAGATATAGTTCATCTTTCCAAACAGAGGAGTTGGATCAACTCGCTCAAAGACAACAAACAGAGCCTTCAGGCTCGAACAATATGTCGTTCACAGGCAGAATCAGGTTCGTCTCCTCGAGTGCTACTACTTAGACCACAAATTAGTAGACAATCAAATCCATACCTGGTTTTAGATGATGAACATTCAAAGCATTATGACAGAATGAACAACGCTCTCGAGTATGTACCCACCTATAGGAGGTTTACAAACACAACTCCGAGATCTCTTCTCAAGAAAATACCTCCATGTTACTACATATAGGAAATGCCCTCGAGGAAACTTGGACAGGGAAATGATCAGTTCATAAGTAGGGTATCACATGCCTATACAATATTAGGATATACAACAAATGCCACTAAGGAAAATACCGTGACTTCACCAAATGAAGTCATTTCAACGTTAGTAGAAAAAGTTATGGGGTTAGAACTTTCTCAAGCAAATCAAAATTCCCAATTCATGCAGTAGGAAGTTCCAATCCTCCACACCATCCTAGCCAAGTAGATCTCCTCACAGGAATGGGCACGTTGGGCATGTCTCCTCAGTATTCACAAAAAATCCAACTAGAACCGCCATTTCTAACACCGTTCCAATACCTCCCGCTCTAGTACAAAATAATCCATTCCTAGACAATACCCCTTTATACTTAAACATATACTCCAAATCACCACAGGAGATATGTTCTCCTCTCCCGACATGTTTACTCAACCACAGGGGTTTTTCTATGCCCCTACCAATGCATACGCTATGCCATATCAACAACCCATTCCACAGCCACCCCCTTCGTAGGCACCATCAATGGTCGAAACCTATGCAATAGGGACTTATTCAAAATATTTGAAAGAGCCCTTAGACTTCACCATACAAGGTGTCATGCTTCTAAGACCTCTTCCCCGATCTTCCCAAATATAAAGGGAGGGATATCCAAATGCACATATCAAGGCCTATGCCACAGCCATTCGAGAAATGCTCCCTTGGGATGGGGTTGTTGCCAAAATATTTCCCAAAACGTTAGAAGGTATCACCCTCGATTGGTATTACAGAATACCTGAAGCCTCCATCCATTCGTTTAAACAACTCATTTCTGAGTTCATCAAGGCATTTGATATGAACAAACTGTTGAGAATAGGAATCAGGGAATTCTTGCACATTAAGCAAGAACACAATGAATCTGTTGCTCATTTCATTCAAAGATGGCATACAGTCCTCTATTCTTCGAAGTGTGCTCCAAATATGGATCAGATGGAACTATGTGATTTATTCCTTCATTCCCTCAATAGAGAGGTGAAGGAAGAAGTCCAAAAGTTCCCACTAAGGACTTACGATGAAGTACTTGAGAGCGCTCTCTCGAATAGATCAAGCTGTAATAGATAGCGGTCGCAAGACATATGGAACAAATGGGAGGTTAATCACCTCCAACTAGAATGTTACGACTTACCCCACTACCACAAATGTCAATCAAGGACCTAAAGTCCTTAATAAAAATCGCAAAGTGAAAACAGATGGAGTAACTAATCAGGCTAAAAGGGTAAATGTTGTGAATACTCCACCACTAATGAACAACCAACAAAATAAAAACTTTACCCCAACAATCAATGCAATGGATTTTAATCATCCACAACAACAACAACAACAATGGAAAACCTTACAAAGGGTCCGAGCCAAAACTCAACTGGATATCAAAACCAACCAAAACCAAAAACAACAAACACAAAACTTTAATCCTAATAGGCAACGGTTTGATCAGAGTTTTGGGCCACAATATGCACCAAACCAACAAACTAGGAATTACAATCCTAACTCGTATTGTGGTTTTCACAAAATCTGAGGCCATGACACTAGAACGTGCCATGACTACAATAAATTCATGCAACATTTTCCAGAGGAACAAAGATAACTTTTCATAGATATGTTCTTGGCCGATCCTCGTCACCAAAGACTAAGTACTTTCACGAGGCGCTTCCTCAAAACGCACCCCTCAAAATCTTTAATGATCCACTCCCAAATCACAATAACAACAAGTTAAATCCAAATGGGAAAAATAAGGGCATAATAACAGGAAACAATGATCATGAAGCCTCGAATTCACTAAATCCATTAGTTGCACCACAATTAGGAAGTCACCTGCGACCCAAGATAGTCGGTTTAGTAGAATTAGACGCCAAACTACCCATGGAAGTCAGAATAAGGACACGAGAGTATTCCTCTCAGCCAAGTCTAAGTTACCTATCAGAGACAGATAACATCCAACAAATATTAGTAAAAACCGTGGGTGCCTACGATTTAATTAGTGATCTAACGAAAAACTTCTCGCACATTTATTTTTTGGACTTACTGAAGAACTCTCTCACCCACAGGGCTGCTCTTTTAGAAGCATTAGGTTTAGGTCATTTAATTAACATCACTCCACCTCCCGAAACATAGGTAAACCACATAGACTTTGATATTCACCCTCCGGGACAGTTGGATAGGGATATCGAGTTTATATTCAAAATAAACAAAATACCAACAGACACTGAGATTGCACGCAGAGGTGATCCAGCCTTATATTTGCAAGGCTAGGTTTATAACAATTACATTAAACGTGTAATGGTTGACATGAGGCAAAGCAGCTTAACATAGTCCCCTTCTCTTTCCTTCAAAAGCTAGGGTATGGAGAAACAAATTGTTCCACAACTCGAAATACATTAAGAGGCTATGATAGCCTTAAAGCCACGTTGATTGGAACTATAATACTACCGGTCACCTTAGGACCCAAAACAATCCTAATTGAGTTTTATATTATAGATCGGGAAACCAACTATAATATGATCCTTGGCCGACCATGGATATACCGTATGAAGGCAATCCCCTCTACATTATTTCAAGAAGTAAGATTCTTGTGATATAGGAAAGGTGTTTGTAGCCAAAGGTGATCCAAAACCATTCGATATACACCTAGCAGACCTAAAGAAAAGGCTAGGCACTCATTCTAAGTTTGAACTCCCAACAAACCAACTCAATAAACCCACCGATGCAAAACCAGAAGAAAAGTTGGTACCTACAACAGATCTTGAGACTATGAGCCTAATCAAGACTATTCCAACCCTCAAGGATGAGGCTAACATTGTCAAAACCGTATCATTAGGACTACTACAAATATTGTCGAGTTATTAGAACAGGATCTACCGATGTTCCTACCATTTGATTTTGTAAGCATGGGATATACCCTAGGTGTTGGTTCTCTTCCAGCAGAGGATCTCTACATGGTAGAAGTAGAAGATGTTAACACAACAAATATCCCAACACCTATATTTCCAGCTAAATACTAGACTCTCCATTTCGATGGAGCTAGATGTCATTATGGAGCTGGGGCAAGTGTAATCTTTACTTCTCCCGAGGGAAAAATCCTACCATTCACCTTTAAACTAAATTTTGAATGTACAAACAACGGCGCTGAGTATGAATCCCTCCTCCTTGGCCTCATCTTAGCTAAGAGGATCGGTGTTAATAACATCAGGGTGTTAGGAGACTCACAATTGGTAGCAAACCAAGTCTCTGAGGTGTATGAAACCAGAGTTGAGCACTTACAACTCTACAAAACCAGTGTGTTGGATTTGAGCAAAGAGTTTGACTTTATATCAATTGAAGCAATCCCACGAGAACAAAATCTTCTCACCGATTCTATAAAGAACCTCAAAGATCACACTTCACTCCAAACAGCGAGTTAGAAGATACCCATTTCATGTTATCCCTTCGTACTAAACCATTGGTGAAAAAAATGTCAAAACCTCTTTTAACAAACATAGATGAGAAAAAATCTACTATCCTAGACCACATTGATAGTGATAGAGCCACTATGGATTACTTAAACACCTATGCAGTGTTACATCTCACCCATCATGTGATATATTTGTCTTTAATCCCACATTCATCTTCTTACTTTGGAAATCCCATGATAGAGCTTCCCCCACAAAAGGATCTTAGCATATACACGGTAGAGAACGGAGACGATCTGGAACTACCTCTAGCTCCGCCTGAGTTTGAAGAAGGTAACGCTTCTTTAATCGAAGAAACAATTGATATTAACATCGGAACGAAGGATGATCCAAAGATATTGAAATTAGGATCTTCGTTAACCCCAGAAGAAATAGAAATACACACTCAAATCCTCAAGGAGCATCAGAAGGCCTTCGCATTTAACTATAAAGAAATGACAGGAGTTGCACCACACATTGCGGTACATAACCTCGTCACCAAGTCGATGCAAAGCCAATTAAACAAAAAATCGAGACCAATGAAACCTAAGGTAGCTCTCATGGTAAAGGAAGAGGTAATGAAACACCTCCACGTAGGATTCATCAAACCACCAACTACTACTCGGGGGTATCTAATATCATTCCCATTCTAAAAAAGAATGGGAAAATAAACATCTGCATAGAATTCTAGGACATTAACAAAGCGTGTCCTAAGGATGACTTCCCATTACCATCCATAGATGTCATTGTTGATGCAACATCCGGATTTGATATTTTGTCTCTCATGGATTGATTCTCAAGATACAATCAAATTAGAATATCCAAACAAGACCAAGCTAAAACCACATTTATAACTCCTTGGGAACCTATTGCTACGCTTATTATGCCATTCGGTCCCAAGAACGCTGGAACTACATACCAAAGGCTATGACGTATATATTTCATGATCTTATTCATAAAATTGTGGAATCCTACGTAGATGACTTGTTGGCCAAAGCCAGGAGGTGTTGTGATCACCCGGAAGTACTCCGCATCATTCTTTCACGTCTAATAGAATACGAGTCATGCTAAATCTAGAAAAATGCGTCTTTGGTGTGACAGGAGGGAAACTCCTAGGTTACATTATATCATCATGAGGGATTGATGTTGACCCAACCAAAATTTGGGCTGTTCTCGAAATGGTCCCACCTTCGGATGAATCTGGAATCAGGTCATTTCTTGGAAAACTTGGTGCAATCCGAGATTCATCCCAGATTTAAGCTTTGTCATTCATCCAATCAACAATCTACTCAAGAAAGATCATAGTATTGATTGGACCGAAGACTGCAATGAAGCTTTCAACGCAGTTAAATGTTTCTTGTTATCACCACCTACGCTAATGCCACCTAAGCCAGACCACCCGTTAATCTTGTATTCGCGAGCTACCAATGTCTTGCTAGCCTGTATGCTTGGCTCAAGAAGATGATGACAAGAGAGAACATGCGATCTATTTCATTAGCCAAACATTGCTTGACTATGAAACATGTTATACATAGGTAGAACGAGAATGCCTTGCCATAGTCTTCGCAACCAAACGCTTAAGACATTACATGCTAAATCAAGAAACGAGGGTCATTGTAAAAATAGACCATTTACGAACCTTCCTCATGCAAGGGTCCTTGTCTAAGAAGGTTGGACGCTTTATAACCTTAATGGGTGAATTTGGATTAACTTTTTAAATCAAAAGTCTATTAAGGGACAAATCATAGTAGATTGGTTAGCTGACAACCCATTAGATGGAGACAATCTAGTCAATTTGGACTTTCCCGATGAATGCATATATTACGTCGAAACTAGACCTCCCATCTCTGAATGTCCTTGGTATACTGATATTATTAATTATATCATAAACCACACATATCTAGAAGGTGCTACACCACAAAAAAGAAGGTGGTTACGCATTATCGTAGCTAAATACGTTATTATAGAACAAGTGCTCTATCGTAAGGCTTTCGATGGAATGCTTCTAAGGTGTGTTGACACAGAAGAATCCAAGAAGATCCTCTACCAATCCCATAGTGGAATATGTGGAGGCCACTTTGGTGGTCATGCCACCGCCCGTAAAATACATCGGATGGGCTATTTCTGCCCACTCTAGAACACGACGCAGTAGAGTTTGTGCGAAGGTGTCATAAGTGCCAAGAATTCTCCCATGAGATTCACATACTAGCACAAGCTCTACAACCAATCACTACTCCATGGCCCTTTTCTACGTGGGGCCTAGATTTGATAGGGAAATTCTCCCCTCATCTACAGATAGCCATAATTTCATAATCACAACCACCGAGTATTTTACCAAGTGGGTAGAGGCTATGCCGCTTACTACCGTACTGCACTGGATCAGAATCGCCAAGTTCATTTTGAACCAAATCATTTGAAGGTACGGTGCCCACAAATCATTATCTCGTATAATGGGACTTCTTTTAAGAATGAAAAAGTTCGTGAACTATGAAATAAATTTAAAATAAGCCATCATACAAATTCCCTATATTATCCTCAAGCCAACGGATAGGCTGAAGCAACAAACAAAACATTAAAAGCCATTCTTCTTAAAATGGTGAAAGAAAACAAATGAGATTAGCATTTGAAGGTATATCCGACCTTGTGGGCCCACCGAACCTCAATAAGAACACCAACAGGAGTGACTCTTTTCTTGCTAGTATTCGGGGTAGAAGTAGTTCTCCCACTTGAGGTTGAAATACCCAGTCTCAATATCTCATTACAAGGGATTCTGGATGAAGACACTTACAGAGAAGCACATCTCTCCCAACTAGAAAGCCTAGATGAAGCTAGGTTAGATGCTGAACAACGACACAGAATCTATGCTGACCGGATGTGTCGGTAGTATAACAAGAAGGTCTATGAATGAGACATATATGAAGGTGATCTAGTTCTAAGGCTAGATAGCCGGATCGATAAAAATACCGGTGAAGGAAGGAAGTTCTGGCCCAAATGGTTGGGCCCATACCAAGTCACAAAGGACTATGGAAATGGTGCATATCTCTTATGTACACTAGAGGGTGAGGAATTTGGCGAAACAATCAATTCCCTACACCTTAAACGATTCTACGCATAAGCGGCCAACACTATTTATCTAAATATATCTACATTGCATATTCATATAGTTAAGTTCATTTTGTCCACTTGTTTCATACAATTTTGTGATCAAGGAACTCATTCTCAAAGAAAATTCATTACAAACTTCGATGGTATTGCATAAACACTCTAATTATACTTCTTCATTTTATAACGTCATCACCTATTTCGGAATCATTTCATCAAATAAAGATAGATATGACAAAGCCTTAATTGTAACTATACCAAGATCTACGGGCTTGCTCTAACTTTTGGTTTCTTCCTAGGATAGGTGTCTTGCCCATGGTCTATTCTAGAAGCTTTATCGTGTCACATCTATCCAAAGTATATATATCTCTTTGGAAGTAAGAACATACTGACATTTTTCTCAAATAAGCAAGTCAAACATAGATCAAACAAAAAAATTAATTTTACACATTTCCTTGCCCTACCAACCTTTGGTGATGAGCTTGCATCTCTTACTAGTGACGTAGGGTTGGGAAAGGATGGAAATTCCCTTACTCACCTATGCCTTGCCCATGGTGATGAGCCCATACTTCTTACTAGTAGCATGGGGCAAGGTATAGGGGGTCCTCTTGACAATGAATGTTGAAGGTAGTCAGCAACCAAATTCAAATGAACCTTTGAAATCTTGAGTCAAAAACAAATGAATCAGATGTCCAAAATTCTAAGAGAGTTCAAAACCTTGAAACCCAGATTTTGTCTACCATGTGGCCATCTACGGATCTAAGTCTAGATAAACCGCAAAGCAAGTTGCATCCAAAATTATGGAGTCACTCGAGTAGAGTAAGTTTGTAGCATCCTAATTTGGTTCCACCAAATATTTTCTATCTCTCATCACTACCATTTCAACACATTTCATAACTTGTTCCCTTTCTAGCTCTCGGTGATGAGCCCTCACATCTTACTAGTTGCGTGGAGATAGGAGTGGGGCAAGTTCATCTGCTCATCATACCAGTTTATCATCACACTTTTTCAAAACAAATATGAAGTACCAAAAATTGCTTATAAGAAACTGGAGTTTAAAATCACATTGTGTTTACATTATCATATATCAGCATCACAAAATACAAAAAGAAAGTAAACATTTTTATCATTTGTTCTCCATTGCATACATTCTGAAAAGCATATAAACATAACATTATAGTTTACATATGGAAAACAAAGCCATAAATGCCAAGAGTCTGATCCAAAAAGAATATATATATATAAACAATCAAGTTTCCTGTACAATGCCATCATGCGCTAAGCATGGTCAAAATGCTCAAAGAGCCCGGGAGATACAAAATACATCATAAAAATAGTCCAAGAGAGCCAAGTGGCTTCTCAACCCCTATGAGATCCCTCTGAGGGTGCACGCCCCATCTAGGAATCTGGCTACACCGGCGCTCTGAATGCACGGAGGGCTCACAATCCCGAGGAGAACAGCAGGTTTCACCATGAGAATGACTCCTCATTAGGTGCTCTGCTATCCTATACCCTGCCAGCTCAGTACGGAGGGTAGACACCATCCTAGCCACATGCCAGATAGGGGCAAAGACGTCGGTATGCCTACCAGCTGCTGAAGGCTCCCCTGCATCCACGGATAGCTCTACACGGGTCTTCTCCATAGGGATCATTAGGGTATCGGTGCATACCCGATGAATCAGGTCTCACCACTCATCGGCAGTCTCTGCAAGCAAAGGAGAAAATCCAATTAGAAATAATCAAGAGATAAAAGAAAACATAAAAAAGGAGAGGTAACAACTAAGGCAATCATAAACTAGAAACAAACGTTAAAAGGAAGGATGATAACTCACTTGGATCACCGGGCCTCCAAGATGGATCTCTAGGATCAGCACCTACCACAGATGTCACCACTGACTGGTGCACTCCTCCTGTGGCCGGGGCAACATAGCGTCCCGCTACGGACTCATCCTCCCACCAAGGCCCTGAGAGAGTGGCTCCTCCGAAACCAAAGTCACCCTCTCCGCACTCTACTCCGCCCCTCTCTCCCTGTAAAATATCCCGAGTGTCATGCCACTCAGTTCGCTATCCTCCTCTCCACCGACTCACTAGCCTCAGCCTTGGTCTCCTCCTCCATCTCTCCCCCTGTGAACTCCTCAGACTCGAGTCTATTTCAATGGGGTCGCTCGCTGTGTGAGTGGGACCGGCGGTAATTTGAAGTAATGGTGCCCGAGGAGCACCGGCTCTCCCTCAGCACGTATTACCCACTTACCCACAATAGGAACACTTGAGTAACAACTATCCAACCTCGGCCTCTAAGACCTCCCCGGCCTCTCGAACTAATCTATATACGGCACCACTAGGGGAAGCATACCCATGTAAGGCAAGCCAAACCGCTAAGAGGCACTCGACCAAAAGGGTGTATCTCTACCCTCCCCACCCTCAACAAGTTACCCTGTGGTGGAGCAAGAAATCAAAGTAAGAGCCTCCTCACCCCATAAAACTACCATGGCCTAATAAGGTGTGGCCTCCATGTCATCAGTGGTCAGGGAGGCGACTAGCTAGTGAGGTGCTTTGAGCACCGACATGTCTTTCCATCTAGATACCCTCACAGCTCCGGGATCTACCACCTCTACACCTCTCCCATAAGGGATGAAACACTCGTAGACCCAACTCATAACCAGGGTCGGATGGCTCAATGACTGCCCCTGCAAACAGACCACCCGGTACAAATCATGATAGGTAGTCCCAAGAATGTCGGCTCCCCAGGCATAAATCCGACCATGTCCCTCAATCTGTGCAATAATGGGGGACCAGCAATAGAGTAGAGTGTCTCCTCCCTTGTCCCTAATCAATCTTGAGGAAAGGATCCCCATAATGGCCTGACGAATCAAGGGGATAGGCAGGCTAGGAATAGATCGGACCCTCACCCCCTTCTTCGAACCAATGGAGATAATTGCATCTCCCATGTATGAGGCCCACTGTGCTATCTGAGCCCGTGAACTTGTTGTCTCAAGAGTGAGTCATCTCCTAATGATCGAGACCCCCAAGATATAGTAAACATCCTCCAAAGTAATGGTCCACTCACCTCGGACCCCTGGTAATCGGAAAGTGTTCCGATCAACATCCCAATATGAAAATAAGTCACAGAGTATGTGACTAGACGGTGTGACATGTGGAACCCGTGATATACGCAGTACCAGCCCTCTAAAGAGTGTCCTACTCATCCTGAGAAAGGGCATCTAATACTACTAGGAGCCAATCACACACTCTCTCTCTCTCTGGATCCATCGAATATACTCCTCCCTCGCCTGTATACACCCAAAAACACACAAAACAGAGCAAGTTAGTATCCAAATGACTTTAGAAAAATCATGAAGACACATAAGAATGCTAAAAATGCAAAATTAACTTCAAAAGGGTGTTGTTTGTGCATTTTGTGAAGGACCGCCACCCTAAGCAAGGGTGGTGGTTCCGTAATCGCTGCCTTAAAGGTGGCGGTCTTGTAACCGCCACCCTACCCAAGGCGGCGGTCATGTCCCAAATTTCCATATGGGCCACATGGCCTAAAAATGCCTAAAAATGCTAAATAAACACTATTTTGACTAAAACAAAGCCTACCCAGTAGGTGCCCCCCTAGATAGACCTATTAAAACTAACATTTTCAAAAATTATCCCCCCATGACAAAGATTTCAACATTTTAATCTTTTGGGGATAAAAATAGTAAATCGAGAAAAACTAACTTGTGATCTCGTGGGTCAGCGTTCCACTCATGGAGGCATGATCATGATCTCGTCCCAAACATTTTGACTATACTCTCATGAGAAACCATCACCGTGGGTCCCAGAGCTCAAAATCAACCAAATCAACGCATGTAAATGAATAGGAAAATGGGCCCACTTTTACATATATAACAACCTGACTTGTTTTGAATGCCCCTTTCCATAGGTTTGGAGTGCCGATGGAGGTAAGTTCTTATCCCCGCACAAATGGTACGTCCTCATTTCATGATATTTTAGTATTTATTTTTCGATCTACTTTGTCTATCTGCACTTGAGTTCTCTTTTCATTTTATAGGTAGCGGGAATTTCGGATAGCATCATTTCGACACACGGACGTACCAGGTATAACTCCTAACTTCCCATTTCAGGACCACCATACTCGGACCCACCATTTTACGCCTCTTCATGGCTAAAACGATTCTCCGAGGGGGCAATATGTACGTACCCAAAATTGTAGGGTACTGCACCACCGAAATAACGTAACATGTGCCCCAATGATGATACAGTCTCCTCACAAGGTGTTTAGGATCCGAAAAGCTCTCCAAGTATGTGTTAACATCCCGCATACCCCTCTTAGCCCCTGCATGCTTTGTTTTCTCTTCTCCCCTCCTTTTCTTTATGTTTTGGTCTTCAGTGATGAAACCGCCGCCCCTACCAGGTGGCGGTCTCGTGACCGCCACCCGAGCAGGTTGGCGGTCTTGTAACCGCCACCTTCGTGGTCACGGTCCTTCATGCATTTTCTAGAATGATCTTTTAACGTAACTCGTGTAAATTATCAATGTTTACCCACTTTTTTCACCCCTTTTGCTTGTATTTATGATTCTGGTTCCCTGGAATTGTGTTTCGGCATTGTTTATGGTTTAAGAGATCAATTTGGTTTTCACCTTTGGGTAAATGGGATTCTATAAATAGCTGGCTTGTGCTCAAGCAAATGGCCACTCAAATTTGCCTCTAAATTTTTCATTCCAATAGTTTAGCCTTTCCTTTTGTTTAGGATTCATAGTTTCATTTGTTAGATGTATAGTTAACATTGTTTAGCTGTCAGAAAGCCACATATTCTCCTTGTGCAAAGTGTTGTTGTCATTTCATCCAAATCAATTAGAGTAGGATAGTTTGATTTCAATAGGAAGCCATTAAAGTTACAGGTTTTGTTCATCCAACAGGATAGTTTCAGTGTGCACGTTTTATGTTACATGACTCGTAATAAATCCCGCTAGGAATTGCATAGGCCAAGCTCTGTACTCTTGCGCTATCCCTATCCTACTCGCATTGTATTCAGTCTGCATCCTAAGCTACCTTTGTTCCAATATCTACTTTTGTTGATGCTAGCATTACACACTTTTCTGGATCCATGTGAGCATGAAAGAATGAGGAGATCACACTAAGGGGACAAGGTCACACACCATCGGATTCGCCACTGTTCTATAGAATCGAGGTTCTAGCTTTCAAAGCTCTAGTTAAAATCATATCAAATAGAGTAGCTAATCATTTCATTTCAGTTAAATTTTACTTTCGATATTACCAGGGAAGCTGTGGGGATTGATAGTTTCGAGAAACTATGATTCACTCCTCACTTCTGAGGTAGGATCGAGAGTCTTTCAAATAGAGTACATCAATTATCAGGTTATTTAGAATAGATCTAAAATTGCACATGACAAGCAACTATACTCGATCACTTTGTTTTTTTAATTGTGTTATTAGTTTAGTTGTAAATTTTAGATATATTAGATAAGTTTCTCTTTAAAATCTTGTTCGTAGTTTAGCAATATGCATCAGACTTAGAAATATACGTAAATATATCTTGCATGTTTAGTTTATTCTGTCATTAATTAGCTTTATATCACTTGCTTTTGTATGACAATCACGGGACCTAGAGAGCCCAGAGAATACATATTCAAGCCAATCATGCCTCAACCCAATCTTATTACAGAAATAACTGATATAGATCAGAACCTTAGAATCCAAGTCTTCCGAACAACAACAGACTTACAACAGATCAGCTCACAGTTAAGCGGGTTAAATATAGAAGACGACCAAGCGCACACATTTTGGTCAAATCAGCCAAACTATAGATTACCCTAGATAAGTATCCACATGACTATAGAAGGACTTGAAAGAGAGAAAACGTTCGGTTGTGATCCTTTGGTCCCACAGCCAGACGCAGGAGACACTCTCACAGACATAGATACTAGCTTAAGGATTCAGGTTGCAAGAACGCCTATAAGATACTCAGAAAAGATTGCACAACTGTTAATTCTGAATGTAGAGGCCAAAAGGCATACGACTATTGGATACTAGGGATTAGGGACTAATTTTGCACATGACCATAACAGGTCCACAACAACCACAAATCTACGGTTGTGACCCACAAATCCCACAACCCAATAAATCCACAAGTGAATCAGACATAGATACTAGCTTACGCACATTAGTATTCAGATCTACTCCACTTCTGCCTACCATCATCATACAATCATCTTTGTTAGACATAGTAGCTAATAAAGCTAAAGATTTCTGGACTAGACCAGAGAATCGGCCATAGAATCCACTATATATCCATCATCCATCATATGACCCTGTCTGGAGACATACATGAAACCATCCTAGGTCATTTTCCACGTATCCCACAACCTATAGATCGGATCACGCCAGAGCTCGATATTGATTGGAGCCTTCGAGCAGTCATCCTTGCCGACCGATCTATCATGCTAGTTCAGGTTAGGAGGGCCTTCTTTACCTTAGATTCACAGATTCCATTAGTGCGTGTCGAAGATATAAGATTGCCTAACTAGTTTACCCATACCCTACATATAATCCATCCCCACCGGCTGTCTCGGCATGACCTCGGGAGGTCGGGTGCGAGGAAGAGTTACTTGTAGATTCCCATGCTCGCTTGTCACTTTTCCATCGTATCACTTTGGTGATGGATACTCTTGATCAAATGATGTGTAAAGATATTTTCTCACCCCAATGATTTGTGGGATTCATTCACTTGAACCTTGAGATAAGGGGTTGATGCTATATAGCTCATTTTAGAGCTCGATAGAGGTGAGAATAGTAGTGATCTTGGATGATAGTATGCTTGGAAAACTCATAGACTGATCCCAATCCAAACTTTCAACACTCCAATACAGACTTAAAAATAATAAATCTACCACTTCACAAATATTTTCATTACTTACCCATGTTAAAATTTGACTCGTAGGTGGACATGCTTTAAAAATCACTTGATCGATAATGAAAATTGGCTCAACCCGGTTGATAACTCAACCATATCTCTTATAAATCTGTTGGGACCGATGCAAAGGTCTAATTCAACTAGTCTAATGGGGTTTGCATAGCTTGCATGTCTTATGGTATTCCTCCAACTCAATCAGAGCTCAATGCAGAGAAATGAAAAACTCCTGAAACAGTATGCCAAATGTAGCAACACCATCTAATTTAACAGAGACTAAAATTGTCTCTAGATTTAGACAAAAATATGTAACAAGGAAAATTGGTATTTTATTTTTATTTTTTTATTTGCATATTTTCTACTACTACGATTAAAAAAATAAAAAAATCCTAATAAGTGTTTTTGTCTAAATCTAGAGATAGTTTTAGTTAGATGAATCTGCAACTATGTGCATAACTCTAGGGGCGTTGAATTAGGGCGGGTGCTTCTAGGAGGTTGGGGATAACTATGGTTCCTCCAAGCTCAAACTTGGAGCATTGAACCCTCAAAGTTATGCAACACAATATCCTTAAAGGTTTAGGGGTCATCATAGAAGATGAGATTGATAACCATCTTTAATACCAAATATTGGATCAAAGTCCAAGCTCTGATACAAAATGTTGGATCGAGTCCAATCTCTAATACCAAATGTTATGAATGTAAAATTCTGAAACCCTTCACATTAAAAAAATGAAGAAGATGCAACATTTATAGACATGAATAAAAATAACATCCACGGGAAGTGGATCAAATCACCTAACTATGGAAAATATGTAAAAATAACATATTGCCCCTAACTAATCACACCTTGGAACAATAAACTAACACCCACTAAACTAAGGATGTGATATCTAGATAACATCTAACTAAGTTAAAGTAATAAAATTTAATTACTTTAACTTTACAATTTTACTAATGATGAATTAACCTAATTTTATTCCTAATAGTCACACTCTTGAGTGTTGCCATGTCAACTTCCAAAGTAAGTCAATTTTCCATTTAAATATATTTTCTTGCATTACATATGTCATTCGCTATAGGCACGTTAGTGGTTAGGTTAAGTTTTTAGCGGTTGGAGGTCACGAGATCAGCTCCCCCTTTTCACCCATTTTGAAATTTGGAGGTTTTTTAGCAGGGAACTACCAAAGATAGTGGTGTAAACATCTTCTAAACCCATTAAATGTAGCTAAAGCCTCCCCCTCCCAAAAAAATATTAGCGGGGAAAATACTATTTTTGGGTAAAATAACTTCTTCCACATAGCTTAAAAAATGATTTTGAGTATATTTTGTAAAATGAGGGGTTCTTGAAAGGGATGTTTTCAGCTTCTTTTTTTTGTAGTGTTTTGCATTATTAGCCATTTTGAGCTTTGAAGGCCATGAAGGCCTCAAAAACAAAAAAATACCTATCATTTAATATTTATTCATAAGTGGCTGTAATCAAATATTTTTAGTGTATTTTTCATTATATTGTGTTAACACGCCCTCTAGTTAGAAAAATATAACAACCCACTATCGAAAACACTCCCAAAATTTTCTTTCCTGACTCACAGTTGATCCGTGGTGATAATTACATGACATGGAATACTAAAATTCAAAATTGAGTTTAAAGAAATTTGGATGGTTTTAAATGGTTCAACAACTAGATCTACAGATGATGTTGCTAAGAAGAAACAATTTGATAGGGTCAATCAGAAGGAAAAATTGATAATCTTGTTCATAGTTTCTGATGATGTGTAACTCCACATTCGAGATGCCAAAATAGCCAAAGAAGCATGAGACAAGTTGAGAACAATGTATGAGGAGCAAAACAAGAACACCATTCCAAATTTGTAGAGTCAGTTGCATATAATGAAATTCATGCCAAACAAGAAAGTGGAGGATTTCTTGTGGAGAGTTACAGCATTGAGGGCTTCAATTTATCCCAGGAGAGGATATTATAGATATAACTCTTGTGCACATTTTTTTGAGAGAAATTCCTCCCTCTTATTGAATTTTTTTATGACACTTAACTTGGTAGTCGACCATAAATTTTGAGAAGCTTTTGAATTTTCTACAATAAGAAGATGCACTATACAACAAAGATGAATAACAAGAGCATTCCCTATATTCTCATTGCAAAGGAAAAGGAAAAGAAAAATATTCCCAAAAGTCCCAAAAACAACATGAGAAAGGGGATAAGTAAAAGAAGAAATGTCTTATCTACAAACGAGGACATGAGTTGAAATTATTTCTTGTACAACACATACAAGAAAAATTCATGAAGCAATTTTGGGCCTCACAATTAGTAATCAAAATAGGGAATATCATAGTGCAAGAAAGGGCGAAGAAGGGAAAATGGTGAAAGAAACGCCATCAGCAAGGAGATGTAGATGAACAAGAAGACCATTTAGATCATGAAAAATTCTTGTACATTTCCCATTCTAGTGAAGCAACCATGTTATCGGTGTAATCTAGTAAGTTGAATCGGGATCCACTCGACACATTCATACCAAATGAAAATAACGGTTCACCACTATATTAGACAATCCTCCAAAACCATGTTTCATTGGGGGATGACTCTTTCTACATAGTCCAAGATATTAGAAACATCACTCTTCCTCTTGGTTCACGAAATTATAGGTTGTCAGATGTCTTGTATGTCCCTAGTTTGACGAAGAAATTACTATCAATTATTTAACTTCTACATCATAATTTCCTACTTAAAGCATCTATAACCAAATTTTTATTATCACATACACATTGTATTTCAAAATCATATTGAATTAATAACTCTACCCATATTTTTTTGTCTCATATTTAATAATGGTTGAATAAAAAATAAACTACGAGACCTTTATGATTAATTTTAAAAATAAATTTGTGACCTAACAAGTAATGCCTCTAAATTTTTTAAGCATGAATAATTCCTAACAATTCTAAATCATTGGTATGGAAGTTAATTTCATGGGCAATAAATTTTCTATATCCAAAACATACAACCGTGTGTTATATTTCATTAATACACATCCAATACCATAACCATAAGAATCAATAGAACAAGTGAAAGGTTTAGAAAAATTAGGAGTACATAACACAAGTGTTCTTCAATACTTATTTCAATTTATGAAAGACAACTTCACATTCCTTAGACCAATGATATGTGTTACTTTTCTTTGTTAAATCTATGAGTGGAGTAGCTATTTTAGAATAATTCTTAATAAACCTACGATAGAATCCAGATAATCCAAGAAAACTTCTAATTTCATGTACATCTTAGGCGTATGCCAATCATGTACTACTTCTACTTTCGAAGGATCTGGTGCAATTCCTTTTTCAGAGATAACGTGTCCCAGGATATGGGACTTCAGTTTTGAAAAATTCACATTTACTTAGCTTACCATATAATTGATGTTTTCTTAAAGTTTCCAGCACTAATCTAACATGTTTCTCATGTTCTTATTCATTTTTGGAATAGATCAAAATATCATCCAAAAATGTAATAAAAAACACATCTAAGAAAGGTATAAAAGTATCATGCACCAATGTCATAAAATATTTGGGGAAGTGGTTAATCCAAAAGTCATAACAAAAATTCATAATGTAAATATCTAGTTCTAAATGTAGTTTTTTCAATGTGTTGTCCACTCAAAATTCCCCTGCTCTTAAGAAAGTGAAAATTTAAAATTTTGAGTTTAAGTGTTTTCTCTGTTGTACTGATAATGTGAAATGCCAAAGAAATTGAGAAAATATGTGTTTTTGGGTCATTTTGTGTGTTTTTCAGGCCTGTCGGACATTTTTGTCCCGCGTGTCCCAAGTTCAATTGGGCCCTCTGTTCCCCGATCGGCCGGTTCACCCGAAGTCTGTTCTTTTCGGGCCCGTCGAAATTTTTGTCCCAAATGTCCCAAGTTCACCCGGACCAATTGTTCCATTTTCGTCCGATTCGGCCGAGCCGCGTACTTCACGTACTTTTGTCCCGCGTGTTCCAAGAGCATTTGTGCGTCTTTTCCCTGCTTCGCCCTGAATCGGCCGAGCCACGTACTTCGCGCTTTCACGTCCCACATGTCCCAAATGAACCAAGTGTCATTCGTGCTAATTTTTCCCGCTCTACCCAAATATCTTGCTTATTCAATTTGGTAGGTATGTATTAAATGCGCATTCATTACCTTTCTCTCTCCTAAACAGCTATATAATGAGTGAACCCCCTATGTGTTTTGCACACTGCTTTCATGCTATCTTTTACTCGAACCCTTGCAATCTAAATTCCTGCGCGCATATCCATTTCCCTCTGCAATTCCTTCCCAAGTCTAGCTTGCAGCTCTACCCTCCGAATTACCATCAACATGAAGATCAAATTTCAGGGGCAAGAACAAATCTCACCACTAGAGTCTGCCGTTCCCGATATCGGGGACAGTGAAGTTCGCCATCTTGACTTTAGTGATTTTTGGTTGAGGATGACAGATGTGAACCCTACACCAATGGCATAGATGATTCATGACAGCGTTTGGCTTTCGTTGGTGGTTTCCCAATCTCTGTGCAATGTGCAGATACAGTGCTCTCATGCGGAGCTCATTTCAACCCTGATTCGAGTGAATTGACCAACATACACGGGGAGCTCATCGCCAAACTTGACGCTTCCACCATTGGCACTGCACTGAGGATTCCAGAAATGGATAATGCCATAGTTGTCTCCCAGTAATCAAGCACAAGCCCTGCTTCAATCAAGACAGTGATAACTACAAGGCGTGGATGGTGAAGTCTTGGCTTAAAAACCCTAAGAAGGGAGCATCTCGCCTATCCAAGACCCTTTTCTGAGTAGATTTCAATGAAGAATTGTCGGATTTCATAATCCTATTGGCTCGGGTTATGGGCTTGCCCTCTACTAATGAATTTCATTTTTGGATGTGCCCGCTCATCAACATGGTGTGTGAAGGAACTCAAAATATCAACTGGGATAGAAATTATCAGCATGAACCTAGCGGAGCAGTTGTCCAATGTGCAACAAACGAAGAAATTCTATATGACTTCATACCTGATGTACACTCTGGTGGCATCAAGGCAATGGTTTGGATTCTCTTACATTGATGCTCACAAGGCTGATCCTGTGTATGCCTACTGCCCATAGTTCACCCTAGAGACCAGCAATCACAACTTCCGAAGGGTGAATGATGCCTTCACCATGTACATGGTCAGACTTCTTGAGGGTGACACTGCTAGAAGATTTTCTGATGAAGCCATGAATCTGATATCGCACTACGGTGCTTATTTTATTCAATTCAGAAAATTTTCTTATATCAAGCTAGCTGGCTATGAGAGCACCCTCTGAGGCTTCCTATGTTCTACAGTGAAAAAATGGCTTTGATAGAAGTATGCAGGCAATTAGATAAATTGCATAGAACCTGCAGAGACAAGAAAATTACCAGTTTGCACTTCCCCATCTCTTTGGGAAATTACACTTGTAAAACAGCCCTGGACGCACAGAATATAGAGAGAGCCCTGGCTCCCATCACTGTCCATTTCTTCAAGCCAAGAACTTGCTTCGACTTGAAGAAGTTCATTGAGTAGAACATTAAGATAACATATCATCATAGGGCAGATACAGAAGACTATTGGGCTGACTGTGCCGATGATTTTGAGGCTAGAAGGAGGCATTATGGTAGGTTCTCTCTACAATTGATCCAAGAACTCGGCTTATACCAAGTTCCTGAAGGACTCAAGGACGACAACTCTGATCTATACTCATATGAGTATGACAATGTGGTTAAGCACACTCCCTTGGAGGACTTGGATTGGTTTAAGAAAGAGAAAGATGATTTGGCCGAGATCCTGGCTCCAGTCTTAGTCAGGACTAAGATCTGGTTTGATAAGAAAGTTCAGAGCTTAGGAGGCACTCAGGGGAATCCTCCTCCAAGGATGTTTCAACACCAAGGAGGGAAGCATCGATTCCAAGATCAGACACACCTGTGCAAACCCCTCCCGCCTCATCAACTTAAGGACCTGCATTTCTTCTACCTTCTTCATCCACCCAAGTATACCAGAAAAAACTCAAAGAGGTTAATAAGGAGCCTGTGGAAGAAGATCCCCAGAGAAAGTAGGCAGAATTACCTTTGGGATCAGAGAACATTATTGTTCTCAGTGAAAGTGAAGAGAGTGAAGTGCCAGCTCCTTCAAGCTCCTGAAGCTCCAATGGATAAGGATAAGGAAGTCCAGAGAACTAACTTCTAAGTGCTATTGATTCCTCCGCACCAGTTGTCTCAAGCGCCCCACTCATGTCTCAACTCGAGACAACAGCTGTGCAAACCTTGAGCGCCATGAGCTCTCTGTCTCTTGGTCCTCTTTCCCCTCCTGCTTCTTCCTCCTCCTCTTTTGCATGGGTGCAACCTTTTGTCGATAGTAGGAAGAGGAAATCTTCCTCTCGGAGCTCAGGGCCAAATTTTGATGTCTGTGGCAGCCTTGTTAGGCACTACTCCTCCTTCTCGTGCCAAAAATCCAGAATCACCTCCAGGATAGTGTCTGATGCTCAAGGTCAGCAATTCCTGGAGATTGCTAAGCCTACAGTAGATAAATCAGAGCAGGACTTACAGGCATCTGACCTAGAACTCTCAAGGATTCCTATGGGAGAGTCTACCCCTAAAGGTGAGATCCACAACCTCCAGGAAACGGTCACAAGAGTCATTGGGAGGGTAGAAAAAGGGCAGCAAACTATTGAACAATTTGAGGAACAAGCCCAGATTCTCACATGTTTTATCAAATCTCTTTTGTCTAAGGACAAAGTTTTGGACCCTACCCCATTGACTACCCTTCCGCCACCTGTAATTTTGAGCCAAGATGAAGTACAGAGTATCAAAGACATGCACAAGTATTCCGTCTATGGCAGAGCTATGGAGGCCATGGTGGAAGATATGCTTGTTACTGGATTAAACTTCATCGATGAAGCTTTTAAACTCCATGGAAAAGTGAACAACTTGCAACAAAATATCTCTTCCACTATTGAGATCATAGATAAAGAGCTTAAACTTTGGAGCAGTTGTATAGTGGACCTCCACCTCATGGGACAGACCGATGAAAACATTCTTTTGGCGAGTAAGGTTTTTGATGATGTAAAGGATAATCTGTCAAAATCCTGGGTCTACAGCGTGGAGTGGAAGATCAAGGTCCTAGAGGAGGCTTTAGGAGAATTGAAGAATAGTTGGCAGAAGGGAGAGGCTTTCAAATCACTAGTTTTATCTTCTTTCAAAGATATACATTGTCATCTTCAGGATGAAACTTTTGGTGTGTCTCTCTCCCAACAAGAAATCAAAGCTCAATTCAGAGCTTTTGTCAAAGGAAATCTGTTCAAGGAAAGCTCCATTTCCAAAGAGAAAATGAAGGAGATCTGCTCTCTTCAATCTGCCATTGAAGAAGCAAATAAGGACTATCATACTCATGTCAAGTTTGATAAGGAAATGGAGAAGTGCCTCGATTTTGGACCCAATCTATAGCCAACACATCAGTCCCTCATGGCAGAGACATAGCCGAGGCATTGAAGAGATTCAGACAGTACGGATTTTGAAGTCAGTGGGTCCCTCCCAGTCATAAGCACCTGTCTTCTTCTCCTTATTCTTCTCTTCTCTTCCAATTCTTTCTCTCGGATTTATTGTAATAAGTTGAGGTATTGCGATTGGAAATCCTTAACTAATCTTTAGTTAAAAGAAGTAGTTACCAAGAGTAACTAATTTGTAAACTATATAATGGCCTCTCCTCGCCATTTTGAAGGAGGAAGAACTTGGCTTATTTTCTGAAAGTGTAAATAAATCATAAAGAAATCAATACAGAAGGGCTTTTCATTCTTCATCTATCTGATCTCTTTTATCCCTAAGCTTTTCATTTAATCTTGTTAAGATCATTTGTCTGTGTTATGATAAGAAGCTTTGTATTCTTGCAGATGTTATTTATAGAACTTTGTGTCTTTTAAATTTCATCTTACTAAGTATGATACAAATGATCTTGTTTCAATTCACTGTAACTTCGCATACATAAAGAATTACTCTGTCATCTATAATTCTGAGTGTTGCCTTTCTGCTCATTCTCGTTTTCTCATTCCTCAGTCCTTTTGTAATTGATGATCCTTATAGAAAACACTTTCATAATATCCAAGTTCAACAAAGAAAATCATGTTTTGTATATTTGTAAATAGGTTCATTTCTGAATAAGGGAACCTCTCCCATTAAAGAGGAGGGACTTCTTGTCCCCTGACTGTTGCTCTTCGTGAAGTCCTATTTGACGACCAACAGTTTTTTGGTGACTCCACTGGGGAAATCATATTCCAGTTCTGTAATTATTGATCATCCTTTGATCTGGCGACTCCGCATTTTACTCGAGGGAGAAGGGCCCTTGGTATTGAAGATTCTCAATTTCAGCTTTTGGAGCAGCAGGGTTTTCCTTTCCCTTCAACAAGAAATAGAAAGACTCGTTCAACAAGTACTCCACCTATCCAAGATAGAATCCCTATGGGTGGTATTCCTTCAGAGTCAATCAGTCCTAATCTTCGAGCTTTGATTCTTGCTGGTGTTGCAGTTCCTCTTCAAGCCATTTTTCCAAGAATGGCGGTACCACTACCCTGGGGTCATCGTGTCGGGCCCCTTGCCCTTCCTCAGCCTTTGCATGAGTTACCCAGAGGTAACCGGAAGAACTTCCCTAAATTCAAAGGCGATGGTAAAGTGCATCCTGATGAACACATCGCAGCCTTCATAGTTGCATGCGGAGTTCTGGGAGTTGAACATGAAGATGTCTCCGTAAGACTTTTCATTGAGACTTTACAAGATAATGCTTGCTGATTGGTTCTATCACCTTCCGGCCGGTGCTATCACCAGCTGGGATACAATGAGAACTAGGTTTGAAAACCGGTTCAAACCAGTAGAAGACGTGCATGCCTTGCTAGCCCAAATCTCTCAAATAAAGAAGGATTCATCAGAGCCCATGAGAGAATTTGTGGCCCGATTCAACAGGTTGATTAACAAAATTCCACCAAATACTCGACCTGTAGATCAAATTCAAAAATGTTTTTTCCTAAATGCTCAATCACCTGAAGTTAGCTATGCACTAAGAAGGGCTAATCTCGCAACATTGGCTGAAGATCAAACTCTTGTTGTTAGTGTCGAAGATGATTTAATCATGTCATGGAAGTTGAGGAGAGACCCTTCTAAATCTAAATCTACTTCTTCCTCCTCTTCCACCCTCGGACCTAATACTCGATCCATTGGTACAAAAACTAGCAAATGATCTCATTGCCATTAAGAAACAATTGGCTCAAAGATGCTCCCTATGCAGACGCTCCAAGGAGGAATTTTCAGCCCGTAAATTCATTTTCCTCTTTGCAAACAAGGCTAGCACTTGAAGGACCTCCTATTAAAGTTTCTTTCAACGCAACTCCGTGAAGTTGAGGAACCAGAGGATGAGGAGGTTAATGAAGATTGCGAGGAATTTTTTTCAAGAGGTTGATGATGAAGCGAGATGAATTTGAGGGATCTCGAGTTAATTTCTTCACCACTGAAGGCATTGATGAAGGGGATGATTATGATGAAGTAGTAGTAGACATGAATAGCAAATCATATGCTGTCATGACTCGAGAGCAGACAAATCAGAGGGAGAAAGTGATGCAGCCCACCAAGAAATCTAAGGAGCAGCCGACAACTATCCCCGTAATTGGAAAAAGAGGATCTCCTATTCCCATTTCATCTGCACCAAAGGTGAGTCCTGTCAATTCTGCTACTAAAGTTACTTCTTTTTCCCTAAAATTGATAAACCTAAGATTTCAAATGATGATAGCCCATCCACTTCTAGGTCTTTTGATATTATTGATCACCTAAAAAAGACTAAGGTTCAAATCTCGTGTCCGAATATTATCAAACCCATCCCAAGGCTTTTGCTAAAATGATTCACTTTGTCAATTCCCATTCTAAAACTACCTCTAAAGGCCTTTTACCCACTCCTTCTTCTGCACCACAACCTAATCTGATAGCCGCTGTAACCTCACCCAGTGACAAAATCAAACCATTCTATGTGACACTTCTTATAGCTGGTCATAGGCTCAATAATCAAGTCATAGACTCAGAGCATCGAGATAATGTGATGCCTGCTAAAGTAGCTCATGCCTTAGGTTTGACCCTCACACACACTTATGGATCTTGTTACTCTATGGAGAGTAAGGAAGTGCCCTTGGTCGGAAGAATTAAAGATGCACAAGTGGCTTTTGCTACTTTGCCTGAGAAGAAAGTTTTGGCTACTATCTTAGTAGCAGATATTCCTCCTTCATACGGGATGTTGCTAAGCAGAAACTTCTATAAGGATGTAGGTGGAGAAATTCAAATGGATTGGTCACATGCACTCATACCTATTAATGGGCAAATGAAGAAGCTATTGCCTGAGAAGCAATCTGAGTATATTGTACAAAAAACGGATGATCCCAAAGCACAAATACTCTATGAGGATATGGGGCATGGCAACTACATGATTATGTCTCCTGAAGAAATCCAACTCCCCAAAGTGTCACCTAAAGATCCTAATGGTGTTTGGATTTTAGAGTTTGATGGAAGTTGTTCCTCAGCTGGTTCTGGAGCTGGTGTCATATTGGTGTCACCTGAAGGAAGCCTTCATCCTTTCTCATTCAAGTTACAATTTGAAAATACCAATAATACAACAGAGTATGAGGCTCTCATTCTTGGACTATAGGTGGCAAAAGAACAAGGTGTGAAGAATCTTCTAGCTCGTGGGGATGCGGAATTGATTGTAAAGCAAGTTAGAAACCTCTTCCAGGTGAAAAATGGAAGGTTGAAACATTACAGAATCAGGTTGGGGATTCCATTGAATTTCTCATGCTTTCTCCATCAAGCAATACCTAGGAGAAGAATACTGTGGGGCTGATTCATTAGCAGTCTCTGGGTCACTGCTTATACCTCATCCTGACTTTTCCCAAGATAAGTTCACCATTGAGATGATCCATCGACCTAGTGTACCTGATAATACAAATAACTGGCAAGTTTTCAATAATGATCAACACTTGCTTTCTTTCTTAGAACTCAAAGATAATTTTGAACAATTATACTTTGAAGGAAGTGATAACTTGCCTCGTGAAAGTGTGCCCTTTGACAAAGCAGCCACTCAAGGAGAAGAAACGGATCAGGATGGATGTATCAAACTCAAGGGAAACAAGATCCCTAAAGGATTGGTGAGTTTAGAGGAACTATTTGATAAACACGACAGGTATGTAAAGTCTAGAGCTTCTACTGGACCTCAACAATCAGCTGAGTATGAAAAATTAATATTGGGAGTTCTACTGACCCTAAGCTCATGAACATTGGAAAATGTTACACAACAGATGAGAGGAAGAAAGCAATTGATCTTTTAAAGAGGTATAAGGATGTTCTTGCCTACTCTTATGAAGATTTAAAAGCTTTCCAACCAAAAGAGATGCAGCATTTTATTCCTCTCAAACCTGGAATTAAGCCTTTTAAACAAAAGCAGAGGCAATACAATCCCAAAATAGCTGACACAATTTTTCAAGAAATACAGAAGTTGTTGAAAGCCAAAATCATTTTTCCTATCCATCATTCAACATGGATTGCCAATATTGTACTGTTAGAAAGAAAATGGTGAGATTCGTATTTGTGTTTACTTCAGAATCAATCAAAGCTTCCTTGAAAGATAATTATCCTTTACCTATGATGGATCAGGTCTTACAAGCAGTAACAGGATCTGAAATGTTGTCTATGCTTGATGGATTCTCAGGATATAATCAGGTAGAAGTTAATACTGCAGATCAACACAAAACAACTTTCACTACCCCTTGGGGTACCTTTGCTTACAAGAGAATGCCTTTTGGGCTCATTAATGCCGGTGCTACTTTTCAGAGGGCTATGGATCTAGCTTTTGGAAGTTTGAAAGGGAAGTGTATTGTTGTATACCTTGATGACTTGACTGTGTATTCTAAAACAAGGGCAGATCATTTTCAACACTTGGAGACAGTTCTGCTAAGATGTAGAGAACATGGGATCTCTTTGAATCCTAAAAAATATGTCTTTTGTGTCACAGAGGGGAAATTATTAGGGCACATCATCTCCAAAGATGGTATTAAGATTGATCCTGAGCGAGTTCAAGCTATTCAGCAAATTCCTCTCCCAACCAGCAAAAAGGGCGTGCACTCTTTCTTTGGTAAGATCAATTTTTTGAGAAGATTCATCCCTGATTTTGTAGAACTAACTCTGAATATCTCCCAAATGATGAAAGGAAAACAAACGTTTGGTTGGTCTTCTGAAGGGAAAGAAGCCTTTGAAGATATTAAAAGAGCCATTGCTAAAACTCCTGTTTTAGCATGTCCAGATTTTAGCAAAGATTTTATTATCTATTGCTACGCCACAGATAACACCTTGGCTGCGGTTTTGACTCAGGAAGATTCTAATGAGCACGAACTCCCAATTGCATTTATGAGCTATATTCTAAAAGATCATGAGTTAAAATATACCATGATGGAAAAACATGCTTTTGCAGTGGTTAAAGTTGTTAAGCAGTTTCATTTTTACATTCTTAACTCTCACTCCATGGTGTTGGTACCAGATACAACTGTTAAGTCAATTCTTACACAGCAGGAATTTGGATCCAAGAGAGGGAACTGGGTGGCTAAGGTTCAAGAATATGATATTGACATCAAACCAACCAAGCTCATCCGTGGAAAAGGCCTTTGTGAACTCATCGCTGAAGGAGCTAGACATGAGTTACTGGAGGATAAAATTGGTCTTCCTACAGTTCTGTTTCTTAGCTCAGTTGACGAATGGTATGCTGATATCGCCCATTTTCTCACCTATGGAGAATGCCCCTCTCATTTGACTGCCAAAGAAAAGAGGACTGTTAAACTAAGGTCAGTGCAATATGTGTTGTGGGAAAACACCTTGTTTAAACGTGGGTTAGATGGAAGGTTTTTGAAATGTGTGGACAAGGAACAACAGAAAAAGCTACTCTCAGCTTTTCATGATCAAGCATGCGGAGGGCACTACTCATCAACCGTCACTGCTCATAAGATACTTCGTGGAGGATATTACTGGCCTACCTTGTTCAGAGATGCATCCAAGTGGGTTGATAAATGTGAGGCTTGTCAGACTTTCGTGGGTAGACCCAAATTGGCCTCTTTGCCTCTTAAGCCGCTTGTAATTGAAGAACCTTTTCAACAAAGGGGGTTTGGACTTCATTGAACACTTAATCCCTCTTCTAGTGCTGGTCATACTCATGTATTAACTGCATGATTATTTCACCAAATGGGTAGAAGCCATTCCAAAGAAAGAGTACTACTTCAAGTGGTGTGCAGCTTCATCAAAGAAAACATCTTGGTAAGGTATGGTGTACCAAACAAGATCATGACATGATAATGCTTCAAATTTTTCTTCAACCGAGATGATGGATTTTTGTTATGGATATGGCATCTCTCCGCTCACTCTTTAGATTACTATCCTCGGGAAATGGACAAGCAGTAATCCACTAATAAAAATCAGGTGACCATAATAAGGAAATTAGTCAATGAGTCTCAACGAAACTCGGAACAAGAAACTCTATGATGCTCTTTGGGGCAGACAGATCACACCTAAGAGAGCCATTGGAATGTCTCCTTTTCAAGTGGTATATGGAGTAGAAGCTCAATTGCCAAGAATAAAGGAGCTTGCACACCAGCATCTAATGAAGGCCATTGAAGATACCAGCTTCAATGATGCTTTGATAAGAGAATAATGTACCTTCACAAATTGAATGAGGATAGATTGAAGTCACTGATAAGATATCTGCTCATCAACAAAAAGTTAAGGTCCATTTTGATAAGAAAGCCAGTTCGTAGATTTCCAAGTTGAGACACTGTTTTGTTGTGGGATAAAAGGCATGAACCTCGTGGCAGCCATGGCAAGTTTGATTCCCTTTGGCTCGGACCTTTCAAGATCAGGCACTTTGCTGGTAAGAATTCTTTTTACCTTGATTATATGGATGGTTCTTCTCTCCCACTTCCTTATAGTGGGCAGTACCTGAAATTGTTCAAGTCATAGGTGATTAGGGAGTCCTTTGTATATTCTGTACAACGTTTTGTTTTTCTTTCCCTTTGTTTTGGTGTGTTGTCCTCTGTATTGGTTTGATTCGATGACTCCATTGCCCAATGGATAAGGTACTAGTCTACTTCCCCGAGTTTTGTCTAAGTTCTTACCTTGTCTCATTCCTTGAATTTATGCCAAGTCATCCCCAAAAGGAGCCAGCTGTTGTCCACTCAAAATTCCCCTGCTCTTAAGAAAGTGAAAATTTAAAATTTTGAGTTTAAGTGTTTTCTCTTGTGCTGATAATGTGAAAAGCCAAAGAAATTGAGAAAATCTACGTTTTTGGGTCATTTTGTGTGTTTTTCGGGCCTGTCAGACATTTTTGTCCCGCGTGTCCCAAGTTCAATTGGGCCCTCTGTTCCCCGATCGGCCGGTTTACCCGAAGTCTGTTCTTTTCGCCCGTCAGAACTTTTTGTCCCAAATGTCCCAAGTTCACCCGACCAATTGTTCCATTTTCGTCCGATTCGGCCGAGCCGTGTATTTCACGTACTTTTGTCCCACGTGTTCCAAGAGCATTTGTGCATCTTTTCCCCACTTCGCCCGAATCGGCTAAGCCGCGTACTTCGCGCTTTCACGTCCCACATGTCCCAAATGAACCAAGTGCCATTCGTGCTAATTTTTCCCGCTCTACCCGAATATCTTGCTTATTCAATTTGGTAGGTATGTATTAAATGCGCATTCATTGCCTTTCTCTCTCCTAAACGGCTATATAACGAGCGAACCCCCTATGCATTTTGCACACTACTTTCCTGCTATCTTTTGCTCGAACCCTTGTAATCTAAATTCCCGCGCGTCCATTTCCCTCTCTGTAATTCCTTCCCGAGTCTAGCTTACAGCTCTGCCTCCGAATTACTATCAACATGAAGATCAAATTTCAGGGGCAAGAACAAATCTCACCACTAGAGTCTTCGATCCCCGATATCGGGACAAGTGAAGTTCGCCATCTTGACTTTAGTGATTTTTGGTCAAGGATGATAGATGCGAACCCTACACCAATGGCATAGATGATTCATGACAGCGGTTTGGCTTTCGCTGGTGGTTTCCCAATCTCTGTGCAATGTGCAGATACAGTGCTCTCATGCGGAGCTCATTTCAACCCTGATTCGAGCGAATTGACCAACATACACGGGGAGCTCATCACCAAACTTGACACTGCCACCATTGGCACTGCACTGAGGATTCCAGAAATGGATAATGCCATAGTTGTCTCCCAGAATCAAGCACAGGCCCTGTTCAATCAAGACAATGACAACTACAAGGTGCGGGTGGCGAAGTCTTGGCTTAAAAACCCTAAGAAGGGAGCATCTCGCCTATCCAAGACCCTTTTTCAAGCAGATTTCAATGAAGAATTGTCGATTTCATAATCCTACTGGCTCGGGTTATGGGCTTGCCCTCTACTAATGAATTTCATTTCTGGATGTGCCCGCTCATCAACATGGTGTGCGAAGGAACTCAAAATATCAACTGGGTAGAAATTATCAGCATGAACCTAGCGGAGCAGCTGTCCAATGTGTAGCAACGAAGAAATTCTATATGACTTCATACCTGATGTACACTCTGGTGGCATCAAGGCAATGGTTTGGATTCTCTTACATTGATGCTCACAAGGCTGATCCTGTGTATGCCTACTACCCGCAGTTCACCCTAGAGACCAGCAATCGCAACTTCCGAAGGGTGAATGATGCCTTCACCATGTACATGGTCAGACTTCTTGAGGGTGACACTGCTAGAAGATTTTCTGATGAAGCCATGAATCTAATATCGCACTACGGTGCCTATTTTATTCAATTCAGAAAATTTTCTTATATCAGGCTAGCTGGCTATGAGAGCACCCCTCTGAGGCTTCCTATGTTCTGCAGTGACAAGATGGCTCTGATAGAAGTATGCAGCAATTAGATAAATTGCATAGAACCTGCAGAGACAAGAAAATTACCGGTTTGCACTTCCCCATCTCTTTGGGAAACTACACTTGTAAAACAGCCCTGGACGCACAGAATATAGAAAGAGCCCTGGCTCCCATCACTGTCCATTTCTTCAAGCCAAGAACTTGCTTCGACTTGAAGAAGTTCATTGAGCAGAACATTAAGATAACATATCATCATAGGGAAGATACAGAAGACTATTGGGCTGACTGTGCCGATGATTTTGAGGCTAGAAGGAGGCATTATGGTAGGTTCTCTCTACAATTGATCCAAGAACTCGGCTTGTACCAAGTTCCTGAAGGACTCAAGGATGACAACTCTGATCTATACTCATATGAGTATGACAATGTGGTTAAGCACACTCCCTTGGAGGACTTGGATTGGTTTAAGAAAGAGAAAGATGATTTGGCCGAGATCCTGGCTCCAGTCTTAGTCAGGACTAAGATCTGGTTTGATAAGAAAGTTCGAGAGCTTAGGAGGCACTCAGGAGAATCCTCCTCCAAGGATGTTTCAACACCAAGGAGGGAAGCATCGACTCCAAGATCAGACACACCTGTGCAAACCCCTCCTGCCTCATCAACTCAAGGACCTGTAGCTTCTACTCCTTCTTCATCCACCCAAGTATACCAGAAGAAACTCAAAGAGGTTAAGAAGGAGCCTGTGGAAGAAGATCCCCAGAGAAAGCAAGCAGAATTACCTTTGGGATCAGAGAACATTATTGTTCTCAGTGAAAGTGAAGAGAGTGAAGTGCCAGCTCCTTCAAGCGCTCCTGAAGCTCCAACGGATAAAGACAAGGAAGTCCAGAGCACCGAACTTCCAAGTGCTATTGATTCCTCTGCACCAGTTGTCTCAAGCGCCCCACTCATGTCTCAACTCGAGACAACAGCTGTGCAAACCTTGAGCGCCATGAGCTCTCTGTCTCTTGGTCCTCTTGCCCCTCCTGCTTCTTCCTCCTCCTCTTTTGCATGGGTGCAACCTTTTGTCGACAGTAGGAAGAGGAAATCTTCCTCTCGGAGCTCAGGGCCAAATTTTGATGTTGTGGCAGCCTTGTTAGGCACTACTCCTCCTTCTCATGCCAAAAATCCGAATCACCTCCAGGATAGTGTCTGATGCTCAGGGTCAGCAATTCCTGGAGATTGCTAAGCCTACAGTAGATAAATTAGAGCAGGACTTATAGGCATCTGACCTAGAACTCTCAAGGATTCCTATGGGAGAGTCTACCCCTGAAGGTGAGATCCACAACCTCCAGGAAACAGTCACAAGAGTCATTGGGAGGGTAGAAAAAGGGCAACAAACTATTGAACAATTGGAGGAACAAGCCCAGATTCTCACAGGTTTTATCAAATCTCTTTTGTCTAAGGACAAAGTTTTGGACCCTACCCCATTGACTACCCTTCCGCCACCTGTAATTTTGAGCCAAGATGAAGTACAGAGTATCAAAGACATGCACAAGTATTCCATCTATGGCAGAGCTATGGAGGCCATGGTGGAAGATATGCTTGTTGCTGGATTAAACTTCATCGATGAAGCTTTCAAACTCCATGGAAAAGTGAACAACTTGCAACAAAATCTCTCTTCCACTATTGGGATCATAGATAAAGAGCTTAAACTTTGGAGCAGTTGCATAGTGGACCTCAGCCTCATGGGACAGACCGATGAAAACATTCTTTTGATTTGCGCGAGTAAGGTTTTTGATGATGCAAAGGATAATCTGTCAAAATCCTGGGTCTACAACATGGAGTGGAAGATCAAGGTCCCGAGGAGGCTTCGGAGAATTGAAGAATAAATTGCAGTAGGGGAGAGGCTTTCAAAACACTACTTGATCTCGCTTTCAAAGATATACATTGTCATCTTCAAGATGAAACTTCTCGTGTGTCTCTCCCTCCTACAAGAAATCAAAGCTCAATTCGAGCTTTTTCAAAGGAAATATATTCAAGGAAAGCTCCATTTCCAAAGAGAAAATGAAGGAGATATGCTCTCTTCAATCTGCCATTAAAGAAGCAAATAAGGACTATCATACTCATGTCGAGTTTGATAAGGAAATGGAGAAGTGCCTCGATTTTGGACCCAATCTACAGCCAACACGTCAGTCCCTCGTGGCAGAGACATAGCCGAGGCATCAAGAGATTCGCATAAAGGATTTTGAAGTCAAGGGGTCCCTCCCACCATAAGCACCTGTCTTCTTCTCCTTATTCTTCTCTTCTCTTCCAATTCTTTCTCTCGATTTATCAGTAATAAGTCGAGGTATTGCGATTGGCAATCCTTAACTAATCTTTAGTTAAAAGAAGTAGTTACCGAGAGTAACTGATTTGTAAACTATATAATGGCCTCTCCTCGCCATTTTGAAGGAGGAAGAACTTGGCTTATTTTCTGAAAGTGTAAATAAATCATAAAGAAATCAATACAGAAGGGCTTTTCATTCTTCGTCTATCTGATCTCTTTTATCCCTAATATTTTCATTTAATCTTGTTAAGAACATTTGTCTCGTTTATGATAAGAAGCTTTGTATTCTTGCAGATGTTATTTATAGAACTTTGTGTCTTTTAAATTTCATCTTACTAAGTATGATACAAATGATCTTGTTTCAATTCACTAGTAATTCGCATGCATAAAGAATTACTCACATCTATAATTCTAAGTTTTTCCTTTCTACTCATTCTCGTTTCTCATTCCTCACCCTTTTGTAATTAATGATCCTTATAGAAAACACTTTCATAATATCCAAGTCCAACAAAGAAAATCATGTTTTGTATATTTGTAAATAGGTTCGCTTTTGAATAAGGGAACCTCTCCCATTAAAGAGGAGGGACTTCTTGTCCCCCGACCGTTGCTCTTCGTGAAGTACCAACACAATGTCAACATCATTTATTCTAATATGATTATATCCAAAATGTAAATCAATCTTAGAAAAAAATTAGCACCATTTAGTTAAACTAATAAAACATCAAGTATAGGTAAAATGTATATATTTTAATAATTAGTTTATTCAACTATCTATAATCAATATTAAATCTCATAGTCCCATATTTATTTTTCACGAACAATAATGGAGCACTCCAAGGAGAAATACTAGGTCTAATATTTCCTTGTTTCAATAATTTATCCCATTGTATTATTAGCTTAGCTAATTCATGTATAGATTGTTTATAAGGTGCCTTTAATGAAAGGAACGATAACCAGATCGTACCAAGCCAAGAACACAAATGCTAATCAAACACCACGATCAATAAGATGAAAGCAATTCACCATAATAGCTTTACATAAAACCTTTGCAAATAAATGAACAACAATATCATATATTATTATGGAACTCAATGCAATACATTGAGAATGGGCCTTGCTTAAATAGGTAAGGAATAACAATCTAAGAACCAGTCAAGGTCGTAGATCAAGCCATAAATCAAGGAAATAACTAGTCATCAAAGAACTAGTCAAGACCATAGATTTAGGAGAGAACTAGACATCAAAGATCTAGTCAATACCATAGATCTAGGAAAGAACTAGTCAATACCATAGATCAAGGAAAGAACTATACCTAATAACTAGATAATATCTCCTAATATCTAAATAAGATAAAAGAAACATCCACACACATAAGTGGGTGAGGATAAATACAATAAAGGTAAATAAAGTACCTAGGTGAACATGAGCTAAGGTAAATACCTACTCTAACACCCCCCCTCAAGTGAAGCTAGGGGCCAAAATAGATGTGGCATGTCCACAATATGAGTCCCGACAACTAGGCCTGATGAGGTACTCATGTACAATAACTGGGAAAAAAGGGACACCGCAAGGTACCCAAAACCAGTAACAACAAAGTAAAGAGAGTAAAGACCTACTCCAAGGCATCCCAAGAAGCTCGGCTCAAAAAACTTGTACAATGTTGAAGAAGTTTGGTGTGCACTATGGTCTGAATCCACTACTCGATCACAAAACTCAAAAACAACTAACACTGGCTCCACCATAATAGCTCCATACAAAGAGACTGTCAACGGAGTGATGTCAAAAGTACAAAAAAACACCAAACATAATTCGATCAACTGCTGCAAATAGGTGTGCCATGATCCAAGAATAATAACCAAAGCAACAAGGCAAGGACACAAACTCTAGAGTGTCACGATCCAAGAAAAGCCAAGGTAACAAGGCAAGGACACGAAACCCGAAGAAGCAAGATCAACACCACACCCTCCCATATTGCTAAATGGGTGGAGTGACACTATAAATCTGTATGATTTGTCAAAACAACTACTCGAACACTAAAAAACTAACACTGGAATGCACCACTAAAAATCCCCATAAGATATACTGTCAACATGCCAAAAGTGTCAAAAATACAGATACAAAATCTCTCAACAAACAATAGAGATACACTACACCTACTAAAGATAAATGCTCAAAACAAAAAGTATCACAATGCATAAGGTATATAAAGTGGAGCAAGAGGCCGAATGGTGGAGGAGCCACGCCTGTAGAGTCCTCTCAATGAATGCCTATGTCGCCGCCACAAGTGATCAGATATCTACCCCAAATCAACACAGATGGATAAAGAAGATGTCTGCATATGACTTGGTGTAAAATGCACAATGGGTGCATGCAAAAGAACATCATAATGTGTGTCAGGTTGATCATGTCTGATAACTGAAATCTCAGGTTTCTCAAGCCTGAGTGAAGGTGCAGAACTCATGTGTTGCTCATGATCCTCAGAAAGAGTCAAGCGAACAAAAAAGGAGCTCTATCAATGTGTGATCCCAATGAAGTATCTTGCTCAAAACCAATGTCATGGCAAGAATTACACTTAACATGTGGAAGAGAGGAAATAATACCCCGTGAATGTCTACTAGTGACTCCTCTAGTGAGACCCATGGAACGGAGCATGCGAGAACTGAATGTACTGGTATGCTTCTTAAAAAAGCCATGCAGCTAAGCAGAAGTAGGATACACAACATGTGGTACTGTAATAGGCACAGATGTGGAAGAGCATGCAGTAACAAGCCTCATAGGTTTAGAAGCATCAAAAGCAGGTTCAAGCTCAAAGAATGGAAGATTAATGTTAGTGGTTACAAGAGCAACAACTACAATTAGACTAGAGGCATGGATTTGGTTGTCCACAATATGATGGTGATGTTGTAGGCTAGCAAGTTTGTTCTACAGAAGTGTATTATTGTATCCTTATCATGAATGAGTGATTGTAGAAGAGAATTTCACTTCTTGAGTGATCTATTTTCTTCCAAAATTTTACAATATCCTCTTGAAGTCCACATACTTTAGAGAAAAGCATATCATTCTCATAATCCATGATAGGTACAAATTGTAACTCCCAAAAATTTAGGATGTCGGGCTCAGCCGAAATTGCGTCCACAATTGATTACAACACTCCTCCATATTTGGCACTTTATAATTATAGTGTAAGTCTTAAAATAAATATTTCCAATGGAAAGAACATGAAAAAATAAGCACTTTTGCAAAAACGACACTCAAAACATGAGTTACCGATCAAAAGTTACAAACTTTTTAATATTTTGCTCTGTTATTTATTTTAGGTCCCACTAAAACAAAACAAAATGTTGTTGCCTTCACCACACAAATAAAATTAAAGGGGGCTGAAGTTAAGCACCTACTAGTAGGAATCACAAGCTTTAATCCCTCATATGACCATACCATGTGACCAAGGGTTAAGGATTTTAATGGGTGTTTTCTATTTCTAGTATTGCTGAAAATAGCAACCTACGGATTTTCCCGAAATAGCAAAAAACGTGCACAACATCTGTGGACCCATGCCAAAAAGGAAAAGATCTCAAAACCTTCCTACGTGCAAACCAAGACAAATACATCGCAATGTAAAAAATTTCTCTAGTGCATATCTCGAAAAACCTAACAGACCCAAAAAATAATCCCGCGATTTCTTTTCTAGTGGGCATGAATACCAAGCGACTCACGAGTGCTTCTTTGCGAAAAAAATGACTGCTTTACAGAAATGGCTGAGTTTACAGTCAATCTTAGGGTTTTCACACCTTCCGAATCCAATGGAAGCCTCTTTTTTCCATAAAAATTCATGCAGCAACAACATACGACCAAATCCCAAATATATGAATACATAAATAATTTATTTGTAAAATAAAACTTACAGATGGATGTCAACAGCAATCTCGCTCTGATACTATGAAAGGAACGATAACCAGATCGTACCAAGCCAAGAACACAGATGCTAATCAAACACCACAATCAATAAGATGAAAGTAATTCGCTAGAATAGCTTTACATAAAACCTTTGCAAACAAATGAACAACAATATCATATATTATTATGGAACTCAATGTAATACATTGAGAATGGGCTTTGCTTAAATAGGCAAGGAATAACAATCTAAGAACCAGTCAAGGTCGTAGATCAAGCCATAAATCAAGGAAATAACTAGTCATCAAAGAACTAGTCAAGACCATAGATTTAGAAGAGAATTAGACATCAAAGATCTAGTCAATACCATAGATCTAGGAAAGAACTAGTCAATACCATACATCAAGGAAAGAACTATACCTAACAACTAGATAATATCTCCTAATATCTAAATAAGATAAAAGAAATATCCACACACATAAGTGGGTGAGGATAAATATAATAAAGGTAAATAAAGTACACATTTAACACTAGTTCAACTCTCGGAATGAGATCAATAACATGTTCTATGGGTCTCCTAGGTGGTAACTCATCAAAATTAGAAGGAAATACCTTAATAAATTCTTAGCCTATTGAGTGAACATCTATTTGTAGTTTATCATTTTATTGAGTAATCAAAACACATAAAACATTACATTATTCTTTAAGAATTGTTTGAAGTCGAACATAAGAAATAGTTTTTAAAGTCAATTGTATTTTTTTGTTCATTGCAAAATATGAGTAACTTCATATTGATCTTGAATGCATACTTGTTTATTTTCGCAATTGATAAGAGCATGATTATTTTCTAATCAAGTCATACCTAAAATGGCATCATATTGACCTAAGTTAAGTACATGAAAATATTCATGAGATATAATATTATCAATTTGAAAATACGAGTCTTCCACTAAAGATCTTGTTTGTCTTGCTATCCGTCCATTAGCCATCTCTACAAATGCCTATGGATTTGTTTTTTCTCGGATTTTTTTCATTTTTTTAACTAAGTTTGGTGATATTAAACTATGATTGCTACCTATATATATCAAGAAGACAAAATTTTCATTATTAATAATTCCTTTTACTTCAATCAATGAAACTTGTTTATGTACAATACCTATATCAATAGTGGTATAAAATTTCATATTTTGGTTCCCTTCCTTTGATTTATCATCAATTTTCTGATTTTTGTTCTTATCCCAACTCTTCTTTTTCTGAGGACAACCCCTAGCAAAATGGTTACCTCCACAATTCCAACATTTAATTTCTTCTGGTTTAGTTTTAACATAATCATATTTCCTTTGTTGATTTCAATATGAGTATGATTACACTTAACAGTTTCATTGAATGGTCTTTTTCTATTTTTAAAATGAAAGTTGGAATTCTTTTTCTTATAATATTATTTCTTTTGGTGAACAACCGTTTTATATTTTTCAAAATTTTCAAATATTTGAGTAGCCTCATCAATAGAAGTAGGTTTCCCACACCACACACTAGCCTTATATTTCTCTCTTAAACCATTAATAAATATTATGACTCTATCATCTAGGAAAATGAAAGGCTCAAATCTATATAGATTCTTAAACGTTTGTTTATACTTGTTGAAAATTTTTAAACATTGTCTTAAATCAAAGAATTCATTTTGTCTTTGTTGTAATAAATGTTCAAATAAATACTTCTTCCTAAACAAAATTTTAAACTTATTCCATGGGACTTTATGGGATTTTTTTTTCGATCTTAATGCATCTTCCCACCAATTAATGGAAAAAGTATTCAGTTGATAAGAATCTATTTGTGTTTGGCCTAACTTACTAGTATTTTGTAATTAAAAATATCTTTCTAAACTAGTTAACCAAGTTTTGGTCTATTCTCCTATCCCTACTTCCCCTGCATATTCAGGTAACTTAATTTTCCTAGCAAAGTTTTGTATTTCCTTATAATTCTTATTCAAACTTGTTTGTGCAACACTAGAGGAATCAAAAGAACAAGAATAATCATTTGTTTTATTAGAAGTAGAATCCTCATCCGAAGAAGGTTGTTTTCTCTTTCTTATCTTCTTTTTTAATTTACTAGATTTATCATATTTACTCTTAGTTTCTACAAATTGTTTGTTCAACATTTCTAATTGCAGTTAAATGGTTTACTTTCCGTCCCAACTTCTAGTTTTGGCATTCCAATTTCATTGTAATCCATGTCATTTTGAGAGTGCATTCCTCCTAGTACTGATTTGGCTCCCATTGTGTCTACACAATTCATCCTTAATGAAAAATCACCACAATCTAATCATTTATTGATGTCACTTACAATATTAAGTGCTTCATTTTTATAATGTCTGCATTAATAACAATTTTTAAGACAATACTCCAAGATTAAATCAAAGAATTTAGACAATAATTTACCCACTATGAATGAAATCACCTACCATAAATGAAATGAGAAGTTTCCACAAAACATGACAACCTATTCTATAGATGTAATTAAATCTATCTAATTCATTAATATAAATGGTAACATATAAATAAATTCACAACATATCCATATATTAATCATAATTGACACTTTTTGACAATGAAATTAATGTGATATTAATACTTATCAATATAATGATTTTTTCGAATACTATTACTATTAAAATAAAATATAAATAATTCTAAGAACCGAATACAAGAAAAATAAATTATTATTTAGGATCTAATTAAATATTATTTTATTTAAATTTTAGTATAATATATATTTACCAATCCATTTTTTATTTATTTATTTATTATTATTTATTTGAAGATATCCAATTAAAATACCTGAAATGTATATACATAATCTAGGTTATATGCCCAAATTTAATATATAATTATATATTTACCTTACGCATTTAATAGATGATGTTTTATAAATAGATTATATGTATGTATATAGGGACATGCACTATAACCCTACCCTAAATGGAAGTTCCACATACAATATAAGCTAATGTGTTAATACACTAATATACCCGTCATTGGGCATGGTTTTATACAGTGAAAACAAAAGTACTATATAATTATGCTAACCCATGTGGAATTACGGGGCAAAAGCATTATAGCCTCTAAAATGTCTTATTTAGTAGGAGGGAGGGATCCATTTATCAAGGAGTAGAAAACTATTATTTACACATCAAATATTGTAAAGATTTCTATCACTTTATCTTAAATTACTTATGTAAATACATGGAAGCAATAAAAGATTAATTCTATTAAAGGTAAATAAAAATTTATAACGGTTTTAGAAATAATTTTAGGGAATTAAGTGTAGTTAACAAGAAATCAAAATAGAATTCACATCGTGGCTCAATAAAAATGGGTTTTCCATTCTCTTAATATGAAAATGAAATTTACCAATTATAAAATGTATTTTGTTGTTTAATTTATATTTATTTTTTTTTTTTTTTATTTTAATGGTATTAAGGTTATTTATATTATTATTATATAGAAATGAAGAGTAATGTGTCAACATTATAAATCTTGATTTAAAGTTATGATATCAAATGAAATACAACCATTTACCCAAACTAAAATGGTTTTTAAATACAAAAATCTTAAATTTAGAGGAATAAATAAATAAACTCCTAATCTATAATGCTAGACAAAAGGATTGGATAAAGTAGGTTATGATTAGCTCAAGAACTGTTAAATCTTCAAACCCTAATTCCCTAAAACAAGGTTGAATTTAGCCTAGGTTTGAGTTTAGCCTATGGTTTGAGTTTATATATATATATATATATATATATATATATAAGCTTTTATCCACAAAATATTCATGTTTTTATGTCAACCAATTAATTTTTTGTACATCACATTCTATTTTTATATTAAAATTTCATATTTCATCAATGTAAATATTAAATTACTAAAACATTCACATAACCACGTATTTACATAAGACCAAGGTTTATCTTGTATTTTAATAATTACATAATTTTAGAGGGAGACTTATCTCGAGTCAATTATTGAGTAATTTGATCCAATAATTCTAATGCACACTCTGCAATGCATACACCCACTATGGCCATACTATTGAGAGGAAATATTATACATCATGTGTATTTTATCGCTTTCCTGCCAGAACCATCCGAGTTGTACATCAGAACCTCGGTTAGGTCACCCTCAGGCCCCTTTCTCTTTTGACACTTCTTGTGTACCCTTTTCTACATTGGAATCACCATAGATTAAATCTATGATGTAATTAAAAATACCTCTAAAAAATCACTTGTAATTAATCCCCCATAATGTTTTTTTTTTTACTTTCATATTCCTTTTTTATAATATTTTCATGGGTATTTATGAACCACCACAATGGTCCCACACATTTTCAATTTAATTAATAGTCTTTAGTCAAATGTTTAGGTTATTAACTCCCACATTTATTTTTCAATATTTTATTTTAATATCTTGGCTCTAAATAATCTGAAATCAAACTTTTATTCAATATGTCTCGCAACCGCAATTAGAAAAAAACATGTCTCGCAATTCTAAAATGAAACCCTAAATTCAAACCTTCCCACAACCCTAAGATAAGAGATGGCGAAGGGATTGATAGCGGCAGAAGGAACAAGACAGACCATACAAAGAGTTAGGACCTCTCATGGATCTACCTTACGTTTGGAAAAGATCTTGTCTTTGGCGGCGTAGAGGCAAAAATACAACAAACATGATAAGGATCCACTTGCTGGACACAATGCGGTTCATTCAAGGACTACTAGTAATACCAAGTTGTGTGGAAACAAGAAAATAGGGCCCCTTCCCCTCATGCAATGAATGTCACATCCCAAACCTGCGTGAATGGGAAACATGGACCAGGACCTAGTGCCCATGTTGTTAAAAACTACAATGGTGCTCCCCTCACCGATAGAGAAATTGATGATCAAGAGGGCGACAAATTTGGAGGCTTACTACTGACACTATTTCTAGAGCTTCTGATCTATGAGGATAGATGTGATACAGATACAAGACAAAAGGGGCGAAATGGGGAGGGATCCAGTGGTCCTTCTTTTGTTGATATTGTATCCAAACAATCAAAAACTAGTGCAAATACTACCATGAAGCCTACTACGAGAAACTTATATGTAACCTTTGGAGATGAAGTTCTCGAAACTGAATCCTTTTATCAAGATCATGCCTTGATTTACAATTTTTTCAGACTTTGGTCTAGCCTAGCTGTCCTACACGAATGGATCTCCAAACATTAGATCCCATTTCTAGAAGGAAGTGTTATCCAAAATGTGCCCCGTGCTCATTTTGTGGCTAACTCCTCTCATTCTTCCCTCTCTTGTGCCTCAGTCACAAAATTTTGCTTTTCAGGCACTCAAAACCTTCTGGAAATGGCATCATTGGATAGAGCTCTTTCTCAGCTTTCCAGAAAGGTAAAGTTTTCCTCCTAACTCCATGTATTTTTCAAGTTATGGCTCGGTGGAGTTTTTGTGGGAAATTTTCCCCTAGAAGGCCCGCAGCCAATCAGAACTCGCCACGTGTCCAGGCCAAAAATATCAAAGCGACCCGATTTGGCCCTGTTTTTCCCTAAAACTTCAAATCACCATATCTTTCGATCCAGAGCTCGGTTTTTCGCGTTCTTTATATCAATGGAAAGCTGGTGAAATTCTCTACAAGATTCCGAGGGTTAATTTTGCATTTTGGTGGATTTTGGAGAGAGAAAATCAAAAATGCTTCTGGCATGTGGTAATGGCCAGAAATGACGTTTCAACAACCAGTTTTAATGCAAAATGGGTCGCATTCTTCTTTAGCATGGCCAAAAATGTCAGGGCATGGGTCTGTAAGGACACCCATGCTGTTTTAATGCATCTTCATTCAATGGGGAATGGCTTCCACGTTTTTTACACGTTTTCCTCTCCTGGGCTCGACCCATGCATCAGTAAAAGCCGATTTGGCTCATTTTTTGAGGTGGAACATTTTTTTGATAACAAGCTTCTTCTTTCACCTTCAACAAGGATTTTTGCAAGTATCGTGCCTTCTTCATGATTGTAACAGTTTCTACCTCTTTGATGTTGCAAATGCAAGGATTTTGACAAAGAAAATGACAAATACAGCACTCTGTGATCAATTTTCAGTCCTTTGTTTGTATTGTCTTGCTTCATTTCAAACCTCTAATTGCATCTTATCAGCCTATGTATGATGTTTCATGTTGCATTTCATGAAATTGTGTCAATTTTCATGAACAAGAAGTGTTCACCACTCCTTTGGTGTATCACCTATTAGTTTAGTTTCAATTTTTGCACTTTCTATCTCTGTCTCCTTGGAATTTAGAGTAGGATTAGGATTCAAACCTCTACAATTGTGTAAATAACAGATCTGATCAGAGGAGTTTGAGGAACCAACCTCTAATCTAGAGATTCCTCTCTCATTTTACAAGTCCCACACTTGGAGAGAGGTTTCAATGTTGTGCAATCACACTGGATGCCTGAAACATCAACTTAGAAACCTGATTTGCATCCAGGGGTGCTGCTGATTTGTAACAATAGTTTTGGCATGCCCAGTGGGGGACCTTAGAGGTCTTCCACTTTATCTTTGATAGGTTGGTGTGTTCCTATTAAAGATTCAGCCTTTTGGAGGCACTTTCAAAAGCACATCTGGCGACTCCATTTGGTAAACAACTCATTCTCTAAGTTGCAAACCTATTTTCCATTCATTTCCATCCATTCTTCTTTCCATCATTTTCATTATTTTCCATTCCATGAAGTTGTGCAATCATGACTTCATTTCCATCATGGAATTCACATTTACAACAACAGTATATCACACCTCCAACATGTTTTACAAATCCTCCAAATCAGCATTTTGATCAAATTCAAAATCAGCATGTCTACCCATATGAGCAGCAGTGCCAAAGTCAGTTTGGTTGTGAAGCACATCAAGAACAAGGGTACGCATGCAATGAAGACAATCAAATGGAAGATGCAGATTTTGTGGAAAAAATCCAAAAGATGGAGGCAAATATGGTGCAATCAAGAGCAACATCTCAAATGAAGGCTTTCGAAATTAGTCAGGACTCCTTGTCCATGGGGAGGCCCTTTTCCAAGACACTTCAGCCCTCGAGAAGTTGGACTTTATGATGAAGATGCTGCCCTAACTTGCACAATGGACAAAGCAGAAATAGAGGCCTATACACTTGGTGTTGAACAACCTTGTCAATGGGTAAGTTCTACACCATCATCTAGTTTTTCTCTTCCCATTACTCAAGCAAAGATCATCTCATTTGGAATTTCAAATTCTAAATCCAAATCAATGATGCCCCAGAGTTAATTCCATTTCGCCATCCCCTAGTCTTCCACCCCATCTCAATTCTTCTTTCCCTTTCCTTCCAAACAGTCATCCCCTCCACAAGAGCTAACGGAAATACCCTCTCCTCCAAAGAAACAAGAGTTTCTACCTCCTCCACCACCACAAAAATTTCCAAATCATTTGAGTTACAATCCACTTCTCCTCTTGCATTCCCAAATCCATGTTGGGAGGATAAAAATCAGAATGCCACCAAGGAAAACAACAACGGAAAAGAAAAAGCCAAACAAGGATGAAGAAATTCGAAGTCTCAAGAGTTGGGCTCTTAAATTTGGGATGACAAAGATCCCCTTGATGGTTAAGCCTTTAGAAGAGGTTGGAGTTGGAAAACAAGTGGTGGTTAGGACTGAATTTGCTGCAGCAGAGAAGAGCAAAAAGAAGAAGCAGATCAGCAATCAGTTTGCTTAGAAAGTAGTTTCCATGTTAGCATTCTATTCGAAGAGAATGTTGATTCAATTCAAGTTACACAATCAGCCATGGAGGAAGAAAGCTCTGAAGAAGATCCTATAGTCCCAACTTGTCCTCTAGAGCAGCAGATCGAAGAGTTTGACTTAACGAACTTCGTGCTAGAGGAAGAGTTCTATCAAGAACAAGATTGTCTTCAAGTAGTAGAAGAGGGAGAAGCTGCTCCAAATCCAAAAGAAGAGGAGCACATTCTAGTTGTGGAGGAGAAAATTACAGATCCAAGGGCTTTGAGCGCAAAGCAGGCTACAAGAGAACCTTCAATTCTTCTTTCTACTTCATCTCTCTTGAGTTCTAGTGCTAAAGAAGAGTTTGATCCCTCAAACTCAATGTTGGAGGATGAAAGAAACCATGATGATCAAGTTACAGATCAAGAGGATACCATGGAGGAAGTTGAGCATTTGCAGCAGGACAACAATGAGGTAGTTTATCTGTCAGATTTGGAGGACTGTTTTGATGAAGAAGAACCGGTTGAGTTTCCACCATTCTCTCTTTCATCTTCCACATTTCAAATACTTGAGCCTCGATGTCATGAAGGACATCATTCATTTGCAGCAGCCTGCATCTTATAGTAGCTCTTTGGAACTAAGATTGGAAGATTTTAATCTTTCATGTTCTTCATTGGAAGAGGAGAAAGGGCAGAAAGGTTCTACCATTTCTTCCACATCACCCACCCAAGAAGGTCTACAAGAAGACTCCATTTTTGAGTTGAAAATCAGAGCTATGGGCATATCAAATGGATCATACCTTGCCTAATCAGGTATTTGGCTTTATTGGAGCCAAAGGAGAAGTCACAACCAGTCATGCTTGCTTCTAAGCATGAGGATGAGCTACAAAGAACCAAGGATCAGCTGTCATACCTCTCCAATCCAAATGTAGAACAACTAAAAGAGGTATTGAATTTGCCTTCAGCTGATACCTTGATGATTTGGGTGGAAGACCAGCTTCTTGTTGATTTTCCATTCATCCAATCAGCCATGTTCAATGCCAAATTAGTTGCATGGTTGCCAATTTTGAAGAAAGGAAGCTATTTTGCACAACCAGTTGCAGGGTTTGTTTAGCTCACCTTTGTTTCCATTAGGGTAGAGTAGGTAGGTTTGCTTTCAGTAAAAGAAGTGCTTGTGCACACTCTGCATGTTCCATTTGGAGCATGTATGATTTTCAGTTTTGTACATAGTTTTTGTGGTGCTGGTTTTGCTCTTGCACAGTCCATTTCAGTGGGTTTCCAAGTGGCTCGGAGAGGAGGTTTTCAAATTTCAGATCAGTTTGCAGGCTACAACTCATGACTCCATGCCCAATGGATGCTTCAGAAACTGGTAACTTCATCCAACAGGTAGATGACCCCTCTGAGTCACCAAAATTGTTATCCAAAATGTGCCCCCCTACTCATTTTGTGGCTAACTCCTCTCATTCTTCCCTCTCTTGTGCCTCAGTCACAAAATTTTTCTTTTCAGGCACTCAAAACCTTCTGGAAATGGCACCATTGGATAGAGCTCTTTCTCAGCTTTCCAGAAAGGTAAAGTTTTCCTCCTAACTCCATGTATTTTTCAAGTTATGGCTCGGTGGAGTTTTTGTGGGAAATTTTCCCCTAGAAGGCCCGCAGCCAATCAGAACTCGCCACGTGTCCAGGCCAAAAATATCAAAGCGACCCGATTTGGCCCTGTTTTTCCCTAAAACTTCAAATCGCCATATCTTTCGATCCAGAGCTCGGTTTTTCACGTTCTTTATATCAATGGAAAGCTGGTGAAATTATCTACAAGATTCTAGGGTTAATTTTGCATTTTGGTGGAGTTTGGAGAGAGAAAATCAAAAACACTTCTGGCACGTGGTAATGGCCAGAAATGACGTTTCAACAACCAGTTTTAATGCAAAATGGGTCGCATTCTTCTTCAGCATGGCCAAAAATGTCAGGGCATGGGTCTGTAAGGACACCCATGTTGTTTTAATGCATCTTCATTCAATGGGAATGGCTTCCATGTTTTTACATGTTTTCTCTCTCCGGCTCGACCCATCATTGTAAAACCCGATTTGGCTCATTTTTTGAGGTGGAACATTTTTTTGGATAGAAAGCTTCTTCTTTCACTTCAACAAGTGATTTTTGCAAGTATCGACCTTCTTCATTATTGTAACAGTTTCGCCTCTTTGATGTTGCAAATGTAAGGATTTTGACAAAGAAAATGACAAGCAGCGTAACTGTGATCAATTTTCAGTCCTTTGTTTGTATTGTCTTGCTTCATTTCGACCTCTAATTGCATCTTATCATCCTCGTATGATGTTTCATGTTGCATTTCATGAAATTGTGTCAATTTTCATGAACAAGAAGTGTTCACCACTCCTTTGGTGTATCACCTATTATTTTAGTTTCAATTTTTGCACTTTCTATCTCTCGTCTCCTTGGAATTTAGAGTAGGATTAGGATTCAAACCTCTCGCAATTGTGAAAATAACAGATCTGATCGAGGAGTTTGAGGAACCAACCTCTAATCTAGAGATTCCTCTCTCATTTTACAAGTCTCACACTTGGAGAGAGGTTTCAATGTTGTGCAATCACACTAGATGCCTGAAACATCAACTTAGAAACCTGATTTGCATCCAGGGGTGTCTGCTTTGATTTACAACAATAGGAAGGTTAGATCTCTACCCTTGTGCTAAGGGAATTTTTATTATTGCTTTTGAATCCATAGCTGATAAGGATCTCATTGCTAATCAACTTTGGATTTGCCAACAAAAATACCTTATTTTAAAACCCTGGTTCCCATCATTTAACCCTCTCTCTAAATATTTCTCCCATAAACTGATTTGGATCAGATTACCCCACCTACCTCTTCAATTCTGGGATCAAAAGTATCTAATATCCATAGGCAATACCTTGGGCAACATCATTAACATTGACTCCCAAACCTTTGATTACACACATACAACCTATGCAAGAATTCTTGTTGAGGTTGACACTTCAAAGGATCTTCCAGCTCACATTGAGCTAAAGGTGAAAAATAAAACTTGGACTTATCCCCTAGACTATGAGGGTCTACCTTTTAGATGTAGGAAATGTTTCTTTGGGGCATTCTGACTGCTAATTGTGAAGTGATAAAACATAAAAAGGAGAATGCTAACTGGTGGAAAAATGCCCTCCCAGAACATCTAGTTTTTGAACCTAAGAATATTTCTATTTCTAATGTTGAGGAGGAAGACATGCTGAAAATTGTCCCTGAAACACCTTTAAGAGAGATCAAGTCATTTGGGGTGAGACTCGGGGTCCGAAACACCTTGAAACAAAAGTGTTTGTAGCGGCTAAGGATAATGTTCCTCCTCAATCTCCTTGTTCGACAATATATACCGCCGATCATGGATCTTGAAGTTTTCATTCCTTTACAGAAAGCTTCTGATGAATGGATTACAGTACGTAACAAGAGGAAAACTATTTGCACAGAAAATAAATGTTAATTCACTGTAATTTTGCTGTTTGTTTGATGTTTTGTTGTTGTTCATTGTTTTTTTTTGGTACTTCTCTTAACAGAATGTTTTTCTTATTTTAGGATTTAATGTAAAATCCTATTCTTGAGCACCCCTTTGTTCTTTTACAATTGTTATATCTGAGTTTTGAGCCTTTTTGTACAAGGGTATAGTCCCTTTCAAAAAACTATCTAGCCATAATAAAAAAAACAAGCCTTTAAGTAATTAAATCCTTGGGGATTTGGTCACATCACATGAAGATTGATTTCGATAGTCATTCTAGTAAGAAATTGTGTTTGATTTGAAAAAAATCTATATGCTTGAATTTTTTAGCAAAAGTCTCTAATGTAGGATAGATGTCCCAACTTGATTTTTTCTATAGGGACGATCGACACTAGTGGCCAAGAATACTTATTATGTATATAGTTGTGACATTGAATACTTGGTCACATCATTTTTAGATATATTCATACAATTTTCTGGTATAATGTGGTGAGAGGCTTGTCGTATCTCAAAAAGGATACATACAAGTGTCCTAAATGCATCACAAGAAAACAACACATAACTTCCTTTTAGAAGAGTACTTATCAAGATCCGGTAAGCTTGATTTTGTTCATACCTTTATTTTCCATCTATTGCAACCTATTAATTTTGAATTTCATTATTTCATACTTTATGTTGATGATTATTCAAGAAAAGTGTGGATTTTTTAGCTTCGTAAAAAGTTGAAGATTTTGATAACTTCAAGAAGTTCAAAGTGTCTATTGAGAATGAGAATTATCACCATATCATATCTCTCCACTCGATCGATGGGGAATTCACAAGAACGAGTTCAAATAATATCCTGAAGCTCACAAGACTCATCAAAAGATGCCTCTTCCACATACAATGTAGAAAAATTGTGTTGTTAAGAGAAGAACATATACTATCATGGAAATGGTGTGTTTTATGATTGATGGTTCTATAATGTCAATGAAAAAATGGGCCAAGCAAGTGAATACCATAGTATAATTTTTGAACATAGTGCCCACTATTTCTCTTAATGGAGAAACTCCATATGAGCCACGGTTGAATCGAATCCATCCATTACACACCTCATAGTATTAAGGTGCAAAGAAAACATGCACATACCCAAGTAGTGTATAAAGAAGTTGGACATGAAATCATAGAAACTAATCTTCATTGGATACAATGAAGAAACTCTTTGGTACATACTTGATGGATATGAAGATAAAAAAGTTTACACTAGTAGATATGTTGAGTTATTTTAGAAGAAAGAAGTTGAGGCTTCTTCTATAGAATCACTTAATTTATGTAGCACATGTGTTGTGAAAATAGAAGTAGACATTGCCACTTATGATGGGAATGATGGTGATGATCAACCAAGACCAAAACCCACAGGAACAATATAGTGTATGTTGAAGTGGTGTACAAACATCATTCAAGATGCAAAGCTAGATGCTCTTTTGGATACATCCACCACTGGACCATAGAATCATAGTAAAGCTTGAGAAGAGGTAAATTTTTATTTGATGAGTAGATTTTTTGAATTTGTTGAGCCCTCTACTATCTAGGAATCCCTATAGTCAAAATCTTGGAAATATGCCATGGATGTTGAGTATCAATTAGTGATAAAAAAACAACACCTAACAGTTTGTCAATATTCCACTAGGGGGTATCCCATTAGTTACTGATGGATATTAAAAAAAATTACAAAGAAAATGGGACTATAGAAAAGTATAAAGAGAGACTGGTAGAAAAGAGGTATGCATAAAAGGAAGGTGTAGACTATGAGGATATATTTACTCCCATATCTAAGATCAAAATGATTAGAATGATATTTGAACTAGCTTCACAACTTGGATGAAAATTCCATTAGATGGATGTATAATGTGCCTTTTCTCAATGAAGATCTACAAGAGGAAGTCTACATGAATCAACTTGAGGGTTTTGTTTAGCCTATATAAGAAAAAAAAGGTATGTAGACTCATCAAATATCTATATGGCCTTAAATAGGAACCTCGTGCTTGTACAAAAAGATATATGACCATCACATTCAACATGGATTTGTGATAAATCTATATGATCCCAATCTCTACCTCAAGAGGAAAGGAGGAGAGATTGTGATAGTTTTTGTATATGTTGACAATCTAGTCATCACTAGTAGTATAGTGAAGATGATCAATGCTTCAAAGAAATGATTTGTAAATAATAATACCCCATACTTGTTTTGTTTTTTTACAACATGATCAATTACTTATTAGATTTCATGACTTGTATGAATCTAAAACTTCTTAAAATCTGAAATTTTTAAGTTATAAACTGATCCAAAACTCATTTTATGATTCCCAAATATCAACTTTATTCATAGTTGGATGAAAACCATCCAGATTGCATTTTACTTAATTTACAAAAATTTTCATAACTGATTAAAATATAATTGTCTTGATTAAAATATGAATTTAATTATGTGAAAATATATCAAAGATCGGAATGCAAAAATTTGAATAAAGATGACACCAAAATTGTTTACAAAGTTTGGAAAATGCCTACGTCTCTGGGTTCATATGAATCAATCCATTAAAATGTCAAAATTGCAAGTATAATAAAACTTACAATAAATAATAGAAGATCCTTAAAACCTACAAATTTATTTTCTTAGCACCTTAAATACTCGACGATGATCGTGTTTGTCCTCCAATTTCTGAAGCACTTGCATATTCTCTTCCCTTTTTTCTCTATCAAAAGTGATATTCACGCTTAAAAATGAAATCAAAAGAACTCCAAACTTGAAAAGTAATAGGTGCACCAGAAGCGTATTTAAATTTTGGACAACTTCCCGCTTACACCAAGATTTGAAAATTCCCTAAACCGCTTAAAAATGCACTTTTATGTAAAATTCCCTCTTACAAATAATACACAATCAAAGACTTCCCCTTATATAAAGGTAAATTCGCATATATATAGATTTGAACAAGCCATGTCGCTTAAGAGCTAACATATATTTTTAGAAAATAGTGGGTTGGGGTTTGATTCACCCCATCCACCAACCGGCCATATTTTAATCTTATTTGGGATTGAATCCCACATTGGTGGGATGAAATCAACTCTAAGCCTTTTAATAGGCTTCCACCTCACATTATTCACATGGTTGTGGCTACGTTGTTGTTTTTTTCCACTTTTATTTAAATGGACCATTATGTTTAGACTCGGTTGGGTGACTTGGGTGAGTGGCTCGGTTGCCAAGGCTGGAATGTGCCACGTATGAGTTGGTTGGCATGTTAGTGGTCGCCAAGGTTGGAGTACGAGATAGGTTGAGTTAGCCGCATGGCGAGTTATCATGTTGAGGTGGTAGGCCATGTGGTATCCCGAGGAACCATGGCATGGAACTTTACAAACTAATTCCAATATATCCCACATACATCAAGAAATTACAATGAGAGGCTTATATATACAAAATTGTGGCAATGCTAATGTTAAGATATGAGACAGAGTCACCCCTCCATAAAAAGAGTGTGTCGACCCTGGATGAGGGCCCCCAACTAGAAAATAGTGAGGCCCACTTGTCCGGAACTTGAGTATCAAAGACTGGAGGAAAAAACCAAAAACACCCTTTTACCATTTTTATTATTTTTATGCACCTTTGTCATGTATTGCATTCCAAATGGTTTGCTGCCCCTATTTTTTCTCCTCCAACTCGGAACTTCATGACAATATATTTCTCAAACGTAGTCCATTTAATGCATTCAAATAGGTGACAAATATCTTAGAGTCCTCTACCATATTATAATGATTTTGGGAGATTTAGGGAAATTTTATCCAATGAATTGATCTCCAGATCACACCTCTCCATTGAGAAGGATTTCATTCCACAAAAGTTATTTTCACCCACTGAAATTTCCAATCATCTTCCTGCATCTCACAAACACACATGATCCATAGAAATAACATTGGATGATTTTTTTAAAAATTATTTTCATGTATATCACAAAATTATTGAAAAGAATATCACAAATTTTATCAATTTAAAATGGACAATCTACATGCCAAAAAGAGGCTAGAGTCCAATGATTCCCTATGAATTTTCCAACATCTACAAACAACATAGATCAGTTTGAAAATTAAAAAAATGCCAATAATAGGTGAATGTCTAATCAATCCTCAGAAATCAGAAAAACCAAAATGATGCAATCACATCACAAAATTGATCAATTTAAAAATAAACAATCAAACACCAAAAGAGGAAACTGTCAAACTGATTCCATATGACATGGCCAATCTCTAAAAATACAATCTCACCCAAAATAGATTAGTAATAAATAGACACCAAAATTCCAACAACTAGGCTAATGTCCAAACCCTACAAATTTTAGATCATTGAATCGCAACTATGTTTGTTATGTAATCAAAATGTTTCTAACATTTAAAATTATATTTAAAAATCACATTTTTTGCCCACATGGGTATTATAAGACATGTTATTTAAAATTAGGACAACAACGAAATTTCACATTGTGATCACAATTACAAACACTGCCCAAAATATGGGTCTTAAAATGCATCCAATAAATACATGCCAAAAAAGATGCATTCACTAAACAATAGTTACTCTGAAATGTAAGTATGAAAAATTAAACACTTCCAATGTGCCCAACAACATGTGTAAACTGCTATAAAAATTTCCAAAGATGAAAATATGAGTTTAATTCCTGTTACTCAAATTGTATTAGGAACTCAAAATGTCAAGCAAGATATTCAAATGGAGTATTTTAAAATTTTCCAATATAATAAGATAACCGAGCAAGATGAACTTGTCTCTCAATTCCTCTCATGAATCTAATAACTCTAAAATGAAAGATAAATAATCACGGGAAAAATTTAATTTCAATATACAACAGAATCCCATATAACCAAATTATTTGAATTATTTGCATGTCATTAACAATCATCAACTATGCAAACATAAAACTAAGGAATTGTTTACTAACCCATTTTAATGTATTTTCCTTTTTAGTTGGTTTTATTTCCTCGGTTAATTGATCATGGGTTGTTATTTGAATAGTTGGTGTTTTAATAAATTCATTAGTTCCTATCATCCGAACAAGAATGTGAACCAATTTTGTCTTACCATAACTCTGATGGTGTGATGGATGAAGTTTCCAACATATTTCAACCTAGTTTCCACTCATACGAAAATTTTTCTCTTCCTAGGAGATGAAAATTGTTTTCCATTTCTCTCCTCTAAATGATGAGATTTGTTTTAACAAAGAGCTCATCAAGAAAACAATTCTACAAAAATACTTTCTCTTCCAACAAAATGCAACAAAATGATAACTTAACCCACAAAATGTCCACGAAAAATCATACATCATTTTTTGAATATAAAATCCATATTTTTAAACTCAAAGAGTGAACCATCAAATTTTTACAATTTACATTATGTTTATGATTATGATTGTTGTAAAAAAGAGAAGGTGGAATTTCATTACCCCTTCTCTGTGATTTCCCAAACCTTTCATCTTATGATAATGAATCAATAATTTTATGAAAATAGTCTTCATGCATGACTAGTGGGGTAATCTCTTGGTTACGGAATCTTGTCTCCCTTTAATGATTTTTAGAGCACTCCCCAATTTCCATTCCCACACTAGACTAACCCAAACCTAAAAAATGAGGGTGATCCTCTACATGTATTGGGTTAAAAATACCTTGGTCATTTTACCAAGTCCTTTTCAATCAAATCCCATTTTAAACAATAATTTAGATCTAATGTCATTAGTATGTTTTTCAAATTCACCAAAAGCATTACCTGAATTTGAATGAAAGGAAGAACAACATGCTGATAAAATTACGGTGCAATAAACTTTCATAGTGTTTGCATTTGAAGTGGAAAGAAAATCCTTCTTTTGTTCACCACATTGTAATATGATCAAGAGCTCATCCTTGTTCTCTAAATCTGATTTCAATCATTCGATCTTCTCTTCAAGAGAGTAGATATTTCATCTAAGGAAAGAATTCTCATCTTGTATTTATATATTGATGATTTCAATCTCTTATAGCCTCTCTTTTTCAAGGATTTACCCATGGCTACCGTAAAACAATCAGCACTTCCCAAACAATGCACACAACAAAAGGAATATCAAGCCAAAAATGTCTTCAAATCTTCGAATTTAGAAAAACAAATTGATATCAAATGAAAATAAAAGAAAAACTAACAAATTAAAATTGATTTTGATACCAAAAACTTGATATGTAAATAATAATAGACCCCATACTATTTTTATTTATTTATAACACAATAAATTACTTATCGGTTTTCGTGCTTTGTATAAATCTAAAGCAGGTTAAAATCTAAATTTTGCAAGTTCTAATCTCATCTAGAACTGATTTTATGATTCCCAAAAATTAACTTTATTCACAGTTTGATCAAAACCATCTAGATTGCAATTTACTTGATTTCTGTAAATTGTCATTACTGATTAAAATATTCTTATCTTAATTAAAATTAAACTTTAATAATGCAAAAATATATCAAAGATAATAATGCAAAAATAAATAAATAAATATGACACAAAAATTGTTTATGGAGTTTGGCAAATGCCTACATCTCCAGTTCATATGAACCGATCCATTAAAATTGTCAAAATTGTAAGTACAATAAAACTTACAATAAACAATAAACATCCTTAAAACCTACAAATTTGTGCTCTTAGAACTTTAGAAGACTCTCGATGATGATATGTGTTTATCCTCCACTTTCCTGAAGCACTTGCATAGTCTCTTCCCTTTGTTCTCTGTCAAAAGTGACTTTCACACTTTAAAATTACATCAAAAGAACTCTAAACCGGAAAAGTAATAGATGCACCAGAGTGTCTCAAAATTATGGAAAACTTCCTAGTTTACACCAAGATCTGAAAAATTCCCGTAAACTGCTTAAAAATGTACTTTTTGCAAACTTCCCCTTATATAAATTTGCATATATATATAAATTTATATATATATATATATATATTTGAACAATCCATGTGGCTTAATGACTAACATATATTTTAGAAAATGGTGGGTTGGGGTTCGATTCCCCTTAACTACCAATTGCACATATTTTCACTTTATTTGGGATTAAATCCCACATTGACGAGATAAAAACAATTCTAAGCCTTTTAATAGGGTTCCACCCCACATTATTCATGTAGTTGCAACCATGTCACTATTTGTTTTTCCACTTTAAGTTAAATGACCCGCCATGTTTAGACTCATTTAGGCAATTCAATTGAGCTATCTTGGTCTCCATGGTTGCAATGTGCCACATATGAGTTGGTTGGTGTGTCGATGGTTACAAGGTTGTAGTGTGGGAAGGTTGAGTTGGCTACATGTCGAGTTGACATGTTGAGGTATCGGGTCATATGGTGGCCTCAAGACCCACCATGTGAAACTTATAAATTCATTCTAATATATCCCACATGTACCAAGAAATTACAATGAGAGTCTTATATATACAAAAATGTGACAATGATAATATGAAGATATAGAGGAAAAGGCACCCCTCAAGAAAAATGGTGTGTAGACTGGTCGAGGGCTCCCAACCAAGAAATAGTGAGGCCCACTTTTCGAACTCAAGTTTCGAATACTAGAGGAAAAAACCAAAACACCCATTTACATTTTAATTATTTTTACACAATTGGGTGTCGCATTTCAATTGGTCATCTACCCTTGTTTTTTCTCCTCCAACCGGGAACTAATATAGACAATATCTTTCCCAAATGCATTCTATTTTACTTGTTTAAATAGGAGACAGAAAGCTCTCGGGTTCCTCTACTTTGCCCGTAATGATTTTGGGAGATTTAGGAAATTTTATCCACAATTGATCTACGAGATCAAGAAATATTTTAATCAATCACTCAACATGAAATATCTTGGGATCATGCATGATTCTCTTGATTGGAAGTATGGAAAAAGGAGAACCATATTTTTCTTTATCGGTTAAAATATACCAATAAAATGCTATAGAAATTCGTGATGATGGATTACACACTAATTACTACACCCATAGAGATGAGACTTCAATTATCTCGTACATATCCATCTCATGTTGTAAATGTAACTCTTTATTGATAGTTGATTGGGAGTCTCATTTACCTGATATATACTAGACCAGATATTAGATTTTAAGTTAGCTTTATTTCATGGTTCATACAGAAACCTATAATTTTTCATTAGAAAGTAGTAAGGCAGATCTTGAGATATCTCAAGGGTATACATCTTGGTCTAGAGTATAAGAATAATGATTTGTTCTTCTTAAAAATATATTTGGATTTAGATCATGCAGGTAATATTAATGATAGGAAATCCACTTATGGATTTGTATTATTTTTGGGATCTGGATTGATATCATGGGGAATCAAGAAACAAAACTTTGTTTCTCACTCTTCCGTAGAGGCCAAATATCATGCTACAGTGTGATCTGTTTGTGAAGTGATATGGCTATGTAACATACTTTAGGGTCTTAAAGTATCATAAGATAAATCCACTACCTTCTATGTTGACAATGAGGGTATTCTCAAACTTGTTTTTAATCAAGCATTTCATCATATAACTAAGCATATTGAGGTACATGTTCATTTCATTCGCAAGCATGTTTTTAAACACAATATAAAACTTTAGTTTTACCCAATAGTTGAAAGACAAGAATATATTTTCATGAAGTCACTTGCATGTGACAAATTCAAGTTGGTTATAGAGTTACTCTCCTCATCTATTGAGGCAATGAAAAATAAAGGGGGGTGGTAGGTAAAACATTACTTAGGTAATTATGCATTGTATTGTATTTTACCTTATTTATTCTTACTTAGGTATATATATATTTTACTAAGGTAAATTAGTTTATATTATGGTTATATTGTTATAACCATTATTGTTGTTTATTATTTAGTTTATTATTGAAACCATATACATGTTTTTATTCATTCATGTATGTGAATTGGTTCCACCTTTCGCAACCTCTTGGTTGTATACATTCAACCGTCCAATGTATATAAACATTACAACTTGGTTATCTTGTAACCTTGATTTTTGTGATTAATAAAATTCATATTAGACTACCTCCCAAATGATGTATACCATTATAATTTTTTAGACTTGCATGTATTATGATGCAATAGATGAATCCTAAATGCAAATATGTGTTGACTATTTATTTTTTGTAGCTAAGATAAAGATAATTGATTCTATAGATGAATCTTATGAAACAAAGGAAAAAATGACGGTTCACTAAACTTGAATACAACAAAGGAAAATATGGAAAATTGAAAGGGAAAAAATGTTGGTTAGTAATTCAATATTTAGCAAATAAGTGATTAATAATTGCGATTAAGATTAGATAAAACCTTAGGGAGAAAAGACAATGATTTGATGTAGATGTATAATTTTAAAACTTTTAGTAGCCAATCATTACATAATTGAAAATGGGATTATTTCTCTTTTATCGATTATAAATAATTATCTTTTCTCGAGGATTTGGGAGTTTTTATTTCTTCACTTTTTTACTTTTAAAACCTTTCTAGCATATACATTTCCTCTTTTTATTGAATATGACACCCCATGTCTAACCTCATGTAACCTAGAAGACACATGGTCTCATCACCAAATATTACACGTGGGTAAGTAAGGTTGTTACTCTTGAATGTTGGCCTTATCCTACCTAGAAGGTGTGTGGGCTCATCACCAAAGACCATCAAGGGTGAGTAATGTGGTGGATCAGTTGATGAGACTCTTTTTTTCTTTATTTTATGGATTTTTTCCTTTTTATTTTCCATTTTCTTCATCATTTTTAAAGAGTGAAGTGAAACCTTCTCCCATGCGCCTACCCCATGTAACTAGTAAGATAGAAGGGATCAACATCGAACACTTAGGTATGTGAGAGAATTTTTAAGGGGTGAGAAATATCAATGCTTCATACTCAAAGAGATAGAGAATTAGGGGAATATGTCATTAATAATATTCTAAATACCTACATATACCAATGTCCCTATGCCTAACTAAGGTTTGCTAGGGGACAAGGGAATCACAAAACTAGCCAATCAAGAACAAAAGTTGTAGTGTAAAAATGAATCAATAGAAATGGTACTAAGATAATAGTAGATGAGGAAAAATAGTTAACATCAGATGAAGGAATGAAGGATCATCACATAGATAAAATAGTCAAAATATCACTCTTAAACAACTTTGTCGATTATTAACATAGTGAGTTGAGACAACACAAAACGTAGGAAAAATACAAATGACGATGTAAAGCATGAAACTAGACATAATACTGCTTGAGGTGAAGAGAGTTAAATGAATCATTTAATTCCTCACCTTAAAACATATAGAGGTGAAAGGCTTGATAATTGAAATCCTCGGTGACCAAATAAGACGCAACTGGACTCGATCAAAACTTGTATATCTTACCATTCTTATTGTCTATCCTATTGTTTTCACAAACCAAAATGTCACGAGCTTAAACAATACATTCATAATAATATTATTATACCTTCAATACTTATGGTTGGCATATACTTTGTGATGTTTTGTAGGTTTGAGTTTATTCTTAGTTATAATTTATAAAGTAGCTAGGTGTGCTTTCCTATACTTTCCTCACCTAAAAGCCCTTTGAATGGGATACACAAGCTAAAAATATGAACCTCCAATAGAAGAACAAAATCCACCCAAAAACAAATGAATAGGGGTGACACCTATGAAGGTGCATATGTGAGTTTGGTAATCCCATAACATTAGATATAATTGTAAGTTCTAATCCCTTTAGTTGTTTTTAACCATATTAAGCAACATGGACTTCAACATATTATTTTTCAATTCATCTTGTCTATTACCTTGAGGTAATAGAGAGATGTAGTATGGTGTGATATCAAAAAATTATTTCACAATTCCTGCATCTTTGGGTTTTTGAAGGAGCTCCCATTATTTGAAATGATGACTTGTGTGAATCCAAACATATACACATTTTGTTTTAGGATGAATTTTCTAATGATTGAACTGGTGATATGGTGAGAGACATAACCTATGTGCATTTCATGAAATAAGTAGTCACAATAATGATGAATTTATGCCCGTCTATTGAATCGGGGTTAGTTTACCAATTAATTTGAGTCCCCACTTAGAAAAGGGACATGGCATGACAATAGGCTGATGTTATTATGCCATAATGTGTGTAAAATATGGACATTTAGGAAACTTTCAAACACACTTAATATAATTTGTTTTTAGAGTGACAAAGAAATAACCCATCTTGTGAATTTTTTGATTATCGCATGGTCACTAAAGTGACCATTGCAAACCCCATCATGCATCAAGATATAACATGTTTAAAATGATATTAATTGATGTAGTGAAGGAGCAGGCCATCAAATTTTTCCTATATAGGACCATATCTAAAATCATGTATTTTACAACCAAGACATAGAGGCATTACCTCCGTGTAAAATTGAAATCCATTAGATAAGTTTACTTAATGAGATAAGTGATAATATATGCATATGGTAGGGAGATGGATTGAAATTAAGCTTATATACATAATACATTAGCTTATCATGGAACTCATCTTCGAGATCTCATCGATGAATGGTTTTCTCGCAAGCCAATCATCAACAATTTTCTACTTGACCAAATTTTGATTGACATAGATCAACTCAAATTCACCGATGAGTGTGTGATCAAATGAACAATTATATTAGAGAGGAATGGTTACATTAAAAAGGTACACAATCACTAAGATTTGATAATTACCCTAGGCTCTTGATTTATTATGTGATGCCTTAGGAATTTAGTGGAAAACAATATGGTGAGACATTATATTTCATCCTAAGAGTAAAACATTTCATAGTCCAACAAGACATGAATAATGAAATTTATGGATTGGTCTCTTATGTCATCATCTTCCGATAAATCATGCAATCCAATGAAATTTTACTTACACATAGGTAAAGAATAAGTGATCTGTCAAAATTGAGGAGCCATGAAAGTGGGTGGAGATAATAGGAAGTGTTTAATAGATTCAATGGATTCTTGAAATTCTTGGGTCCATTTGATGGTATTATATTTCTTCAACAAATATTTGACCAAATTAGTCACGTAGGTGAATTCTAGAATGAACCTATGTATGGTGTTATCACCAAATTACAACACCCCCAAATGGCCCGAGTTTGAGTGAATGGGGCATTTGGTGTAATTTTGTAACATTGGGTTACCTCTCAAGCTATGGAACTTGCAGGCTTGAGATAACACTCCAGAGAAGGATGGTTCATGATCCTAGACTACCTACCACTAACTACTCCTAATGCAAGTAAGAAAACTACCTCATACTAATCTAACCTTCCAAGGGACGAGGGAGATAGAGTGCATGAAAAATAAAACCTACACTAAGAGTGGTGATACACCAAAAAAAGAGGTTGTTAATCATTTCTTAGCTACCTGAAATGGAGAGAGGTGAGAAATGGAGAGGGTAGGTGAAATGCACCACAGACCAAAGATATATTCACACATAAAAAAATTTCAAACCCATTAAACACAGCTTCCACAAACCTGTAATAAACATCATAAGTATGCACAATATACATTGCAATGGAGATAGGCAAGAAGAGATAATATAACATGTAAAAGATGGATAAGATACATCACAAAAGCATAATTTATTTCTCCATGAGTTTACACAAGACAACATTAGTGGGAAAGAGAAAATAATATTCCATTATAAAGCTTGGGAAGGAGGCCTAAGCTCCACATTCAAACCTAGTAGAGAAGAAAGAGAGAGGGGGTAGGAGAAAAATGACTAAATTTTTAACAAATGAGCCAAAAATTACAATTTATAGAATTAGAAAGAGAGAGAAAGAGTAATCCTGAAATTGGTTTCCAAACCACTTGAAAGATGTAATAAATGAGTGCAATTGATGGTATTTTTCTTGTAAAATTCTCCTATGTTATCTCATGACCTGCAGTAGAGAGAGAATGATGGCCATGCCCATTAAATGCACTTCTCAACCACTTTCCAACTATCTCCTTGAACTAAGCTTGTTTTCAAAGAACTTATCCTCTAAAACTTCATAAATTCTATAATTTCTTGGGTGTTGTGCATTTAATTTGGATCCATGATTCCAACGAGTATTCATTTGCATGATTTCGTTGAGATTTACTCAAGATATGAGATTCCGAGTGTAGGTGGCTGATTTGAGACTACCGTGTTTTCCTTCAACTCCATGGAACTGGAAATTAAAATTTTGGTTGGAAGGACATTTTAATATTTTTCTCTCTTTCTCCAATGTTTTTCACTCTTTGAAATGATTTTTTGCATTTTAAAATGGTGGGGCCCATCTATCTTATCATTTATCTTGCTTGGGAAGGTTTTTGTTTCCTTTAATGATTAGAATTCATTGTTAGCTCGACAATCGGTCCACCGAACTAGCATCCATTATTGCACCAGCATTGTCTTTATTTTATGTAATGAACTCCTTATATATATTGCTGACCTACTTTAATTCCATGATGAATCATTCTAGACTTCTGGTGAGCACTTTGCATACCACTTACCTACCGAGTTACAACCGACCACCTATCTCCTCGAATGTCGAGCCATTCAACATGTTAGGCTCCCTATCTACCCCACTCGGTGTGTAAATCCACTTGCCTCACACCGCCACGATGAATTCCCATCAACTTCTCTTACATATGTAGGTTATAACCCTCCATGGAGAATCTCATTCTCCATGCCCCGTGCCACCCGTGCATTTGACTTCGCCATGCCCGTAATTTAGGTCGTTGATCGATCCAAAACCCCCGACCCACCTCCTCGGTGAAGTTGGACTTTTATGTTTCACATGTCTCTCGCCACTCGTGATGCCATATTTTTCTATGTTCACATAAGCTCTCCCACACCTCATTGACTAGGCCACGAGTGCTTTGTGACCCCGCCATACTCACATTGTTTGTTTCAGGTGATCTTGGGTCTAAGTTGTACTCTTATCCCCGAGAAACTTGGCTTTCGATTCCCGCCATACCCACAAAGTTCACACTTGCCCCCTTATGCAATGATTTTGGATTTTTCCCGCATGAATGGTCCGAGGGCATGAGGGATTCTTTCTTCCAACTCTAGCGTAATACCGATCCGAGCTCATTGATTACTCGTTATGCACCCAAGTCCTTCTTCCCAACCATTGTTCACATTGGCACTTTTGTAGTGCTTCCCTACATTGGCTCGATGAATCTTCTTCATCCCAATTTTGATAAGTTTTTGACTCCTAATTATGATTTGTCTTGACAAGTTCGACATGCCTCGATCCCTTCATAGGGTTATACAACTACTTCCATTTATATTTCATGGATCGACCGATTTTATTATGCAAATGAATTGGGCTCCTTGAAACCTTGTCAATGTCTTCCCTATGAACTTAGTTAGACTATTAGAAATATCTTGATTCATTTGCCAAGAGTTATCCTTGTATCTTACCATGCCTAAAAGCTTGGCCGAGATCTCGTTCTTGCATAGTGTTTTGTTGAAATTTGCTAATAGCTTGGTCCATATAGAATAACTCAACCTATTTTGTGTGCAGAGCTCATCATCTATTTGACTCAAGTACTAATTTTCACAAGCTCGATTCCCTTGGTGAGTAGCTTGGTTTGGCAATAATGAGCTCCGAGATATGCCAACTCACTCGAAATGACTCACTCGTGGTTAGTTACCTAATATCTTGTTTGAATAGCTCAATTTGTAGCAACAACTTAGTGAGTTCAACACTATCTCGCTTCAAAGGTAATGCTAGCTTGAGTGGTCTTTAACATGTAACTTGATTCTCTTAAAGGAGTAGCTCGACCATAGGCATACTGAATCCACCTACAAATAACTAGGAAAATTGAAGCACAACTCAATCATAATCGAGGTGAGCTCGGTTTTCTTGGTTTGTATAAGAATGGGTTTTATGACCTATAGTTTGAGGAGCTCAAGGCAACTCGACATATGTAATATTGTAATACTTCTTAGCTCACCCATTCCTTGTAAAATGATCGACATACCTTTAAAATAGCATGGCCTTCATCGTGTGAGCCTGATCTTAATGCAGATTCTGAACAAAATAGAAATAGCTCGTTAGTGAACTCGGTCAACTCATTGAACGCCCCCTCTTTGGCTTGGTGGCAATACATAGATTCAAGCTCGGTTATGAGCTTGATGAGCTCACTTGGAAACCAAAGGAAGATTTGTCAATTTCCTCAACTCCTTTAATATTTAATGAAATTTTGGGATTTCCAATTTCTATGAGGCCCTTATGAAGGTGCCCAAGGTGTTCACAAAGCAATGCACCTAATTTTCTGCCATTTTTCTGAGCCAATCCGTTCACCACTCCTTAACAACATCTGAACATTGTGAAGGTCAACAAGTGTTAGTGAGCTCAAGAGGGCTATGTGAGCTTGTTTAGTTGTTCAATTTCACTGGGTAGTGAAATTGGATATCATATGGATCCTAACTTCCCAAGGAAATATCATATCCTTTACTCAATGGTTAGAGGAACCATCTCTAGGATAACACACATATTAGTAGGATCAACATATTTCCTTGTTAAGATATGATTTATTGTAAGATATTTCCACTTGTTACTCCAAACACACACTTCTTAAGGTTTAAGGTGACATTATACTCAATGAGATACGTGAGAATGATTCTCAAAAATCCTACATGGTCTTCTTTCTTTCTATCTTTAGTGAGAAGATCATCAATGTAATATTTGACTATCTTGTAAATTAGGTCATGGAATATTTCAGTCATTTCTTGTCGGTAGGTTTCCCTTGCATTCATGAGACCAAAGGGCATGGGTGTAACAAAAACTCCTCAAATGGTAGTGGATGATGTTTTTTGATCTTCTTCTTAAATGTGGATTTGAATATATCCAAAGAACCCATCCATGATTAAAAGGATTTCATACACTATATTTTCATCGATAATCAAAATGATAGAGGGAAAAAAATAATCTTTGGTGCATGCTTTATTTATATCATGAAATTCAATACACATTCAAATTTTGTCATTATTTTTCAAAAATGGTATAATGTAAGATAACCAATTTTTATAATCTACCACTAATGAAACCAAATTTTAGGAGTGTTATGACTTCTTCTTTGACCATTACTTCTCTCTTGGGTTTCATTGGTCAATACATTTTTGACTATCTTGGCTTTAGGTTTTATTACTAGGCTATGGACAACAACGTCCATATGATTACTAGTTATATCAAAATAGGAGAAGGTGAAAACCTTAGGTAACTCAAAAAGTAAGGATTTATGGTCTTTGAATTCTTTTCATGATAGTGAAGAACTAAAATTTAGGATATTTTATTCTTCCTTTGTCCCTATGTTTATATCAATACTATATTCTATGAGGGAAAAATTTCCTTCTTCAAAATCAGTAACACCAAAGTGGAAGATCCAATAATTCCTCTTTGGTTTCACAAATGTCAAGATCATTAGTGGTTGAATCATATTTTTCAATTTATCAATGTGAATCATAATATGGACTCCTTAGGGTAGATGAATGATGAAAAGTATGGAAAAAAATTTCTTATTATAAGAGGTAGGTAGTTGTTTGTAAGCATGTAAATATTCTATAAATTCTTCATCTTTATCTAATATGTTGAATTTAATAATCCAAGGTCATCTAATTTTAATACACCTATTTTGGATTGGAGTTCCTTCTTGAAAAGAGGGTTACACCTTAAGGAGATGAAAAAATCAACTTCAAAACCTCCCATGAAAATGATAATATTATGCGGATGCAATAGAAATGGTATCAACTAGTCTGCTTTTGATTCCTAGGGATGGATTCAATAGATTTGAAATTAAAAACCTTAACCGAAGTATGAGATGTATTTTTTATATAGTTGTAAATGTTCATCTTTGGTCTAGTAGATATTTGATACCTAGTTGGTGATAAGATGATAAACACCGAGGATTTGTAATCTCTAAATACCTACCTACGAGCTAAGATGAGGATTATTAAGAAAGCCTCATACTTGGCCATGTTGTTATTGCATTCAAAATTTAGAAGAAAACTGAAAGGTAAAATCCTTCTTCTAGGATAGATTATAGCAACACCATCTCCTGCTTGTGTAACACGTTTGGCTCCATTGTAGTGCATAGTCCACATATTTTTTGGGGAGGGGTTCATAGGATATAATGGATGGATGAATATGGATATTGCTGATTTCAACCATGTTTACAATGGCCACTATGGCTAGAGAAGTTTGGTCTTGGTTATTCTCATGTAAGTGAAAGTGATACATGGAAGGTCCTTTTAAGTCAAAAATAAGTACGAGAAGTGAATCCTTATCTATGATATTAATAATTTACATGATGATTTTTAGGAAATAATATATATGTATGATTTTAAAATATATATTGATGAAGATAATTATTTCCCTAATTTGGGATCTTCCTTTACACTTTTCATGGAAGGAAGAGTGTCAAGAGCTCTGGAGAGATGATGTAGGTTTAACATCTTCTTTCATAAATTGGTTTTGTTGGTTCCCATAATTGTCAGCTTCATTTCAATGCCATATAAGTAGATGTGCTCTTGTTTCCAGTTTGATGCACATTGGGTACCGATTTTTCAAATAGAAATTTCTTTGTGAATCCTTCATATCGGCAGGAAGTTAAGTATTCTCCTAGTTACATGATTTTATCAAGGTCTTGGGGTTTTACGAGTTTGAAGTATGGGGATGTGGGTGATTTGATGTATTGTCAAGACTTTGGGCCATTTATATAGATCATGGAAATTTCACCCAAGATGAGATGTTTCCTTGTGCTTAGAACAGGAATAATTTTGGAGCATGCAGGAAAAACTTATAGAACTTCATGTTTTCTATGGACGCTCGTTTGGAGTACGGGCGGGTTCCTAACCCCGCGTTATGAAAAAGGGGTAAAGGATAAAGTAAGGTGCTTGTGGAGATGGAGGGTGGTGTTGAAGTAGGCTTTACACCTAGAAATGTATAAAGTGGTATTCTCGATCGCAAGGTTCAAAGGGAATACATGGTCAATTTACAATGTAATAGGATTTTGGAGCCCAAAGTTAGGTTTACTTTCACTTTTTATTTTAGGACATTTCAAGTACTTTCCATGGGCCCGGTGTCCAGCTTGGGTAAAGGTAGAAAGTTGGTATATGTTTATGATTTCTCTGGCATGCATTTAAGAGGAAAGGAACTAAGTCTTTTCCATTTGAAAGAATCTGGGAGCAATTGGGTATTGAGCGGCTAGTTGTCTCTCTCGAGGTGGTATACAATTGTGTGGAATGCTTGAGTGCAGTGGTGAGTGTTGTATGGGAAGATTAATTGTGTGAGTTTTGTTCATCAGAAAATACAGGTAAAACATGAATATAAATCATATTTTTCAATGATTTTAGTAAATTAAAGAAATGCATATCATGCATTGACAAAGAAAATGGGTAGTTCAAAATGATATATACTGTGAAAAAAATGGGGTTCTATTACAAGGGGCCCTTCCTCGAAGATAGAAACATACATATATACACAAGATAACGAGAATGTAAAATATTTTATTACATACATGGAGGTTAGTTTTTCTCGAGTCAAAAATTTTCCTAGGAAGGTTGGCGCGCATGCTTCAAAGAGATGGCCCCTACGATGAATAAAATATTCATGGGAAGGGCACTTAAAATGAACTAAATGTTCCCCATTAATCCCCATCAAATCCCCTTCCCCATCATCTCAAGATTCTCCACCCAAGGTCCATTAAGAATCGAGGTGAATTCTCTATTTTTCTTGAGTGAATTCACCATTTCTGAGAGAGGGAGTCTTCCTTTTATGTAAGATTTTGTCCTACGAGTAGTGAAGTGTCGAGCTGTGAGATATGGAGATACTTCACTGGGTGCGTCATCCATGTTGATTCATCATTTCTTGGGGGAAAGATCCTGGGTTCTCATTGTGGCTCGAATTGCAGCCAAGGGATTTTCCAAGGCTAAAAGTTGCTTTTCCATATCATCTATATTCAATCTAGAGGGTTTTCCATTTTATTCTCGTGTGCTTGATGTGTTTATTACACGTAGATCTATATTCGATAGGGCATGGTTGTAATATTCTTTGTTTATATTATATTGGTTACGATGGGCATACAGAAATAATGAAGCTAGTTTTGTTTTAGGTGTCTTGTGCTTAGATGATGTTCTAGGAGGATTATGTGAAAATGAAGAGTTTAAAACAAGGGAATGTGGCACATAACTCAAAAAATCAATTCGTAAAGGATGGGATAATGATGTATGGGGAATAATTATCTAGAGGATCAACACCGACACTTGGCACATTGATGTTGTGCCTAATGAATATTTTGTTTGGGATTGTTGATTAAAAAAGTTCACCTAGATGAGTGAGTTATTCATTAGTAGGACTTAATCCTAGGTAGTGCGAAGCCATGGACGGGAGGTTTTAAATGGAAGCAAGGTGTATGCATCTTCATGGAATTTAGATGGTATATTTGTAGCCCTTCGTGCTACGATAAAGTAGGCATGCTTCCATGGATGACTGTCGGGTAAAACCATGTTGCCATAAATTTAATATATAGCCTAGATTGGTAGGAATGAGTGGGAGTTAAATTAATATTGATTATTTATATGAAGCATGTTACTGGGAATTGAGTAAATGTCCATGTATTTAAGAAATGTATTTTCAAAATTAAATCTTTTACCATGTCACATTTAATCACGTGTGGAAAATTTTATATTAAATAAAGGTGATATGGAAAAAAATTTACTTCATTATAATGACAAGATGGTAGTGAGTAAAATCAAGAACTGTCATGGAAAATTATTCCATGATATTTCTTTGAATCTTTGGGTGGTAGCCTAAGCAAGAGTTAGTTAGAATCTAGATGAATATTCTCTAAAACCCTAAAGTGGATAAGGTAATATAAGACGAAAGAGAAGGGGTTTTAGAGAGGAGGAGAGACGATTCTTTTGGGAGAAGGGAGGACTCTTTGAAGGAGTTTTGGGACATTTCAGATATATAGCAGACCACAAAAATTTGAACTTTTGAGAAGTAGGTGTTATTGTGTTTCCAGTCATCTAGAATTCTTGTTAAGGTGATTTCTCATGTACATTCATTAACGAGGTTTGAGAGCATCAATATATGTTTCCCTCATTCTTTCCAAGTTTAATGGGTTTGTTCTAAAAAAACATACTATGATTATTTTAGTTATGCTCATTTTTGGGAATGATTTAAGGGTTAAATAACATGTGTATTTTCACCAAATCTTGTGCGATATGGTTGTAATCTTATGTGAAAATACCTTGTTGGTGCTCAGTGTTTTTTCGTGGGTGGGGTGGGAGAGAAATTTCCTTTGAGGGTTCCTTGGGATGTTATTATTTGTGACATGTTTAATTATCTTGGGATCCATTGATTTAGAAAACTCAGATAATCTACACATGATGATTTAATCTTAGGGGTACTGAGCTAAATTACCAAGAATAGGATTTTTTTTTTTCTTGGAGGTTCTTTGCAACCAATTTTCTACGAGAATCCCATTTTATGTTTCCCCTATCTTGTAGAAATAACAAGGGTGTCATGAAAAAATGGTTGATATGATTGTTAATTCTCCTAGTTCCTTTGATGTATGAGTTTTTCCTCTTTACGACCCTATCTTCACCTCAAAAATTTATATAAACTTCTTTGAGTACCATAAGTGTTCATTTGGATCTCACTTCACTTGTTCATCTTATACAGATCTTCTTTTGAGAATACATTATGAACACACATACCTTGATTATTTTCACTCATCATTCGTAATCCTCAGATTAGCCCGTAATGAATCATGCAAATCATGTGGGGATAATGTGTAGATCATGTTAAACCTACCTTTAAGCAACCCGTATCGTGGTTCCCGGTGCTTGCCATGCTTTGTGACCACTCTTTCGAGTGAGTTTTATATTTGGTGTCTACATCCAACCTCGATTGTTCTTGTTTAGTATATTTGAGACATTTTCTTGATTCCCTCTCCTATCTTACACCCTTTTGGTTGAATCTCGAGTTCTCTCACCCTGACTTAGGTAGAGTCAAAAGCAACAGGAAATCAACCACACCCTTTGTTAAGGTTCCTCCCCATCACTCCCTTAGAGAGAGTGGATAGGTGAGTGGAAGAATACCCCGTCCCTAGGTACATAATGAAAATTTGTCTAGGTTCATCTCTCTCACACCATCTCCTATACATTTGTATCCCCTATACATTCGTATCCCCCTTTTCCCCATGGGTGTAGATATGAGGGCCAACACCCAAGTGGAATCATTTCTAGGGACTCAAATCATTGATCACCTACATTTTTAGTTTGATCTTCCTATGCTATTATATCCAATCTTAGGAATTGCGTGTTGGAATATTCTACCTTTGGGGTTTCATGTGATTTAATTTTCTAGGGTCATGACTCTAGTGGTGAATCCATTATCCTTTTGGTTGTAGTGGACCAATATTCTTCATTTAACATATTCTAGTGTATTTTTGTGTTATTTTATAGTCCGTACTCAGTTATATCATTGTATTCATCGATTTTAAGGGGTAAGTGTTTATTTGTAAGAATTGGTTTTCTGTGAACCTATTCATGGGTATCTATGATGGTGGTATGGTGTATTTTACCCCTAAAGTCCCTTTCATATCTAAATATTTCATGCCTATAGAATTCAAGGGGTATTTGGATACCCGCATCGAACCCTAATGGAATCGTGGATCGATCACTTGTCTTTTAGGAATATGGTGGTATCATTGTGGTGCTTTGCATCTTAGTTTGTTTGAGAAGGTGATGAATGAATATGAGGTAATATACAAATTTTTTTTATGAAATTATTTGTGCACATGCTGCAATAATATGCTAGGGATTGGTTTAATTCTTTACCTCAAGGTCCATTGTGTTTGTGGAATAAAATGGTAGTTATGTTTATAAATCAATTCAAAGTGATGATCTCAATTTTCTTCTTCCCGATCTTAGTAGTAATACTATGGGTTTGGTTGAATAACGGAAGATCACGGGTTTCAAGAATGAATAAATTGGGGTTACAAAGAAAGTATTGGTTTTTGATTCATTGACTGAGAGAAATATTGAGTGGAATGATTATGTTGGTTATACCATTTTGTGGTGTGATAATTTTTTTATGCTTCATACTCCCCGTGATTTGGATGGTGTGCTTAGTGTTGAAATATTGGATTTAAAAAATAAAAAAGGTGAATTACATGGCCAAAAAAATTATAGAAGTGGGATATCTTCTACTAATATTTTACGTGCTAAAACAACAAATGAATTATGGGATATCCTCACAGGAGTGTGTCACTCTCTTAAGAAAGGTAATTCTAGAACATGGTTAGGATCAGGTTATGGCTCTCTAAGTCATGAATTTTTTTGGTTAAATGATGAAATGATTACTAAGTATGACTTTGTTTGGTTGATGCAAAGGTGGAGTGGGAGAAGAGTTTTAAATTGTGGTGTAAGTCGTCAAGTATATCCGTAATGAGGCATTTGAGGATAGATCAGAAATGTTCTATAGAATTGGATGTGTGTGATTCATTTCCTTCACCTCGATTATGAGATTGATACGGTGGCCCTTGATGTTGAGGAGGTTCACTCTAGTGACAATTGTATTAATAATTTTGTACCAAATGGAAGAATACAAGAAGATGTTAGTATGATTCTATTTCATAAAATTTTTTGTGATGAATTGCCTATGGGACCAGACCTGGATGTTTTTTCTCCCTTTCTTTTGATAAATTGGTTGAACATAAATTGTCACTTAGGCCTCTAGGGATGGAGAAGACCGATTTATATTTTAGTAGTGGTGTTCTATCACATACAAGCTCCTGTTTGTTAAGACATAAGACAAAAATGTGTTCCGAGGTTGATGTTTTCTCTTTGTTTATTGAGCATGGTGCTATCTATTTTTCCCCCAAGGAAAAACATACAATAGGGAGTATTGGGCCTGGTACCGGAACATGACCTCACAGGAAATATGAGACTCATAGGTGGAAATCATGATTCGTGAACACTTGGGAGCATCTTGGGAGTTGAAAATCAATTGAGGAATTTTTTCCTCTTCTGGGTTTTGAAGAATTCAAGCTTAGTTTTAAGGAGTGAGGTAAGCCCCGATGGGCCCCGCAGGTGACCGAGATAGGAGAAACTAAAAAATACCCCCTTCATTGGTCATTATCATTTTCATAACCTTCCCGATATAAAAATTCTCAAAAATACATAAATTTAGAGAAGAATAAGTTACGAGGTCCCAATTTAGCCCAGAGCCTAGCTAGGTTGGGTTTAGCCGGGTGGCGAGCCGAGTTGAGATCTACCGAGCTACAGTGTGAGTGCAAGGAAATGAGCTTGCCGAGTAGTTTGGACAGCTCAAGCATTAAAAGGGTGGCTCGGGATAACTCGTGAAATGAGTAGGGGTTGATCATGGGATTACAATACGGGTTGAGCCAATGTGTAATGGCGAAGTACTTGGTGAGACAAGATAACGACACACCGAGTTAAATTGATCCAACTAGACCGAGGTCAAAGAAAGGCTGCGAGTCATTCACAATGTATGGGAGCATGAATCATGGTGTATGGGGGCACAAGATGGATTGAAATCTGATGATCAAATGGTGAAGCTTGATGGCATGAAGGATTTCCTAGTTTAGGGGAAAATGCACACCAACATTTATCGATAGAAACACAAAGCTTGGGATTGAAACCAAGTTATGGAAAAGATAGACCATCCAATGCAAAGATCAAGAAGCTCGAGATTCGGGCTATGTCAACCGAGTTACTCGGTAGGGTCATGAAGTACAACGAGAAATGGCGTAATCATGTTGCCATATAAAGGAATGATTTTGGAGTTGGAAATTAATTCAAATCTAGGGATTGAGCCCGTAGTAAGTCGACCATGGTGCCTTAATAATGCAATGGAATGTAGGATAATAGATCCGCATTGCGATTAGGAACATCAAGCTACACAATAGTCAAATGAGCTTGTTCGATGAATGAATGATGTGAGCTTAGAAAATGATAAGCGAGTGGGGCCGAGCAGAGGGTCGGATCGATGAGATATTTTCACAAATCGTAGCATGAGCTTGACAATTTTTGGATCTATAAGGTGGAAGGGAGAAGTCAAGCCAACTCGGTGATTCACAAAGGTCAATAACATGAATAAAGGATGAGCTATACAACTCAAGAGTTTGGAGATGGAGATGTCAAGATGGAAATTTCACATGCAAGTTTGGGGGATGTGCTTGAAAACATGGAGACAAATATCCAAACAACTAAGTGGTTTAAGGCGAGCCATGCCGACTTGAGACTCGGTGGTGGTTAGCTCATAAGATCTCAATGAGGCATCAAGACAAGGTCAACATGGTGGAAAAAGGAGAATGGCTCGTGCGAGTAGGCCAAGTTCACAAGGAAAAGTAGAGGTAGGTCTCCAAGTGAGTTCAATAAGTGGCTTCGAGGTTAAGAGAGCCTTGAGTCAAAATTTTTAGACTTCGTGGATGGTGAAGTTTCAGGGATTTCAAAGGGGGTATGAATGATGTACCGTGGAGATTCTCAAATGCTCAAGGTTTGAAACCCGAACTCAACATAATGGATGCTCCAAATTTTGAAGGTTAACTCAGTTGACTAGGTTCAAGTGACATCAATGGGTGATCTTTAAATCTTGAAACCTAAAGTCTGAAATTTGAACTTTGAGATTTTGGTAATTCAGGTTTTTCCACGGTCGACAAATGAGCAGTGTCAACACAAAAAGTTAAGAAAAATTCCAAAATCTCAAATGGGATGGAATCCAAACACAAGGTGGGGATAGATGTCCACATATTTGTAAAATCTTGGGGTCCGACGTGTCGTGAGTAGGTGAAAGACCGCTCGAGAGTCGAGATTTTTGACCCTTACATGCACGCAAAGATGTTTCGTAGATGAAATTTTGGGGATTTTTGGAATAAGCCAGTGCACAAATCACCAAATTTTCCATAATCAAGTCCTAATGCAAGGTGGAAAGTGTAAGAGGATTCTTGAGCTAACTCGACAAAAAATAAGGAGGTAACATGGGTTCAAATGTGAGGAGTTTCTCGGGAAGTCTTTAGAAATGCAACGAGGAGCTACCCGAATCCTAACAAGAAATGTAAGGGATCAAAATGAAGAAATGGATCATTTTCGAGCATAGTGGAAATGAGAGCGTAAAGCGGAGGTTAGGGAAGCCCATACATGGGCATGCAAATGTAGGGAACTATGAAGAAATGAAAGGAGAGCTCAACGCCCACCAAATAAGGCATAGGCTTTAAGTGGTAGAAGGAAAAATTGATACCTACCAAGCAAACTATGAAACTCGATGTAGAGCTCGCATCCATAGGGATCCAAAAAAACACACCACTTAATCAGTTCCATCAGCACCAAGAAGGATAATTAAATAAAATGAATAAAATGAGGTAAAAAAGGTTCTAGAAATAATCACGATCCAGACAGAGTGGCAGTTGTAGAATCGCTGCCTCGGATGGTGACAATCCACAAACCGCTAGTCCGCTTAGGGTGGTGGTCCTAACACTTTTTAACAAAAAGAAGAATGAAGCATAGATGGACATAAATTTGAAGTGCTCGAATGTGTCTCTTACCTTCCATGCCCTTTCGACATCTTCCAAGATATGCGAGGACATGGGAAGGCCTATAAATGCATGAAAGGATCAAGAGAATCGAATATTCAAAGATCCAGAGAGATCGAGAAGTAAAGTATTACTATGAGAGCAAGTGAGAAAAGATTCTTCAAGTGTTGGAGTGGGATTATAGGAGAAAGGTGTAAGAAAATAGTGCAAGTAAGTAATTGGAGAGAAGGTTTACATTGTTACTTCTTTTTATACTTATTTTAATATGTAAAATCTAATTAATTGAAGTGGGAAGAAAGAGCAGTTTCCCTTCTCAACTGGTTTTCCCTCATTGGGGGTTTCTAGGAAAAAAATTCTTGTGTTGTGTGTAGAATTCTTTAGCATTTCTCTACAATTCTGTCCTAAGCACTAGTTAATCAGTCACTAAAGCTCTAATCTTCAAACAAATATGTCATTTTCCAAAGTTGAAAGTAGAACAACATGATTGTGTGATTCGTAGAGTTATAAATTAGAATTTTACTGATCACTCACCGAGATGGCTCGCCATGCATACAACATGCACAAGCATGAACAACGGAAAAAATTCCCCTCACAAAAGTTGCCATATATTGAGCTAGAAATGTCATATTTTCACAAACTCATAGTTGAAGGAGAGCTGATTCAGAGAGCTATGATGTGAAGGTATGAAAAATGAATTTTTAGAGGTTTTGAAACCCCAAAATTATAGAGACCCAAAAAAATCGTGAAATGGCATATATTGAGCACTAGGTGTCCATTTTTTTTTGCAAAAAACTAGTTATTGGAATCGTGGAGAAATGATATACGACATGGAATCATCAAAAGTGGAATTTTTGATTTTCTAGACTAATGAAATCCATGAGTAGTGAATAGTGATAGGGTAGGTGAGGTGTAGTTAATGAGGGTATGAGCATGCTTTCTTCCCCAACAAGGAAAAGTACATGAAGATACGGGTTTTGTAGGTTTCCCCATTCTTATTATAGGTGTCATAATGGATTTTGTAGGTGGTTGGAGGAGAATTTGGGTTTCATCTCTCTCTCTCTCCAACAAAATTTCTTCCTATAATTGTAAAGGGGTGGTACAATACAAACGATTTGGTCATTTTTCCTCCTCTGCACCCCTATTCTCCTTTCCTTTAGGTGAGATGTTGTGTATTTCATGAGGCTTAGGGCCTTCACACAAAATTTGTAATGGAATTCTTGCCTCTCCCTACTGCAATGTTATGTGTAAATTTAAATGGAGAAATGAAATTGTGCTTGTGTTAAATATTCTATCCTTTCATGGTTTGATTGTTCTTTCTTACCTTTAATTGCTATCAGGTGTTTTGTGCAACTAATGTTTACATTATAGGGTTTTAGTGTTGTTAGGTCTATTTGGGAATGGTGTAGTGTGTGCATTTTGGTCTATGGTGCATGACCACCATCTCCAAATGAATTCTTATACATTTTATAAGGTTGGGAAGTATTTAATTTTCTTGGTGTATCATCGCTCTTAGTGTAGATTTAATTTCATGAAATTTTCTCTCCATGTCTCCTCGGTATGTTAGAATAGGTTTCGATAGTTTTTTCTCAAAATAAGAGTAGTTGTGGTAGGTAGGATTAGGAAGAGGAACCGACCTTCTCTGGAGAGCTATCCCATTTCACAAGGTCCCACACTTTAGGATAGCTCCATGTTCGAAATCACTCCAAATGCTCCATCCACAACTTGGTCATTCTGGGGTGCCGTGATTTTGCATCAAAAATTTTGGCACTCCATTAGAGATAGGAAGTCATTTCTACAACTTTAGAGGTATTTGTAGTGAATTTGGACTTTATAGTTTGCATAGTTTGGATTTTGGAGTTTTCATCATGCAGGGTAAGAGTTCTGAAATCAATTTTAAGAGGATTTTCATGAGCAAAACAAGCCCAAATTTCAGAAAAGGATAGATTGAGGTTGAAAATCAAAAGGGTATTATTAGAATTCAAAATTTTGAATTTTTGAATTTTGAGGTTTTTTGCATTTCGAATTTTAGGATTTGGAATTTTAGACTTTTATGGGTTGTTGGAATTTTGGAATTTTTAGAATTTTAGAATTTTTAGAATTTTGGATTTCGTGATTTCAAAATTTTGGGATTTCAAAGGTTTTAGATTTTTTAGGGTTTTTCGATTTTTGGACTTCTAGCACTTTGGATTTTAGAGGTCTCTCACTTCGTACATTTTGGATTTTGTTGCATTTCAGTATTTCAGAGGTTTTTAAGAGGAGAAAAGTTCACAAATTTCAAAGATCAATTACAGCTGAACTCTTTCAATCCCACAACCATTTTTGGGCCCTTCAAGGTATGCATTCAGGTATTCAATTGCATTTCATTAAGTTTTGTTGCAGTCTTGGTGGAACCATATTATTTGGAGACACATGCAAGTACAACTAGCGAATCCATCTGGCTAAAAAACCCTCTCTCTCGAGTAGCATACTTTCTCTCTTTTCCACCTATTTCCATCCATTTTTCATTTCAATATCTTTCAACTTCTTCCATTCATGAATTCATACAACCATCGCTTTATTCGCGCCATGGATTCACATTTACAATAATAGCTATATAATTTCTACCCACTTCCAAGCTTGTAGAGTTCATTTTCAGGTCACTATCAACAAACTCCGAAACATTATATCATGAGGATCATTATGCATACTCCTATGGACATGAAGCAGTCACTTGGTTACCCACAAATTTTCAAGATCAAAGGTATGTGGGTTTTGGAGGGTATCCTACGCCTGAAGAGATTGAGTTACAACTGAAAGTTCAAGAATTAGAGAAAAAGATGGCACATTCAAGGGATATATCTCACATAAAAGCATGTAAGATTTGTTTTAGGACCCGTTTTCCATGTGTGGGCACTATTCTAAGACATTATGGCCCGCAACAAAATCTTGAATTCATAGTTGAGATGTTTCTAATGCTCAAAGAGTGGATCCAGAGATTAAAGCGTTTGTAGACAATGTTAGTCAATCTTGTCAATGGGAAAACATTGCATTGCCATCCCACAATCCTCTCTCCACTCCCTAATTAGAATCATCTTAGCCAGAGCCTTAGTTTCAAATCTTCTCACGTGTTTCCCTAGTGTGCATTCCCTTCTCCATATTTTATGCTTCAACATCATATCAATTTCTCTACCCTTTTCCCTTCTAAGAAACCATCTCCTCCATATAAATAAGAAGTTTAACCTCCTCTCCCACCACTAACAAAGAAAAAATAGTGGATACCCCACCCACCACTCCTCTCATAGTCCCGAATCCATGCCAGAAGAAAATAAAAAAACTAGTTAAGAGGAGCAACAAGAATAAGAGGCAAGAAAATAATAAATGATGAAAAACTTGGTAAGCTTTTCCCTAAGATTCAAGATTAATAAAATATCCTTAATGATTAATCCTACAATGGAGGTTGAGGTCCAGCCAAAAATGGTGTAGAATGACTTTACAAAGTGGAAACAAAGAAAGAACAAGGAGAAGAAGATCAACAATCGGTGTGTTCCGAATGTAGTGTCCACAATGGCACTCTATTTTTAAAGGATGTTCATCCATAACTAGATGAAAAATCACTAGAAGAGGAGGAAATTTTTCTCCAAATCCGAAATAAGAGGAGCTTCATTCCAAGGAGGAGAACAAAATAAGTCCATAAAACCCAAGCACAAGGTAGGCAACGTAAAAACTCGAACCCCTTCTCCCAATTCATCCTCTCTCGATCTTGATTTTGGGGATATGTTTGAGCTCTCCAATTTTATGTTCAAGGATGAGGAGCCTCATGGGGAACAAATATCAAACCCCCAAAACCATAAAGGAGATAAGCTAATTTCGGAGGCTCTACAGAGGAGGAGGTCATAGAGATTTTTTTCTCTTTTGTTTCAATGGAAACTTAGATTTCCCTCTTTCATTGTCTTTTGTTGAAATTGGCTTGGTTAATGAGCCCATAAAGAAAGAAATATTTAAATATCTGATAGTCCATATCATCCCTCAAGAGAAACAAGATGAGGAGTTTGACCTTTAAAACTCAAATTTGGACAAGGAAGAGGAATGTAAAGGACAATTTTGCCTTCAAGAAGGGAATGAGGAGCTCCCAAGTAAGTATTAAGATAAAATTACTTGTCAGCAAACCAAAAATTATTCCATTAGAAGTTACAAATAGTCCCGAAATGATGCATACTATAAAAGAGTTCGTAGTTGCCACAGGAAGGCATATACAAGAGCAATATTTCTCTCATAATGATCATCTTGAATCGGGATTGGAGGAATTTAATCTTCCAAATGTCATAGTGGGAAAGGAAGAAAAATAGCATGAGAATGCCATCACCACTTTCATACCATCCACCAAGGTGACACATCAGTTGTTTGTAAATGTGAAAAAGAAGAAAATCCATTTACAGACAATCACCTTTTCCAGGAAAGTCTGCATGAAGACTTTCTTATTGAGATAGTAGTTCAGAGCAGCGGGTAGATCTAGTATAATTAGGCCATGCCCCATAAAATATCTAGCTTCATTGGAGAAATAATCAGAGTTACCAAAACTAGTCATGTTCAAAAATGAATATGAGGAGGAATTTCAAGGTACCAAGAATCAACCACAAAACCTCCAAGAGTTCAATACAATTCATTTCGAGGAGGTATTTGTATTATTTTCAGTTGATACCTTGATGATATGGGTGGAAAGTTTGGTCTATATCAATTTTTCACTCATATATATAGCCATGTCCAGTGTTAAATCATCTACATGGCTACAAGTTGTGAGAAAGGGGAGTTACTTTTCCCTACCAGTTTCGGGGTTTCTTTGAAGCCTCCTCTTTCTTTGGTTAGTGTAGGGTAGGAGTAGGTTTTCTTTTAGCATAACAAGTGATCTGCACACTTTGCATGTCTCATTTGAGCATGTATGATTTGTCATTTTGTATATAGTTTTCTCATGTTTTCTCCAAAGACACCATCATGTTTTTAGTAGGCCTCTTAGAAATATCTCATAACAAGAAGAAGGTCATACTTATAGGGAATAATTTCAATCTTCAAATCATTACAAATATAGAGAAACTAAATTTGATAAGGGGTAGGTTTTAATAGTTCCTTTAGATCAATCATTGAGCTTCTAGCATCCTCGCATAATTAGAAAGTTAGTTATCATGAGTATCCTTAAATTATTAAAAATTCCCCATGGTTGGGATTAGAAGATCAACCTTAAACCCTTATATAGTTCAATTGAAGATTTTTGGTAGCCTTCATTAGTGTTCCGAGTAGCATTTAGGAAAAGGGGAAAATTAGAATTTAATAGAGTTCCATGATGTCCAAACTTAGCAAATGTTTTACTTAAAACTCCATAATGTTCCATGCATGTTGATAAATCATTAGATTCAACGTGCTCATACTTGGTGAAATAAGGTTTTGGGGCAGTTTTGGAAAGTCCGTGTTTCGGTCCCACAAGTCAAGATTGTAGAGAGAAAAAGGATAAGAATCCTAGGTTCAAAAATTTTCCACTCTCAAAATTTTAACTTCAAAATTTTCTTAAAAATATTAGGAGTGTGAGCAAGTGGGTCATTCCGAGATGGTGACACTTTAGGAAAAATTTGGGACAAAATTTAAAGGGTCAAGCAATTGTAGGTTATCACTTATGACTCCACACCCAATACACATATTAAGGATACTAGTTTAGAACATCTAGCATGCAGATGTCCCCATGAGTCACCAAATTGTTATCTATTATTCCCCTTGGGAAAAATAGACAACATGGAGTATTAGACCCGAGCAAGACCTTTGTACAAGACCTCATAGGAAATATGAGACTCATAGGTGGAAATCATGATTCAAGAACACTTGGGGGTGTCTTAGAGTTAAAAATCTATTGAATAATTTTTCCTTCTTCTGGGTTTCAAGCATTCAAGCTCGGTTTGAAGGAGTGAGGTAAGCTTCGACGTGCCTCGAAGGTGACCAAGATAGGAAAACTATAAAATACCTCCTCACTACTCATTGTTATTTTCATAACCTTCCCGTATAAAAATTTCCAAAAAATGCAAAACATTAGGGAAGACTTGGTTGCAGGTCCCAATTTAGCCTGCATCCCACCCAACCTCGCATAAACCGGTGGGCAAGATGAGTTGAGCTCTACCAAGCTACAGGTGATTATAAGGAAATTAGCTACCAAATAGCTCAAGCAAGCTCAATAATTACAAGGGAAGATAAGGATAAATTGAGGAACCGAGTTGGGGTTGATCTCAATCCTACATTGTGGGTCAAGAAAATTTGCAATGGCGGGAGGATTTCGCAAGACAAGAAAGTGACATACCGGGTTGGCTTGGTCCAACTACCGAGGTCAAAGAAAAGCAATGAGTCATTCATAATGCATATGAGCATGACTCATGGTGGATGGGGGCACAAGATGGATTGAGATGTGAGGATCAAATGGTGAAGCTTAGTGGTTGGGAGGATAGCCCATGATAGGGAAAAAGTAGGCCAACATTGAATGATAGAACATAGAGCCGAGGATTGAAACTAAGTTGTGAAAATGATGGACCATCCGATCCAAAGACTAAACGCTTTAGATATTCGCCATATAGTAGCTGAATTACTCGGCGAGATGATGAAGGAAGTGCACCAAGAAATGGTGGAATCATGTTGCCATATGAAGGAATGAGTTCATAGTTGGAAATAAATTCAACTCAAGGGATTGGACCCATAATAACTCGGACATGATGCCTTGGCAATGCAATGGAATGCAAGAGAATAGCTCAACATTGGGACCATGAACAATGAGCTACATGATAGTTAAATGAGCTAGTTTGATGAATGAACGATGCGAGATTAGAAACTGATATCGAGTTGGGGATGAGTGCGGGGTCGAGTCGACTAGAGCTCATCATAGTTGTAGCATGAGATAAAAAATGTGGGGATATGTGAGGTGACATAGAGAAGTCCGAGCCACTTGGTGATTCACATAGGTCAATAACATGAAGAAATTATGAGCTATGCACCTCAAGAGTTTGACGATGGAGATGTCAAGATAAAAATTTTGTGTGCAAGTCTGGGGGATGTGTTGGAAATGTGGAGAACCCGAGCCGAATGGGTGAGTAGTTTAAGGTGAGCCATGTTGGCTTGAGACCGCGGTGGTGGTCACTCATTAGATCTCGGTGAGGCATTGAAGACAAGGTCAAGATTCATGGAAAATGATAATGACTCATGTGAGTAGGATGAGCTCATAAGGGAATGTAGAGGTAGGTCACTTGGTGAGTTCAATAAGTTGCTTCAGAGGTTCAAAGAAACCTAGAGTTCAAATTTTCGACTTTGGGATTGCAAAGTTTTAGGGATTTTGAAGGGGAGATGAGCAAAGGCACCAAGGGCATTCCAAAAGGCTTAGGTCCAAAACTCAAACTTGGTAGAATGAGAAATCTAAATTTTGAAGGTCAACTTGGGTTGACTAGGCTCATGCAACATCGATGGGTGAGATTCAAATCTCAAAACATAAAGTCCAAAATTCAAACTTCAGGATTTTGGAAATTTGGGTTTTTCCATGGGGTCAAATGAATGAACAATGTTAACAAAAAAATTGAGAAAAAGTTTGAAATCCTGAAATGGGATGGAATCAAACACAAGGCAGGGATAGATGTACAATGTATGCGCAAAAGCTCGTGGTCCAATGTGTTAGCTAGTGGGTGAGAGACCACATGGAGAAAGTTCAGAGTCCAACTTATTAAACCTCACATGCACACGAAAGATGTTTCAAGATGAAAATTATGGGATTTGGGGAGTCAAGTGCCAACCAAATTTTCCATAATCAAAGCCCACCGCAAGGTGGCAATCGCAGAGGATTCTTGAGATAACCTCGATAACATATAAGGTAGAAACACATGTTCAAATAAAAGGAGTTTGTCATGGGGAAGTCTTTGAAATTCAACAAGGAGCTACCAAAATCCCAAAAAACAATGAAAGGGCATGGAAATGAGGAAATGGCTTAGTTTTGATCTTGGTAGAATTGAGAGCGTAAAGATGAGGTCGTGGAAGCCCATGCATGGACATGAAAATGTAGGGAACAACAGAGAAATAAAAGGAGATCTCAATGCCTACCACATAAGGTAGAGGTTTGAAGAGATAAAAGGAAAACATTGATACCCACCATGTAAACTATGAAACTCGATGTAGAGTTAGCCATGCATGCAACATGCAAAATCCCAAACAACAAAAAAAAAATCACCTTACAAAAGGTTCCATATCTTGAGCTAGAAATGTTAGATTTTCAAAACTCATAGTCGACGGAGAGCTGATTCTCGAGAACTATGATGTGAAGGTATGAAAATGAATTTTCCAAGAACTAATCCCTCAAACAACCCGGCCACCTCTTCCAAGGCCATAGTTACCAAAAATAAGAACCCCAAACTCAACAAAGTGTCCTCTCCTCCCTCTACCCGTGTTCTAAGGAGCAACAAAGAAATGGAAGTTGTTCAAAATATTTTACACATTAGCAATGCTAGTTAGGATAATGCCTTACAATATGAGAGGGATAATACTTTCTCAGACTAGAATTATTGGAAAAAGAGGTTGAGAATATCAAGAAAGAGTTGCATCATTTAACCAAGCAGAAGGGGAAAAGAAAGCTAAATGATGATGGGGTATTGAAATTGATCACTGAGGATATTTATAGAAAGTTGAACTCATTGGACAATAGATTGGGGAGGGCCAAGGACAGACATGATCATAATATGGCCATTTTCAATGCCATTAGTGAGTTTCTGGAGCAACAGTTAGAAGCATCTCTATGTTGAGTGGGGTCCTGAAGCCATTTGGGGACTGAAAAGGAAAGAAATTAGGCTATCTCAAAGTTAAACGTGAATGATCCAACACACACTACCACTTTGGCAATGTTCACTTCATTGCACATAATCAAATCAAGGATTGAAAGGGCCTCCAAGAAATAACACCCTTGACTCGGCTGGTTTCGTTTTAGTTTCTACTCTATTTCGATAGTAACATTGTTTTTGGCCGCTTAATCATAGCTTATTTTCCTAGTAGCTATTGTTTGGGTTACTATTGGACTTTATATATTATCTGGATTTTGATCCTCTTTTGATGTTTTTTCATGTTTGATCTGGTTGTTGAGCCTTCCTTGTAATAGGGTATGGTTCTTCAAAACTATTTTCCATTAATAAAAAAAAAAACCCGAAATTGTAGAGACCCGCAACAATCTCGAAATGGCATATCTTGAGCACCAGTGTGTCTGCTTTTTTACAAAAACCAGTCGTTGGAATCACAGAGAAATGATATACAACATGGAATCATCAAAATTTGAATTTCATCATTTCTATAATTCCTAAATTCATGAACATTTAATGGTGACATGGTAGGTGAGGTGCGCTTAATGAGGTTATGGGCATGTTATCTTTCCCAACAAGGAAAAGTACATGGGAATTGGGTTTTACAGTTTCCCCATTCTTGTTACAGGTGTCATGATGGATTTTGCAGGTGGTTGGAGGAGATTTAAGGTTTCCTCTATCTCTCTCTCCTCCAAATTTTCTTCCTATAAATGTAAAGGGGGTGGCACAATACAAAGGAGTTGGTCATCTTTCCTCTTCTCGTACTCTATTCTCCCTTCCTTCACCTGATTTATTGTGAATTTCATGGGGATTAGGGCCTTCACATAAAATTTGTAATAACACTATTTCCTCCCCTACTACAATGTATTGTGTAAATTCATATGCAGCAATGAAACTGTGTTTGTGTTAAATATTCTAGCATTTCATGGTTTGATTGTTCTTTCTTGCCTCTCATTACTATCAGGTGTTTTGTGTAACTAATGTTTCCATTGTAGGGTTTTGGTGTTGTTGTGTCTATTTGTGAATTATGTACTATGTGTATTTTTTTTTGGTGCATGACCACCCTCTCCAAATGTATTCTTCTCCATTTTGCAGGGTTGAGAATCTATCTAGCATCTCCTTTTCTTGGTGTATCACCACTCTTATCAGTAGGTTTAATTTCATGAAAGTTTCTCTCCATGTCTCCTTGGTATGCTAGAATCGGTTTAGATATGTTTTTTCTTGTATTAGGAGTAGTTTTGGTAGTTAGGATTAGGAAGAAGAACTGCCTTCTCTGGAGAGCTATCCCATTTTGCAATGTCCCACACTTTAGGATAGCTCCATGTTGGGAAATCATGCCGAATGCTCCATCCGCAACTTGGTCATTCTGGGGAGGCTGTGATTTTACAACAATACATAGTGCACAAGGGGTAAATGGATTTTCCTTGAACATGGATGTGGTGAACTTAAATGAAAATGAGTATATAGATTTTTGTCCTAGTGCCTACCTCAAATTTAAAAAGGATTGGTTAAATGTAAACTTGTCTAAAATTGAAGAGAAAGAATTTGTTAGGCATCTCGAAGTACACCTAAAGTTCTTAGGGTTGTTGTATTCTAGGGTATGTAGCGAGGATGAAGATGTCCATGAACACTTCATGCATTATGTGCAAGATTTTTGGTTGATTTGAATGCTGGTGTATTATCATTGCTATAGGGTGAATTGTGTTAGTGATCGTAGACAACTAATGATTTTATTTCAATTGAAGTAGTTAGGATCATTACCCATGCGATTTTATTTGTTAACTTATGTCTTTTGATTGAATAAGTACAAGTTGTGTGGGATCCGGTGGTCTTTAATGTGATTTTTTTATCCTCCAAGCCTCAACGACTCATTTTTATAGTGTATAGTTTCTTACTTCCTTCCTTTGGTTTATGTTGGTGTTTTGGGTTATCGGTGTTGTTTTCTCTTGTTGTGGTGGCTTGCAGTGGTGATCACTTGTTCGAATCCATTGAATAATGGATAGGCATATGGTATTATTCTCCCACTATTACTTTTGGTGTTCTTTGACAACCGGGGGAGTCCATCCCGAAATGGAGCCGATGTTGGTGACTATAATTTTTAGACCTCATTTCACGCCATATCAAATGGATGTGCTCTTGTTTCAAGTTTTATGCACATTGGGTATAATATTTTCAAATATAATTTTTTTTGTGAATCCTTCTTCTTGGAGGGAAGTTAAGCGTTCTCATGGTTACATGCTTTTATCAAGGTCTTAGGGTTTTTCTAGATTTTGTAGTATGGGGCAAAGGGGTGCTTTGATGTATTGTCGTGACTTTCTATTGTTTATATAGATAATGGAAATTACATCCAGGATGGTAGCTTTACCCAGCTTCTTGAACATGGAATTATTTTGAGACACAAGACAAACTTAAAGAATGTCATTTTATCTATGGACATTCATTTAGAGTATGGGTTGGGTTCCCGACCTGCGTTACAAAAAGGGGCAAAGGATATACTAGGGTGCTCGAGAGATGGAGGGTGGTATAGAACTTTGATTTTCACCCAAAATGTGGAAAGTGGTAGTCCAATCCTAAGGTTTGAAGGGTATATATGGTCAACTTACAATGTAATCAAATTTTTAGAGCCCAAAGTCGATTTATTTTTGCCTTATTTTGGGACGTTTCAAATACTTTCCACTCGCCCGTGTCCTGTTGGGAAAATGTAGAAAGTTGGTATATGTTTATAATTTCTCCGACATGCATTTAAGAGGGAAAGGAACTTAGTATTTCCCATTTTAAAAAATTTGGGAGCAATTGGGTAGCAAGTGGTGGTCAGTATCTCTCGGGTGGTATGTAATTGTGTGGTATTTTGAGTACGATGGTGAGTGTTCTATGGGAATATTAATTGTTTGATTTTTTTCACAATACAATGTAGGTGAAACATAAAAATAAATGGTATGTTTTGGTGATTTTAGCAAAAGAAATAAATACATATATACATTGATAAAGAAAATGGGTAGTTGAAAATGATATATACAATGAATAAAATTGGGGTTTTATTATAGAGGCCCCTTACCTCAAAGATAGATAGATAGATACATACATGCACGAGATAATGAGAATGTAAAATATTTCATTATAGACATGGAGGTCAATTTTCAGAGTCACAATTTCACCCGGGAAGGTCGGCACATGCTTCGAAGATGGTCCCTACGATGAATAAAATATTCATGGGCCATGACATTGAAAATGAGATGAATGTCCCCACTGCACTCCCGTGACACCCTCTTCCCCATCAGCTCGGAATATCCACCGAGGTCCATCAAGAATCTAGGTAAATTCTCTCTTTTGTCCAGTGAATTCACCCATTTTGAGAGAGGGATCCCTCCTCTTATGTAAGATTTTGTCCTATGAGAAGTGAAGCATCAATCTCTAAGAGACGGAGTTGCTTCATTGGGTTTGTCATTCGTGGCTATTCTCCATTTATTGAAGGAAGGAGCCTGGATGCTCACTGTGGCTTGAATTTCAGCCACGGTAGTTTCTAAGGCTGAAAGTTGCTTTTATGTATCATCTATGTACAATCCAGAGGGTTGTCCCTTTTATTGTGGAGCTCTTGATGTGTTTTTTATAAGGATCTTTGTAGTCAATAGGGTAGGGTTGTAATATGCTTTGGTCATATGCCATTGGTTATCATGGTCATATGAGTAATAATGAAGCCAATGATGTTTCAGTGCCCTGTGGTTAGGTGGTATTTTGGGTAGATTAGGTGAAAATGAAGATTCAGAAAAATAGGGAATGCATCACATATCTCATATAATCGATTAAAAGGACGGGATAGTGATTTCTAGGGAAGAATTGTCTAGAGGATCAACCCTACCATTTGGCACACTCGATGACATGCCTCCCGAACACTTTTTTTTAATGTTAATTGAAAAAATTCACCCAGATGAGTGATTTCTTCATTAGTAGGACTTGATCCTAAGGGGTGTAAAATTCATGGTAGGGAGGTTGTTAATGGAATAATGGTGTGTGTAGCTTGATGGAATTTGAATGATAATTTTTGGCCCATCGTGCTATGCTTATGTAGGCATGCTTCCATGGATGACTTGTCTAGTGAAATCATGTTGCCATAAATGTTATATCTGCTTTGGGTAGTAAAGTCAAGTGGGATATCGACCACTATTTTATGCCCCACATTATGTTAAAGTTTATATATTAAACCTTATTATAACAAATCTTACACATTTAAGAGTGGAATGAAGTGACTAATTAGTTGAGCTATCGACTCACGGAAATCACTCTCGAGATTTCTAATAAAACAAAAAAATACATTTTCATTGATAAGAAGCTTATTTGGTGGGTGAGAGGTGAAATACTTTGCATAGAAATATATCTCTATGTAATTTCTAGTGCTAAGAAAAAAATACCAAGGATGCAATTGAAAGTTGGATAAAACTTGTATTTGATATTCTTAATACGAACAATGTTTTATTACAAAGAGAGGTTTTCCTTCGGGTTTCCCCACTAAAATATGGTGTCTTCTATCACTTTTATTTCCGATATTTGCTTTATATCTTGTTATCACATTCTATATTCTACATAATGTAATCTATAATCTTTGATAACTTATATTATAGATTTATAATCACTTTATTACTCATTCCTTATAAATCCTGACATGTTATCGATTTTGTAGTTATGCGTGTGCATGATTGATCTAGAAGATTTTAATTAGCTAGAGTGAAGAAGCTTGAAGTCTCTTTACGGATCTATGAAGCCCTAGTTGCTCCACAGTTGTCTTCAAGCTAACCAGGTTTAAAATTTGGATTCCCTCTCAAATATTTTGTGAAAATATTGATAAATGGATTTTTATATCACATATTAGCATTTTCTTGATTAGATATTTGTTTCTACATCTAGGTATATTCATTTTTTAGTTTAAATCTGCTGACTGTGAGCTTATTTTATGTATTTTACACTCTTTATAGTCGTTATAATTGTGTGATGTATTTGAATAGTTCATTTTTTTAGAGGTTTTCGTTTTCCTATGACCTTTTAGGATTATTTGGGTTTTTTTAGTTATCCATGACTTTTTAATTCTTGTGTGGATTTATTTGATCTATGGGATTCCCAAAATCGAAAGATATCTTGAGATTTAGTTTGTTTGGAGCTTTTAAGTCTGTTCCAACAAGAACATTTCTTATTTTTTTCTAGATCTATTTTTGCGAAGCCCAATCCAATCGTTTTATGCCATCTGGCTTCGCTTTGTCATTTTTAGTTAGATCATATCAGTTTTGCAAAGCCTAGGCCACTAAAATTGCTCAGAATAGCTTCAATGTCCTTTTTCATGTTTTCAAAGCCAAATCCACTCATAGAGTGCCAAATGGCTTCGCTTATATCTCGCTTTTTATATTAAATTTTTCAAAATTGTGTTACTAAGAAGTTTGATCTAATCATTTTGTGCCATCTAGCTTCGCATTTCGTATTTTTCAAATTTTTTGATCTTCCTTTCATTTGTAAAGTATGAACCAATAATGTTATTCCACGCACTTCACAAATTCATTTTGTTGTCATTTGTGAAATGCAAGCCAATAAGGGCTTTACACATCTCTTCACATTGTCAGACTTGGGTTAAGCTTTCATCTATCCTTTGCAAAATTCAAGCTAATAGAATTTCTCTGTGTGCCTTCACATTTCATATTTTTCATTTTTATGACAGCTTACTTATCCAATAATATATAGCCACCTTTTTCACATTTTTCGACTCTTTCGTAATTTTGAAAAGTGAATCATTAAGAAGGCTCCACGTCTGCTGTTGGCTTTTACCTTAGTATATTTAGCAAAATTGTAAAGTGTGAACAGATTGAAGCTTAACACATATTTACTTTGTCTTAGCCTCTTATATTGTGACACCTTCTTTAGGTTTCAAACCCAAACTTTATTTTAAAATTTTAGCTTATCCTGGGATTTTAAGTCCGCCTAAAGCCATCTATTTAAAGTTTTGCGAAATCCACCAAGTGTCTTTTCGTCACCGCTAGATCGTTGACTAGTGGTATTATTTGATTAAGATTTTTTAGTTGTGAACCAATTGAGTATGTCCATGTTCCTTCATATTTTTTTGTTATGTTATACTATGAAAAAGTGAACCAATTATTTAACTACACTTGTATTTAGCTTTTAACGGTGTCATATTTTATTTCCTTGTGAACCATGGATTTCAAAAATTTCTTTGTACCACATGTATCTATTTATTTGTATTGCGGTTTTCAAATTTTGTTTATGTCACGATTTCAAAGTTTCTTCATTCCACACATATCTCAAAAAATTGATTCAAAAAGGATGGGATAGTGATTTCTAGGAAGAATTGTCCTGGAGGATCGACTCGACATTTGGCACACTCAAGAATGCCTAATGAACACTTTTTTGGGCTTACTAATTTAAAAACTTCACCTAGATGAGTGAGTTATTCATTAGTAGGACTTGATCCTAGGAGTGCAAAATCCATGACAAGGATATTGTTAAGGGAAGCAAGGTACATGCAACTTGATTGAATTTAGATGGTAAATGTGTGGCCCGTCATGATATGCTTATATAGGCATGATTCTATGGATGACGTGTCCGGTCAAATCATGTTGCTATAAATTTTATATCTAGTTAAGATCGGTATATACAAGTGGGAGTTAAATTAATATTAATTATTTATATGAAGTGTGTCATCGTGAATTGGGTAAATGTCTACGTGTTTAAGGATTTTCTTGTCAAAATTTAATCTTTGGCCATGTCACATTTACTTGCATTATGTGCAAAAATTGATATTAAATAAAGGTGAAATGGAAAAGGATTTGCTTCATTATAATGACAAGATGACACCGAGAAAAATCAAGGGTTATCATGGACAAGGATTCCTTGATATTTCTTGGAATCTCTGGGTGGTGGCTTGGACATGAGTTAGTTATAATCTAGATGAATATTATATAAAACCCTAAATTGGATAAGGTAATATAAGAGGGAAGAGAAGGGGTTTTGGAGAGGAGATACAATTCTTTTGGGAGAAGGGAGGACTCTTTGGAGGAGTTCTGGGATATTTCAGATACATAGTCAACCATAGAAATCTACACTTTTGAGAAGTAGGTGTTGTTGTGTTTCCCATTCTCCTTGAATTCTTGTTAAAGTTATTTCTCATGTACAATCATTAATAAGTTTTGAGAGCATCAATATTTTTTTTACCTTGTTCTTTCCAAGTTTAATGGGTTTGTCCTAAAATGACCTACTTGTGATTATTTTGGTTATGCCGCTTTTGGAATGATTTCGGGGTAAATAATTTGTGTCTTTTCACCATATCTTGTGTAAGGTATGGCAGTAATATTATGTGAAAATACCTTGTCACTTGCTCAGGATTTTTCAAGGTGGGATGGGAGAGAAATTGTCCTTTGGGGGTGACTTGGGATGTTATTCTTTGTGACTTGTAAATTACTTACCAACCGAGAAAGATTGGGTTACATGTTTAATTTTCTTGGGGGTCCCTTTATTTATAACACTCAACATAATTTTCATAGGGTGATTTAGTCGTAGGGGTACTGAGCTAAGTTACCAGGGATTAGAATTGTTTTTTGGCTTGGAGGTTCCTTGCAACTAATTTCCCGTGAGAAGACCAATTTATGTTTCCCATAATTTTCTTGGGGGTCCCTTGATTTAGAACACTCAACATAATTTTCATAGGGTGATTTAGTCGTAGGGTACTTGAGCTAAGTTACTGTGGATTAGAATTGTTTTTGGCTTGGAGGTTCCTTGTAGCCAATTTCTGCGAAGCCCATTTTATGTTTCCCATATCTTTATGAAACAATAAGGGTGTCATGATAAAATGGTTAATATGATTCTTGATTTTCCCAGGTTCCTTTTGATGTCTTATTTCTTCCTCTTTGTGACCTTATGTCTACCTCACAAAACTATATAAACTTCTTCGAAGTACCATAAGTGTTCATGCGGATCTCACTTCACTTGTTCATATTAAATAGATTGGCTTGGGAGAATACAAAATTAATGCACATACCTTGAGTATTTTCACTCATCATTAATAATCCTTAGTATTTTCCTAGAACTACTCATGTAGATATGTGGGGACTAATTTTTGGATTATGTTAAAATTGCCTTTAACGACCTATATCGAGGTTCTCGGGTGCTTGTTGTGATTTGTGACAAATATTTCAAGTGAATGTTGTAGTGGTGGCTACATATGATCCTCGATTTTCCATCCTTAATGGATTCAATAAATTTTCCCTATTCCCTCCCTTATCTTTCACCCTTTGGGCCGCATCTCTAGTTCTCTCACCTTGACTTAGGTAGAGTCAAAAGTAGCAGGGAAATAAGCCACACCCTTTATTAATGTGCTTCCCCATCACTCCCTTGGAGAGAGTGGAAGGGTCAATGGAGGAAGATCCCGTCCCCAGATACATAATAAAAATTTTTATGGGTACATCCCTCACACCCCTCGTCCCTTGTACGTGTGTGTCCCCTTCTCTCCCCCTAGGTGTGGATCTAGGAGCCAACAAGTTCTTTAATTTTTCTGAAGTAGTATTCTTTAAATCATTAATGATAAATCATGAACATGGATACATTATGGCCTCTTATTTCTCACTTGGATTATGTCAAATGTGTTTGGGTCCCCTTTAACAACAATAACCTTACTTAGATGTAAGAAAAATTTAGCCTAAAATAGTGTTGAGGAATTTCCTTGATCTGATGGATCTATGGTCATCATAAGATCATATAATAATTTTTCTCTATTTCTATAACATAAATTTGGTAAGATTCATTTTTATACCGAGATTAATGGGAAAAAGTACCATTTGATGTGTGGCTAAGGCATACTCGCAAATAATGTTTTCAGAGATGAGTAATTAATCTCGAAAAATTCAAGGTTTTGTAGAAGTGATAAAGGGACGATGTTAACAACTACCCCATCATCCACCATAACTCACTTTAGTAAGTTTTCATATATCCAAATCTATAAGTGGAGTGCATAGTCTCCACTTCTAACAATTTCTGCATCCACGGAAAATTAACTTAATTCAAATAAATAACCTACATCTCTCATTATGGCACCCATAGGGAACATATCCATATCTATGTGGTTAACATGTGCTTCTATTGAAGGTGTGACATAGGATAAGTGTCCGAGTCCCATGGAATATAAGAGTGCAATTTGATGGGTTGGATATTTATTCAAGAGGTCGAGAAATGAAATATGAGAAAATGTCTTAAAAAGTTATTTAGGAATTGTGTTGCTATGTAATTCAAAGGGGGGCTATAATGGGGAAGTAGAAACCTAATACTCCTTTGACTTGGTAATCATATTGGCTTCTTCCTTTATTTCTAATTCTATAATTCCAATCATATATGGTTGATCTAGTGTTCCTAAATGCAAGGTCTCATTAGGATTAACCATGTTCAAGGTTGACGCTCCGGTGTCATGGTTTCTAACCAAGGCTATTACTTATTACTTTGGGTGTTGTGGATGTTGTGGTTTTAGTGGATGTAACTTCCATTGGTGTTATTATACATTACTAGGTTGCACATTATTCAAAAGGACATTCTACTAATGGTTTGAGAAATGATTTTGATAAATGCCTAGATGGGAATTACGGGTGCAACAGACCCCATATGAGTTGTATGTTGATTGTTGAGATTTTTGTCCTCAAGATTGGTCATGAAAATATTGTCTTTTATTTCTAAAAAGGTTTTGGGCAAACCTCTTGTACTCTTTAAAAGTAGTACCTATTGTGGCCTATGATAATGTGGAGTAGGAAGAATAAGTCGGGTCATAGTTTTGGGGCCGATCGATTTTTTTGTCTATAACTCGGCTGAAAATTACCAAATTTGTTGGGGTAACCATGATTAGGACCAAAGTTGTTTTGGTATTTTCCTTCCCTATTCTTTTTATGAAATAACTATTGGTTTTGCTTTAGATTGTAATTTAGAATGGTATTTGAATCCAAATTAAAATAAACCACATTTATAGTGGGTTGATTGTTGTTAGTTTGAATTCTTCTATTGTGGTTGTTATTATTTCTGTTGTTTCATTAATTGATGGTGTTACTAGGGAAGTTTGGACTCTTGGGTTAGTATGTACCATTATATGTAGTAGCACTTAATGGTTTAGGTTGATAACTTTTAGACAATAGGAATTTTTAGGATACTTGTACATTGTTTTTATTATTTTGATATCCTCTAGAGTTGTAGATAGGGATAATAATTATTCCATTTACATTTTAGGTATTACAACCATTATCTATCACTTCTTTGTCAATTCTTAACAATATTTCTAAAGCTTTGTCGTAAGACTTGTACAAGAGCTTCTACACATCTTATCTAATTTCCTTATTGATGGCATGGAGGAAGATATCATATAAGTCCCTATCATCCATGTTTGGGGAACTAATAGAAGAATAAACCACTTTTCACCATCTAGTGATGAAATTCATATCATATTCGTTAGGTTCTTATTTAATATGAAGAAACTCCCTAATACCATTTTTATGAGATTTTTCATATCAAAATCCTTAAAAAAATTAGCTATGAGCTTCATGTTATCACCGAATCAAAATACCCTCTAATTTGCACAAGTGTTTTTGATTGAGCTCATGGTGTTACTTGGGTAACATGGGTATTATCTCCAAGTTTTGGTACTTGCTACTTAAGATAGAACTCCGAGAAAGTTGGTTCTTCTCCCTAATCCAAGTACAAACTAACTCTCTTTGGGATGAAGCTACTAAATATCTCTATCCTACAATTTCCAAGGGACAAGGGAGAGATAAATAACATGCAAATGAAGGAAAACTACACTATAGAGGTGATGCACCAAAAGAAGGGAATGAGAACAATTTCCAATGTGTGAAAATGGAAGAAAAATGCAGATCAAAGAGGGTGATGATAGTTTTGGTACGCCTGGTGGGACATAATAATTTTTTATTTTAGTTGCAACAATTTTGATGTGCTCTTGTTGTGAAATTCTAGCTTGTAAGAGGCTTTGAAATAACACATTTGGCGACTCTAAAAAGGCACAATCCACTGGTTTCAATAGTCCAAAATCGACGATTTATGAGAAGAATTCAAAGAAGGTCAAGAACTAGAGAGGAAGGAATATTTGAATACTTGCAACTATATCTGGGTAGAGGAAGAAGAGCTCAAAGGTATCCATATCCACCGAATAGAACTATATCAACATCTCCACCTGGTAGGCCTTTTATTCAATCAACCATATTTCCTAGACCAATCATAATGACACATTTATAACAACCACCATAAGGGCCACCCCATCCCTATGTCAATTTCACTAGCAGCAGTCCACTTTCTCTCAATGCACATAATCCAATTCTAGTTTCAACATTAAATAATTTTTCATATTTAACTGGAGAGAACCATACAAATCTGATTGACCACATCCAAGACATTGTAAATGTCTGTGTAATTCATGAAATTGCTGAAATGGACATTGCAGTTAAGTTGTTAGCATCCTCCTTTAAGGGTAAAGATTTGCAATGGTTTAGGATTTTAACAACAGGATCTATCCAGAATTGGGACCATTTGTGTATAACTCTTCACAATCAAATCGGGGAGAAGGAAAACAACTTATCTCTATTGAAACAACTAACAAAAATCAAGAGAGCACCAAATAAGCATATGGTTGATTTCAACTTCAAGTTTCAAAGGACATGGGATAGAATTCCACTTGTTGTGAGACCAACAACTGAAGGTGCCTTCCTTTACTTTCTAAAATATCTAAATTCAGATATTGCAATGATGATATAATCCATGGGAGGTACAACTTTACCCATAGCTTATAGTATTTCCATTAGAGCTGAAAATTGTTTGATTCAAGTTATTAAAATTTCACCTAGACTATCCATGCCTCTTTATTCAGAATTAGGAAGTCTAAGCACTAGTCAAGCACCTACATTAGCTCCCATTCCTACTTCAAAAAATCATAGTTTTATCAAATCTTCTACCTCATCGTCTAGTACCTCAAATGAGCTCCAAGAAGTCAGGAAGTAGTTGAAAAACTTACGAAATGAGTTGGTGACAATTAAGAGGTAGAAAGATCAAAATTTTAGGTCATATCAGCCTCAAACCTAACCCAATAGGCCACTCATTCAAAATACAAATCATAATAAAAAAACCTCATGCTAATGGGTCATTCCATCCTTACAATCCTAATGCCGCATCCACATCTAGAGCCTTGGTATCAGTACAAAATAACATGGCTCAAGAACATGACTGGTGATTCCCATGTAATCAACCTCATAACAAGTCAATGTGCTTCAATGGTGCTCTAAATCAAGCTCTTATGGAAACAATAATGGGTGTGGAACAAGAGACAAGCTAGGAAGATAATCAGGAGAAGGAAGTTACTCAAGAAGCACCTCCAAATGAGACCACACTTGTCAATTAGAAAGTCAAGATTTCTGCGAATGAATCAAGCCCCTTCTCAAAGTGTAGTAGCCATTACTTGGTCCAAGAAGATAAATATTGGAGAGGGAATTCATCCAATTCAAATGATCCAAAACCATCTATAACTCAATAAGGTTTTGAAAACCAAAATACAACTCCCAATGTGTAAGGTCAGCCCAAGCCACCTTCTAGACTAGCTCAAGTACCGGTTGTAACAACCCATGTACAAGAAAAAATTGTGCAAAATAAGGGGTAACAGAGAGATATCTCATCTCCATTCAACATCATCAAGTAGATGAAGATAACAAATGTAAAATCTCAATGTGGGATTCATTGGCTATCCTAGACAAAGAGACCTATTGCAAGCTGCTTTATGGTGAATTGGTCAGCATCAAATTAGCCATCCAACCAATAAGAAAATGTGCTTACCAATGCAACTCAACAAGGAGGAAATCAAGGAGGCTATCAAGGTAAAAATGTGAAGCCCCCAACATTCTATATCTCATAGATCATCGAGATAAGTTGGTGCATAATTACATGATTGATTCAAGAGGAAGTAGCTTAGTCATGCCGAAAAAAATGGTTGATCAATTGGGAATTTAATATGAATTCATTTCTGAGTGTGTGGTGCAATTAGATGGGACAATGGTAACAACAATTAGAGTAATCAAAGGTTTGAACCTCACATTACATGCATGTCCCAATGTGACCGTCTTGCAGGATGTATCAGTCATATACTTGCCACCACTCTTTGCATTATGTTTGTCAAGATACTTCACTGCTACAATTGGGGTTATTTTTCTATTGATTGACAAACATGCTATTTAGAACAAGGTATGGGGATAAGGCCATAATTAGATTTGATCCTATCAAAAACTTTCACATAGAGCCTCATACAACAAATCCAATCAATGCAAATTGTTCAGCATTTGATCAAGATGATTATCCAAGCACCTATGAAGAGGATACAAAAGTCATATGCATTCCAGACTTGCCTCTTGAGGAATGAGTGGACAAGAGGCATGATTTTTACCCTTACAAGGAAATGGAAGAAGTTGAATTAGGAGTCTATTGTTTTCATGAAGAGAATCAATCTCTCCCTAACATTACCAATCCATATCACAAAGATGATAGTGAGGAGTGGAATCTATTATTTGATGGCTCAAGGAGTAGGTAATTTTCCTGGAGGGGAGATGTGCTTGTTTCACCACAAGGTATAAAATATTACTCAAATTTCCATTTTTAGTTTTCTTTCTCAAACAACATAGCTAAGTATGAATCCTTGATCCAAAATTGCATTAGGAAAGAAAGAGAGGTATGAAAAACTTTCAAGTTTGTAGAGATACTGAGCTAATCGTGAAACAAGTCAGAGGACAAAATGCTACTAAGAGTGATCTGTTGAGGAACTACAAAAATCAGGTATGGGATATCATTGAAGATTTCAACATTTTTAACATTAATTCCATCCCAAGAAAGAAGAATGAAGCAATAGATAGACTTGCAACAATTGGGGCAGAATTTGATGTTGTAGAAAGTATCAAAAGTGAGTAAACCCAACATCATATCAAAGTAGTTGTAAGACCAATTGTTGATATGAATAACAACTCAATTTAGAAAGTCTTTGAGAATGTTTAGAAAATTGTCAATTTTATACAAGAAGAAGCTCAATTCTTTGCTAGAAAACCAAGACAAGTAAGTTGGAGCAGTAATATGGTAACCAAGTGGTGTAGCCGAGGTAGTATGGTGACCACTTGGTTCAAATTGAGAATAATAGATTACCGAAAGGTCTTGTAAATTTGGAGTCAATATTCAACCCAAATGATCAATTTTAGAAGGAAAAGGTAAACATTTGGGTAAAGGATGAGGATTCATAGCCCATTCCAATAGATGAAGGGAAAATATTACAAATTGGTAAAGTAAATACTCAACAAGATAAATATGCATTTGTTCAACTTTTTCAAGAATTCCTAGATGTCTTCACTTATTTACGAGGTTTCAACCCAAAGTTAGCACAACATACTATTGAGTTAGATCCAGAATCCAAGCCTATTAGACATAAGAAAAGGCTGGTGAATCCTCACATTGAACCTCTCATGAGAAAAGAGTTGAACAAGATAATTGAAGCTAACATCATATTTCCTATCAAACATTCAAGTTGGGTTGCAAATTTGGTGCCAGTAAGGAAGAGAAATGGAGAGATTAGACTATGTGTAGACTTCCATGATCTAAATAGAGCTTCACTCAAAGATCATTATCCACTTCCTTCAATGGAACAAATCCTACAAGTAGTAGCTAGTTCGGAAAGGTTTTCATTGCTAGATGGATACTCAAGCTATAACCAAATAATGGTGAAGGAAGAATATCAGTTCAAGACAACCTTCACTATGAAATGGGGCACATATGCTTATAAGAAGATGCCATTTGGATTTTCAAATGCTGGAGCAACATTTCAACAAGCTATGGATATGGCATTCAAAGGCTTAATCAACAAGATAGTGCTATATATCTAGATGATATCACTGTCTTCTCAAAGAATGCAAGGTACCATCTCTTTCACCTCAAAAAAGTATTTCAGAGATGTAAAAGATTTGGAGTGTCATTGAATCCAAAAAAGTGTGTATTCATCACACACAAAGGAATTTTTTTGGGCCACATTGTTTCAAGAGAAGGGTTGACAATTGATCCCGAAAGAGTTGAAGCCATCCAAAATTTTCCATTTCCAAGTCATAAGAAATCTCTCCAAAGCTTCTTGGGAAGGATAAAATTTGTCCACATATTTTTACCTAATTTTTCCACTCTTGTGAAGCCATTAACAATGATGTTGAAGAATATTCTTGCATTCAAATGGAAAATAGAAGGAAAAGAGATTTTTGAGGCTATCAAGCATGCAATATCACAAGCTCCAACTCTTATCAACCCAAATTTCTCCAAGGACTTCATGTTGTATGATTTTGGAGGATCAAACACAATCTCAACTATCTTGGTACAACTGAATAAAGAAGGTTCAAAACATCCCATAGCATTATTCAGTAAAATCCTAGAAGATTACGAAGTAAGGTATTCTTTTATTGAAAAGCATGTTCTTGCTTTTCATTAGAAGTTTGAAAAAAATTAACACACTTGGTCTTGAACAACAAGATCCAATTACGAGTATCTCATGCCGGGGTCAAGGATTTTATCCTAAACAAGGATTTGAATGAGAAGAGAGCAGGTTGGATTACTCGCATAATGGAGTATGATATTGAAATTAGAGTGACCAAGTTTGTTTGTGAAAAAGTTTTTTGTGAGCATCTCACTTACAAACAACAAGTTGAGTCAAAAAGTGAAGAAGAGGTTGTCCTGGTATTTCAAAATGATCAATAAAAATCAGCTAATGATGCACCCATTCCATGTTAGACTCAAGACATGGTGCATTATCTCCAAACAGGTTTGTGCCCTCTAAAATGGAACAAATCTAAGAGGAGATATTTCAGATTACAATCCATTCCGTATGTTCTCATTGATGGCATCCTATTCAAGAAGGATGTGAATGGGGTATTATTGAGATGTGTCCCAACAAATCAATGAGAACATCTCTCGAGATCATGAAATTGCACGAGTTCCATGAAGGGGAAGTAAGAGGCCAATTCAATCCACAAGTAACATCTCTCAGGATCATGAAATCTAGTTACTATTGGCCTATGGTGTTTGGAAATTGCTACTCATGGATTAAAAGGTGCAAGAAGTGTGAGTTCTTCACAAGAAAAGAAAGACTAACAACACTTCCCCTTTGTCTGATTTCAGTAGATCAACCATTGATGCAATGGGGATTGGACTTCATTTGAGTTATCAATCCAAATTCAAGTCAAGGCCACAAGTGGATACTTACGGCGATAGAATATTTCACCAAGTGGACTGAAGCATTGGCACTTAGGGAGGTAAATGAATCTAGAATCTTAGATTTTTATGAAGAGATAGTCATAAGGTTTGAATTCCCTACCACTATCATATCGATAATGCATTGGCATTTCTTGGCACAAAAATCACTTGAATGGGCTGTCAGAATCATATATACTTCAACACTTCATCAAACTATTACCCCTAGGGTAATGATCAATTCGAGTCTACAAACAAGAACTTGTTAAGAATCATGAAAAGAAATCTTAGTGAGGATTAGAGAACTTGGCACATGAAGCTCAAATCATCCTTATGGGCTGATAGAATCACACCCAAGAGGTCTACAAACAACTCTCCATATAAGCTTGTATATGGAAAGGAAGCAAGTGCTACCTATATCACTTGAGTTTTCAGCATTGGAACTCATGAAATAGTTAGAACTAGCTGAGTTTGAGCCCATGAAAATAAGCAAGAGAACATGTAGTGTAGACCATGGAAAAAGATCAAGCATTGATCAAGAGAAGCTTTGACAAGAAAGCTAAAGCTAGGACATTCCAAGTAGGAGACTTGGTACTGAAGTGGGATGTTGATCGTGCAAAGCCGGAAAACATTCCAAGTTTGATGCCATATGGAGTGGTCCATATATGATCACTAAATGCAAAGGTAGCAATGCCTTCTAGCTAGCTAAGTTGGATGGTGAATAATTTCATATTCCAATCAATGGAATCTACCTTAAACATTGCTATTAAAAGGAAGAATTTCTCACCCTTGTACATAATTAATCTAGGATTTTCAATTCCTCCAAGTGCTTATGCACATTGTTGTTGTTGTTAGAATAGGTTTCAATTTCCCTAAGTGCCTTGGGCACATGTTCTATTTCTCCTATTATGTGCCTTATGTATAGTTCATCATGCTTCTTGAAAGGAGAAATCGCAATGAACAAACTCAGAGTTGTAATCAACAATTGTCATCTTCAACATAACTCAAATGCAGAACAACTAAAATATCAACAAGAAAAGATTTCAAATCTTCATCTATTTTGCTTCTTTGCATCAATAGATAAATTTATCATTCCCTTTACTAAATTAAAAGAAAAAAATCCGTATTGGGGCAAATAAAAGTCCTTAGTTTTCACTCATCCTTCATCCAATGTTTAGTAGCAAGTATGAGCCACCATGCATACTTCCAAAGCTTAATAACAACCCTTGCAGCCTTCAGCAATGTCCCAGGCAAGTGGATCAAGATGGAACATTCAAGAGGAAGAAATATCTTGGTTGAAGAAAGGAACGGATGAAATTCCAGGGTTTCAAGCAATTTTCTACTCTCACAAACAAATTTCAATATTTTCTTATGAAAGTTGAGAATACGAGTAGCGGGAGGCGCTTCTAGGTTCAAGAAACAATGTTTCAAGTGTCTCAAGGATGTAACTTTTCAAGTTTCAGATCAGATTTTAGAATTATAGGTTGACCCCAAGCCCAATGGATGTTGTAAGGCCATTGGTCACTTCATCGATAATACCTGTTGAGTCACCGATTGTTATCCAAAATTTACCCCAAGGTGATTTCGATAAATTACACAATTTCTTTAGAATCGGATAGATAGAAATGGTGAAAACAAGAAATTTGGATCTTGGGGGCATGCCTTTTCTTTTCTCTAACTTCCCCATTGAATAAAAATCTAAGGAGTTACCTAAAATTTGCTAAAATTTGAAAAAATGGGGAAAATGCCTGTTTTAAATGTATTGCAGGTCTAGGGGCTATGGGTGGAATGACAATGGATGGAAATAGGGTTCCTTTTCCTTGAATTGGGTCAGAAATGCTAAGGAAACAATGATTCATGGAAAATGTGAAAGTTCACAGCCTAGGTGGTCTAGGTTCCATAGGGACACAAGTTCCTCGAAAACCCGTAATGTTTGATTTACAAAAGGATTGAAGTGGGTCCTTTGTGTTGTGGAAAAGGTAGAAGTTCATGGCTTGGGTGACACAAGTTACAATAAGCCAAAATTCCCTAAATTCCTACTTGTCTGATTTGCAAAGGAATGGAGTGGGCACAATGTATTGCAAAAAAGTCAGGTCCCGACGGCCTAGGTGGTCCAAGTAGCGCGGGACATGAGTTCCCCACAGAGGTGAAATTTCCACACATCAAGGAGATAGAGTGAAAAGAAGATAAGGAGGAATTTTTTGAGCTTGAAAAACACAAGTTCTATAGGGACATGAGTTCCCCAAAAACCAGCAATATAAAGGGAAAGTGGTTTAATGTGGATTATAAGAGCCCACGTGGAACACCTCGACCCTGAACTTCAAATGGGCATAACTTTTGACCTGGAGCTTTGATTTTGACAAAATTGGACTTTTCAGAAATATCTCAACATCCTCTATGCCAAAAATTAAAGAAATATCTCCATCTCCAAAAATGTAAATGTTCAGACCCATAAAATGTGAGAAATCCTTGGTAAAATATAAATAGCTTCTCACACTCAAAGGGTCATAACTTGAGAAATTTTCAATGGATTTTTACAAAATTGGTCTCATTGGAATCATGGTTCCAATCCCAATGCAAAAAATCAAGAAATGTAGAAATTGATGAAGTTTTTAAGTAAAATTATCCCAATTTTGTTGTTGTTGAAAAGTGGTTGGAGAAGCATTTAATGAGCATGGACAAATCATTATTTCACCGTTCATTTGCAAGTTATGAGACACCTTGAGATTGATTTTACAGGTCAATATTCACCAACCACACTCATTTATCATGACTTACAATTGGTGGAAAAGTGAATTTTGGTATTTTCATCCCCTTCTCTCTCTTCCTAAATTCTATAAATTGGAGTGTTGGGCTCATGTAAAAAGAGGAAAGTTTGAGTAGAAAAACTCTATAATTTTTGTCTTATGAAGCCAATGTGCTATGTTCCTTTGTATTGGAATATTTTCATGGTGATCCAAGCCTTTCCTTTGTAATAGTTTGGACCTGTTCATATTAATCAAGCAACAGATTCAATTTTTGGATGTATCTTCCATTTCCGAGTTTGTTACATTCTCCTTGCCTCTATAATGTTATTGCAGATGTTTGTGTCTACTCTATACTCTTGTAGGGACCTATTATTATTGTGTATGCATGGAAATGTGTTGTGAATGTTTTTATTAGACTATGGAGAACTGTCATCACCCTCTCTAATCTACATTTTTCTTCCATTTTCACACATTGGAAATTGTTCTCATTCCCTTCTTTTGGTGCATCAAATTTGTAGTGTAGTTTTCCTTCATTTACATGTTATTTCTCTCTCCCTGGTCCCTTAGAAATCATATGATAGAGATATTTTGTAGCTTCATCTCGGTAGAGTTAGTTTGCACTAGGATTAGGAAGAAGAACAAGCTTTCTCTGGAGGTCTATCTCAAGTAGCAAGTCCCACAACTTGGATATAGTACCCATGTTACCCAGTCACACCATGAGCTCAAGCACACACACTTGTGCAAATAAGAGGGTGCTTTGATTTGGTGATAACACTTCCTGAATTAATGTATTGAGCCTTTAGATAAGTGGTAATACCAATCAAGCATTATGACCTCAATAATTTTGGGTAATATGTTTGTGATGACTACATCCTATCGGAGTAGTTCATGAATTGTAGTGGCATATGCCTTAATGTAATATTTGGGGTCTCATTCACCCTTTTATTTTTCTAGTTCTTGAGAAGAGAGCAAGGAAGGAGTTTCATTTGGATGTTATAATCAAGAGGTTCTTTTAGATGTTTCTCATAGATTCCCAATGTACTAAAATATTTGGTAGGAATGCTTGTCATGTAAATAAATAGATGTAACACTTGATAATGACCAATGAAATGAGGGTTTGGAATAATAGTGTAGTTGGGCATTTAGTGTTTATAAAATAGGAAAGAAGTTTTCATATTTGGTAGACATGGAGTTGAAATGCAAGTAGGATGGTGTGGGACCTATGGAAAAGGGACCATCAAACTGTTGAGTGGTTTGAGGAAGGTTTATAATGGTTGAGGGAAATCATATAGGGATGAGCAAATGCTTATGGTTGTTGGACATAAGATTGCGGTTGAGTGTAATCATATAATGTAAACATGGGTTGATTATAGGTTTGTGTGGGATTTACTACATTTATTGGTACTAAGTATGAAGCAATGTTGTTATACTATGTGTATGTGGGAAAAGTATATAATGTGGGTCCACTCATACCTAATGTGCAAACACCCATGAAAAAGTTTCTTGGGTTTGTTTGCATTGTGTAATTGGCTAGAGGTTTTTTTTTGTGGCTATTATTGCGTGAGTTAGACATGACATAGGTTTTCTAAACCGTGCATTATATGTCATACCATTAGCTCTATGTCTTGAGAGGTAAGGCATTTTACTCTTCTCAAATTCATTTTACAATAGTAGAAATGAATTTTATTAATGGAATATGTTGATCATTTTAGACATTGTATTTTTCATTTGGCTATATAGGAGAATTGTATTGTATAATAAATAGTTCTATTATTAATTATCCCATTTGGGATGTGTTTATGAGCCTTGGCAAGGTAGAAGCAAAATTTTCTTGTAGAAGGGTTGTGGTGCGGGCTTGTATCCATGGTCTATGATTCAATCATTTCTTTGGTCAAAATTTACTAATATCTCATCATCTAGTCATAAGTAAGATGGCATGGAATCTTATTATATGTTAATTTCTAGGTTATTCAATACTCATGGATAAAACCATCCTTCCCCAAAGAAATTTCATATTGTTTGAATTGGAAGGTTCCAAAAGAGATATTTAATAGGTTGATGGCTAATCAGTTTATTCAATCCATGCATTAGAAGAAACATTTGGAATTTGGATGTAAGATACATAAAACAAAGGTTAAATATAAGAATATTTATCATCATAACCAAACAATGAAGGTGAATTTGAGAATTCATGCGAGTATAATAAGTCTCGATGCCAAAGATAGGCTTATTATATTCTTGACTTGACATATCCAGGGGGTGTATAAACACATGGAATAATGGGAGAGGGAAAAGGTGGAAAGATAGAAATTTTTTTAATATAGAAATAAGAATAAAATAGACCTTAAATTTGGGTTCACATGAGTTGTACATGCCAAAAATGGAAGGGATTTTTATGTGCACTTGAATCCTCATGAGTACGATCCAAGGTTTTTGATGTAGAGGATGATAAAATGATGTTTGAATAGGTATATAAATGGTGTGAGGGTTATTAGAGTGGGGATATATGAATGAAAACAAGTTAAAAAATAGATACCTTTACTTGTAATCTTGGGAAAGTAAAAACTACTTATTGAGGGTAACGATATGCCTATGAACTTGATCATGGTAAAGGGTGTGGTCTAGCATAATTGTAACATGGAGACCTAGTTCTATTTTGTGTTCGGTGAAAGGAGGAATTTATTGTTTTTCTATTTAGGTGAAATGGTATTAGAGATGGGTCAAACTTGATTATGCCAAGTCATGTAGAGGAGAGTAAAGGATGACATAATAAACCAACATAACTCATATATAATGGTAATATGTGTTTGATAAGATGGTGGATAAGGATATCATCTTGTCAGGGATTCACCTTCAAGAATAACTAATCATGTGATGAATTGTATGGGAATGGTGAATAATGAAACACCTCTCTCTTGATCTTAGATAGGATGTCGTCTTAGATTTTTTTCTATTCAAGTAGAGTAGGGACATGGGGAAACTTTCTAACTCTTCTTGAGAATATATAGCTATCCATATTCATCCACTATTGAGAGGAAATGATTGTAGTGTGGTGCTTGCTATGACCAAGATCGAATCATGGAGGAATCCCCTGTGATGTTGTTTAAACAAAAGTATTTCTCATTGTCCTGCAAATTAACAAATGTCCTTGTTTGGGTTATGATTTGCACTCGAAATTAAAAAAAAATTATTGTTTTTTTGCAAGTTTGAGTGTGAATATATTAGATCTTTTTGGGCCTAAAATTTGTCCTATGTGTATATTCAACTCAAGTTTAAAGTTATTATTCTTGTTTTAATCATGTTAACTATGTAAGATTTGTTTGGAGTATATTTGAATGTGATGCAATAAAACCAAGAGAAAGATAGAATTTTAGTTTTCAGAAGTCAATTTTCAAATTATTTGCATAAGATTTCTGGAAATTGATTGATTGTTTCACTCAATTTAACAAGCACATAAATAAATTATATATTTTTGTTTTCTTATGTTTCATAAGTTACAATGAATATGCATGAAAAGAAAAAAATACAATAGTAAACTAAATATGTATATAAAAAAGCATAATGTCTTACAAAGTAAAGAATTGAGAATAATAATATCCTAAAAGAAGCTATTATTTTCAGATCTAAGACATCTATGTTGTTCGATTGAATTTTTTTGATGTAAGAGCTGGTTTGGAAAATGAGAGTTGTGCAAGATAATATCTATAATATATACTCATTTTCATATACTTTGCAATTGTATTTCCTTTAATCTGTGAATACATATAAGCCAAATATCTAAGCGAGTTGAACTTGTATTTATTTTTCTTGATTTTTTTTAAAGAAATTTTTTTAAACTAAGGTTACTTTAGATATAAAAACATGTGAATTTCATGGGTAAGTGCACCAAGTTGGGGGTCCAAAAATTAGACAAAAATCCACTTTATGGTCATTTTCGCTATAATGCACTGCCATTATGGCCTGATTATGTTATAATGCGACAAGGAAAAATTGAGGTCGCGTTATAATGCGCTCATGTTTTGACCGTGATAAAACACATTCGAAAACCGAGAAATCATTTTCATTCCAAAAAAAAAAAAAAAGCATAGAAGAGGAAAATGTGAGCAAGGAAAATCGTGAATGAATTTTGTGGCATTCAAACAATTTCGCACCTCAAATCGACTATGGAATCTAGCTTAGAAGGTCGAGTTCTTGTTAATTTTAGGTTAATGTTCTTTATTAATCTTATTTTGCAAATTTGTTTTTAATTTTCATTTTTAGAGGTTTTAATACCTTAAATTCCAAACCCTCATTCACATGCACACCAAGATGAAGAATAAAACATTCCACAAACACCCCCTTCAATAGCAAGACATCCTCTAAATACTCAACAAAACATTTTAGGGGAGACTAAAAATAAAAAAGTTTAAATTGAGGGTTTAATAAAAACCTAAGAAACCATAATGTAACAAATCCACATTGTCAAAACCTTTCTACATCACTACAATAATTATTGTCTAATATCGATAATGTGGTTGTTCAAATAAACACATGGGAAATTTTTAAAACCAATTGTTGCAATTTTTATGTAGACAAGTTGTCTTATGATACAATGAAGAAGAAAAAAAAAAAAGACAAATTGTGTGCATTGTTTACTAATCCTAAAACTAATGCACCATTTCTATTGGATTGCAAAATTCCCCATCCACTAGTGTAATCATGTGGGGATAAAGAATAATTTTTTGGATAGGTGGTTGATTGTTTTTGACCAATAAGCTTGTAACAATTTTGAGGTGCCACAATATTTATTGAGGAAAATCGATTGTGAGTTCATCCTCAATGAGATACTAAACTATTTTGATATTCAATATTTTCAAGGAAGAGGTAAATGCTTTGCACATGATAGAGTGGGGGCACAACATTTGTAGAACCGACCATCTAGACCCATTTCTCACCCATCTATTCATCATGTTTCAGTCCCTTCTATTGTGAAGGAGACAATGGAGGTTGAGACTCTTGATTCTATCAGATCATTGACACATTCATTACTTCAGCATGGCACTCATCTCTCCCATGGTGATGAGGTTGGTCCTTCTAGGCATCATACATCATATAGCATAAATTTTCATGCTTGTGGGAGTATAGGAACCTACGTGGTTGACGAGGCAGCTCCACATCCTAGCAAGACAACTCCATAGGCTTGCGTGGTGGCCCCACAGGCTTGCAGGGTAGCTCCACATCCTATTCAAGATGCTCCATAGGCTGAGTAGGGTGTTCGATTAGAGGAGGCACATTGTGATTCTATGTTGGACAATATCATCATCATAGATGTTCCACCTTTGATTCGAGGTAATTTGATATTGAAAAGAAGGTAATTTTACATGAAGTTAGTATATATATATATATATATATATATATTTCATATAAAATTTTATAATTAACAATGTTAATCAATTATGAATGAAAAGTAATGAGTCATGTGTGTATTTTTATAAAATTACAAGGTCAAACTATACATCCAGTGTCACATTCCCCTTCTCCATAGTTGTTTGCGGGCACATCAACCCCTCAAGTATAAATTGGTAATAAATTAGTAAATATATTGTGTTAATTTGTTTTCCATATAGGGATGTTATCCTAAAATTATAATTTGATGTAGAATAAGTGAATGTCGGTATGATTTCACATGTTGGTGAATTTACTAATGTGAGTTTTATTTTTTTATGCATCATATATATGAAGATAATGAACTATAGTTAATGCATGAAGATAATTCCATGTTTAAATTGTATGTGTGTTACCTTTTTCCTTTTCTAGTTGATGATGTCATTACAATCTCCTATCGAGATTTGATGATCATTAGATATTGAATTTTTATGAAGATAGATTCTTTTCGCCTCTTACATAAGTATGCACTAGTAAAGTAATTTTCATAATGAATTGATTGTATTAAATAACATCATGTAGTATAATTAAATGAAATTCATGCATATTCTAATTTTCATCATCATGGTTTCCATAGGAGGAGTTGACAACTCTAGTTCATGTACCTCCTACTGATGTTGTTGATGATCTTGAGAGGAAGAGGATGATTTTGAGTGATCATCATATTGCAGTAAGTATTTATTTTTAAACTTAGTGTCATTTTATATGTCATTAGTTGTATACTAATGGGTATGTTGTTTATTTTTATTAATATATGCAAATAAAAGTATCCTTTGAGTGTAGGATGTCTGATCGAAAGAAGAGAAATTCCACTAATGTGCTTAAGTCATCTTCCTTATGGCCGAAGAGAACTAGATTATTTGATGATACCCCATAGTTTAGATGTATATAGATTTTTTTATTTGCCTTTATGGCATATTGGCGTAGATTTATATTTTGTTGATGTATATCATTGTATATGTCTGCATGGATTTATTAAGACATTGATTTTGATCAAATTTTGTATGCTATCAAGGATTTTTGAATCAATATAATGTATGAGACAAAATATTTTGTTTTAAATCTTGTATAGTGGATGAAACATGCTTTATACATGTATCTAAGTGGATTGATATGATTTCATATGTATGTTATGTTAATATGTATTATTAGTGTTATTTTTTAAGTTTTAAACATGGGAATTAAAATATATATGTAACTAATTTACAATTTTTCCACTACTATAATCATTTAATGACATCAATTATAATAATATAATGTCAATGTCAATGTCATCTAATTTCTAGAATCTCAGGAATTCAAATGAAACATATGTAAGGAGACAACGTAATATTGCATTAATTATAATAATTAAAAATGTAACTATAGAGAGAAAGAGAGAGGAAGGAAATATGGATAGAAACAGAAAGAGATAGTGGGTGTGAGAGAAAGAGAGAGAGAATGAGAAAGTAAGAGACAAAGAAATAGAGTGAGAGTGTGAGAGAAAGGGAGAGTGAGATTGAGAGTGAGAGTGAGAGCGAGAGGAGGAGAGAGTGTGAGAGAGAGAAAATAATGCATGCGAGAGAGAGAATGAGAGAGTGATAGACTGAGAGAAATAAATGGAATGGGAGAAAGTAAAAGGAGAAAGAAAGAGAGAAAGATAGAGTCAAAATGAGAGATAGAGAAATATTTAGTGATAGTGTGAGAGGAAAATATAGTGAGAGTGAGAACGAGAGAGATCGTGAGAGAGAGAAAGAAAGAAAAAATGAGAGAGAGAGAGAGTGAAAGAATGAGAGAAAGAAAGAGAGAAAGAGAGAGATAACATGAGAGATAGAGAAAGAGTTAGTGAGAGTGTGAGAGGAAAAAAGAGTGAGAGTGAGAGAGAGAGAGAGCATGAGAGAGAGAGATAGAAATAAAAATGAGAGAGAGAGAGCAAGAGATCAAATAGTCATCAAATTGATTAAAATCAATGAATTCATCATTGTCCTCTAAGTAGCCTAAAAACTTCCTTAAAGATCTCTTAAACCAATGTTCTTGGAACAATCATAGTTGGAATGAATTAGGAACCCTCACATATAATTTAAAACATATACTAATACCCTTCCAAGTTTCAATACTTATTTCATACTTCACACCTAATTGAAAACATATACTGTTTTTAACTCCCTTCCAAGTTTCAAGACTTAATTCATACTTCACACCTTACTTCCTTAGAAATTGCCCCTATCAACTAGGTATGTCACTATGTTCAAACTATCCTTAATATGAATAGAAAAGATAAGATAAAAAATACAACTCAAATACATAAAATTCCTTCACATTCACTTAGTATGTATGGTCAAAATACTATGTATCCATTTTCTAGGGATTTACATGGTTCGTTCTCAAGAAATTGAAGTTTTTATTCACAAACCCTAAGTTTATACTCAAAGACAAATTGTCATGCTTAGAAGAATAATTAGGGTATCCTACTATCCCAAACAATTACTAGAATAGATTCTATATGAACCTCAGAGCCCTTGTAAAATTTTCCATGTTTTGAGAAATAAAGGAAGACATTCAAAATGAGAATTTTGTGTTGAAACCCTTGTTGTATCTTGAGACAGCCCATGAAGCAATAGATTACCTTAAATTAAAAAATAAATCATTCCTAGAGTCAAAAATCTCATTGCAGGTGATTATATCATGATGTAAGTGTAGAATTTATCAGTGGGCTTGGAAGACTTTAGTATACAAGCTAACCTTGTTCTTTTCATGTGAGCTATGTAAGCAATAAAAAACATGGGTTACCTTCAACATGCAATAATGTCTAAACCAATCTCCCTTTCCTTGCAATACTTAATTTCTTGATCAAATATCATATGATTTTGATGAAACTTAAAAATGAATCTTAGCTTCAACTTGTGAGATCTTCCGAATCACATAATTAACACAATCACAATCTTCTTTAGAACCTTAGCATGCAATATAGATATCAAGGTAAATTCATCTTTTTCTCTTCCAAGATGACATAAAAAGCCACCTTTCCAAGTAATTATCATGAAATTCACCTTAAAACATAGCTCAAAAATATATCAAGCATCAATAATCCCTTAAAATACATAGATTTAATGAGTAATATAGTCCAAATTTTGTTTCGGATGCAACAATGCTAGTGCTTCGGGCTATGTCATCCGACGTAGTCCCTTAAGATCCCCGAGAACAAAAATACTATAATTTTGTGAGTGATTTATTAGTATATGAGACAACTTGAAAGGTCTCGTCTAATTGTACACCTTCGTATTGGGACCCTCTACAAAGTCTGGTCTCAGTTTTCTCCATCTCAATTTGGTCCTCTCATTGTCTATTGTTTGCAACTGTGCCGAATAGTCTAATTTGAGTCGGTGTAAGGCTATCTAATACAATATTTTAAAAATGGAATTTATTGACACTTTACCGAATATACCCATGCATCAAGGTCCATGCTAAATGATTTGTTAGGCTTTGTTTGAGTGCCCAACAAGGCTGTGCTTCCCGGTATGTCGGTCGGGCGTTGTCCATTAAGAGCCCTGAGAGAAAAAAGACAATAATTTCAGCAGGTGATTTCTCGATCTCCATGGCACCTTGAAAGGTATCATATGATCCTACACCTCCATGTTGGGACCCTCTACAAAATACTCTCTCGGTTTTCACAATCTCAATTTCGTCCTCTATTTGTCCTATCATTTGCAACCATGCTAAATACTCTACTTTAAGTCAGTGTAAGGCTTCCCAATGCAATATTTTGTAAAAAACATATCATGGCACAAAAATAAATGCACACATGTGTCGAGGTGGTCTAATAAACACTTAGGGAGGATTCATTTTTGTGCCCAATGGTGCTCGTGCTTCTGGGCTACGTTGTCAGGCATAGTCCCTTAACAACTCAAGAACAAAAAGACTATAAGTTAGTTGGGCTATTTCTTAGTCTTTATGGCACCTTCAAATGTCTCATCTAATTATACACCTCCATTTTGGGACCCTCTACAAAATCTTGCTTAGTTTTCTCCATCTCAATTTGGTCATCTTGTTGTCTTATTGTTTTCAACTGTGTAAAATATTTTAGTTTGAGTTAATGTAAGTTTTTCTTATGGAATATTTTGTAAAAAAAAGCTCCTGGCACCAAATCGAATGTGTCCACACATTGAAGTGGTATAATAAATGCTTAAGGAGGATTTGTTTTGGTGCCCAACAGTGCCCATGCTTTTGGGCTACATCGGTCGGGTGTAATCCCTTAAGATCCTTGAGAGAAAAAAAGATATAAGTTCGTTGGGTGATTTCTTAGTCTCCATGGCACCTTAAAAGATCTCATATAATCCTCCAACTTAGTGTTGGGACCCTCTAAAAAATATTGTCTAAGTTTCTCCATTGTGGCACCGAACCAATAATACACACGCATTTTTACAAGGGTAGCTAGGTTAACACTTGGGGAGGCTTTATTATGGTGCTCAACAATGCATGTGCTTCCAGGATACATCGATCAGTGTAGTCCCTTAAGATCCCTGAGAGTATACAAGAATATAAGTTTACTAAGTGATTTATCAGTCTCTATGGCACCTTGATAGGTCTCGTTTGATCATACACCTTCATGTTAGGGCTCTCTACAAAATCCTATCTCAATTTTCTCCATCTCAATTTGTTCCTCTCGTTGTCTTATTGTTTTCAACCATGTTGAATAGTCAAATTTGAATTAGTGTAAGGTTTTCCAATGTAATATTTTACAAATGAAAGCTCTTAGAACTAAACCAATTGCACTCACGCGTCAGGGGTGGAAGAAGGATTATTTTTGGTTCCCAATGGTGCCCATGCTCCCGGGCTACATTGGTCAAGCGTAGTCCCGTAAGAACCCTGAGAGAAAAAAAACTATAAGTTCATAGGGTGATTTCTCGGTCTCCGTGGCACCTTGAAATGTCTCCTTTTATCCTACACCTTTGTGTTAGGACCTTCTACACAATTTTCTCTCGCTTTCTTAATCTCAATTCGAGCCTCTCATTGTCCTATTGTTTACAACCATCTCGAATAGTCAATTTTGAGTCAATGTAAGGATGTCCAATGCAATATTTTGTAAACAAAATCTCCCGACATTGAATCGAATTTGCCCATGTGTCGGTGTCCTGTAAATGTTGGGATAGGCTTTGTTTTAATACTCAATGATCCTAGTGCTTCCCACTTATGGCGGCTAGGATAGTCCCTTAAGAGCCCTGAGAGAAAAAAATGTTATAAGTTCATTGGGTGATTTTTCAGTCTTCATGGCACCTTGAAAGGTATTGTTTTATCCTTGTTGTCCACTCAAAATTCCCTGCTTTGATGAAGGTAAAAATTTTAAAATTTTGAGTTTAAGTGTTTTCTCTAATGTACCAAGTCGTGAAATTGGGAAAAGTCTGCAGTTTTGGGTCATTTTGTATGTATTTCGGGCCTGTCGGACATTTTTGTCCCGCCTGTCCCAAGTTCCGAAGTGCGTTCTGTTCCCCGATCGGCCGATTTCCCCGAAATTGTCCCGATTTCGGGCCCGTCGGAACTTTTCGTCCCAAGTGTCCCAAACTTTTCGTGCGAGTTGTTCAATTTTCGGCCGAACCACCCGAGTCGCGTACTTCAGAGCTTTTGTCCCAATTTCAAAAGTGCGCTCTGTTCCCCGATCGGCCGAAGCACCCGAACCGGGTACTCCAGAACTTTCCGTCCCAAATGTCCCAAGTTCAAACGGGCCAGTTGTTCCATTTTCGGCCGAAGCACCCAATCCATGTACTTTCGCTCTTTCATGTCCCAAATGTCCCAAGTCAAAAAGTGCAAGTTGTTCCATTTTCAGCCGAAACACCCGAACCGCGTACTTCGCGCGTTTTCGTCCCAAATGTCCCAAAATGCATTTGTGCATCTTCTCCTTGTTTCACCCGAATCGGCCGAGCCGCGTGTTTTGCGCATTCGCATCTCACATGTCCCAAGTGAACCAAATGCCATTCATACTTAGTTTTTCCCGCTCTACTCGAATATGCTAGTTTTTCAAACTGATAGATATGAATGTAATGCGCATTGATCACCCTTCCCTCTCCTCAACGGCTATATAACGAGCAAGCCACCTTTGCAATTCTTACATTGTTTCCATGCTACCCTTGCTCGAACCCTTGCAACCTAATTCCCTGCGCATGTATCCCTTTTCTCTGTAATTCCTCCCCGAATTTAGGTTGCAGCTCTGTTGCTATCAATATGAAGATCAAGTTTCAGGAACAGGAACAAATTTTGCCACTCGAGTCTGCCATTGAAGAAGCCAAACAAAGATTATCATACTCATGTCGAGTTTGATAAAGAGCTGGAGAAATGTCTTGGATTTTGGACGCAGTCTACGGCCAACACGTCAGTCCCTCGTGGCAGAGACATAGCTGAGGCGTTAGAGAAATTCAGAGTGGATTACAAGTCGGTGGGTCCCTCCAGTGGTGGCCACCTATCTTCTTCTCCTCATTCTTTTCTCTTCTTCCATTTCTTTTGCCGTTTTCTTTGTAACGGGTTGAGAATACTCATGATAGGTGGTCTTTAACTATTCTTGGTTAAAGAAACGGTTACGAAGAGTAACTGATTTGTAAGTTATATAATGGCCTTCTTCACGCCATTCAAAAGAAAAAGGAAGAACTTGGCATATTTCTAGAAAGTGTAAATAGATTACAAAGAAATCAATACAGAAGGACTTTTCCATTCTTTGTCTATCTGATCTCTGTTATTCCTAAGCTTTCGTTTATTTTCTTTGTGAAGATCATTTGTCTCAAGTTCGTTAGTCTTACCGATTGCATACTCTTCAACTTTGCAAGCTCGGTGATCTTGTATAACCAAGAAGGAACTTTGTGTCCTTGATTAATGAATCTGTGTTATGTTAAGAAACTTTGTGTTCTAAGCAGATGTTATTTACAGAACTTTGTGTCTTTAAATTCCATCTTATTTATTCAATACAAATGATCTTGTTTCAATTCACTGTGACTTTCGCATACATAAAGAATTACTCTGATATCTATAATTCTGCATGTTGCCTTTCTGCTCTTTCCCGTACTCTCATTTCCTCAGTCCTTTTGTAATTGATGATCTTCATAGAAGACACTTTCGTGATATCCAAGTTTAACCAACAAATCATGTCTTGTACATTTGTAAATAACCGTTTCGAATAAGGGAATCTCTCCCATTAAAGAGGAGGGACTTCTTGTCCCACATTATTGCTCTTCGTAAAGTCCTATCGACGACCAACGGTTTTTGGTGACTCACTGGGAAAATCATTCGAGTTCTGTATTTTTGATCATCTTTTGATCTAGCGACTCCATGTTTTACTTGAGGGAGAAGGACCCTTGGTATTGAAGATTCTCAGTTCCAGATTTTGGAGCAGCAGGGTTTTCCTTTCCCTTCAACAAGAGATAGAAGAACTCGTTCGACAAGCACTCCACCTGTTCAAGATAGAAGTCCTACGGGTGGTATTCCTTCAGAGCCAGCTAGCCCTAATCTGCGAGCTTTGATTCTTGCTGGTGTTGCAGTTCCTCTCCAAGCCGTTTTTCCAAGAATGGCGGCGCCATTACCATGGGGTCATCGTGTCGGGCCCCTTGCTCTTCCTCAGCCTTTGCATGAGTTACCCAGAGGTAACCGGAAGAACTTCCCCAAATTCAAAGGTGATGGCAAAGTGCATCCTGATGAACACATCGCAGCCTTCATTGTTGCATGTGGAGTCCTGGGAGTTGAGCATGAAGACGTCTCCGTGAGGCTGTTCGTTGAGACGTTACAAGATAATGCTGCTGATTGGTTCTACCACCTTCCGGCTGGCGCTATCACCGACTGGGGCACAATGAGAACTCAGTTTGAAAACCATTTCAAACCAGCAGAAGATGTGCATGCCTTGCTTGCCCAAATTTCTCAGATAAAGAAAGATTCATCAGAACCCATGAGAGAATTTGTGGCCCGGTTCAACAAATTGATCAATAAAATTCTGCAGCCTACCCGACCTGTTGATCAAATTCAAAAATGTTTCTTCCTAAATGCTCAATCGCCCAAAGTTAGTTATGCACTAAGAAGGGCTAATCTCGCAACATTGGTCGAGGATCAAACTCTCGCTGTTAGTATCGAGGATGACTTGATCATGTCAGGGAAGTTGAGAAGAGATCCTCCCAAATCTAAGTCTGCTGCTTCTTCCTCTTCCACCCCTGGACCTAATACTGATCCGTTAGTCCAGAAGCTTGCGAATGATCTCATTGCTATAAAGAAACAATTAGCTCAGCATGCTCCTTATGCAGATGTTCCAAGGAGAAATTTCCAGCCCAGGAATCATTTTCCTGCTTCTCAAACAAGACTAGCACTTGAAGGACCTCCTGTTAAAGTTCCTGTGAATGCAACCTGTGAGGTTGAAGAGCCAGATGATGATGAGGATAATGAAGCTTGCGAAGAGTTTGCGAGAGAAGTTGATGATGAAGCAGATGAACTTGAGGGATCTCGAGTCAATTTCTTCACCACTGAGGGCATTGATGATGGAGATGACTATGATGAAGTAGTAGCGGACATGAACAGCGAATCATTCGCTGTCATGACTCGAGAGCAGACAAGTCGGAGGGAGAAAGTGACACAGCCTACCAAGAAATCTAAGGAGCAGCCGGCAACTATCCCTGTAATTGCAAAAAGAGGATCTCCTATCCCTACTTCATCTACGCCAAAGGTGAGTCCTATCAATCCTGCTACCAAAGTTGCTTCTTCTTTTTCTCCTAAAGTTGATAAGCCTAGAGTACCGAATGATGATGGCCCGTCCACTTCTGGATCCTTTGATATTGTTGATCACCTGAAAAAGACCAAGGTCCAAATCTCAGAAGCTGAGTACTATCAAACCCATCCCAAAGCTTTTGCCAAAATGATCCACTTTGTCAATTCCCACTCTAAGACCACCTCTAAAGGCCTTTTGCCCACTCCTCCTTCTGCACCACAGCCTAGTCTGGTAGCCGCTGTCACTTCGCCTATTGACAAAATCAAGCCTTTTTATGTAACACTTCTTATAGCTGGTCATAGGCTGAGTAATTGTGTCATAGATTCCGGAGCTTCAGATAATGTGATGCCTGCTAAAGTGGCTCATGCTTTAGGCCTAACTCTCACGCGCACTTATGGATCCTGTTACTCTATGGAGAGTAAGGAAGTGCCCCTGGTCGGGAGAATTAAAGATGCACAAGTAGCTTTTGCTGCTTTACCCGAGAAGAAAGTGTTGGCTACCATCTTAGTGGCAGATATTCCCCCTTCATACGGGATGTTGCTAAGTAGGAACTTCTGTAAGGACGTGGGTGGGGAAATCCAAATGGACTGGTCACATGCACTCATACCTGTTAATGGACAAATGAAGAAGTTGATGCCTGAGAAGCAATCTGAGTATATTGTGCAAAAACGGATGATCCTAAAGCACAAATACTCTATGAGGATATGGGTCATGGTAATTACATGATTATGTCCCCTGATGAAATTCAACTTCCCAAAGTGTCTCCTAAAGATCCTAATGGGGTTTGGATTTTAGAGTTTGATGGAAGTTGTTCCTCAGCTGGTTCTGGAGCTGGTGTCCTACTGGTGTCACCTGAAGGAGGCCTACACCCCTTTTCATTTAAGTTACTGAGTTCAAGAATACTAATAACACAGCAGAGTATGAGGCTCTCATTCTCGGATTGCAAGTGGCCAAAGAACAAGGTGTAAAGAATCTTCTGGCTCGTGGTGATGCAGAGTTGATAGTAAAGCAGGTCAGAAACCTTTTTCAAGTGAAAAATGGAAGGCTGAAACATTACCGGAATCAGGTTTGGGATTCCATTGAATTCCTTGATGCTTTCTCTATCGAAGCAGTACCTAGGGAAAAGAACAATAGGGCTGATTCACTAGCTGTCTCAGGGTCACTACTGATCCCTCATCCTGATTTCTCTCAGGACAAGTTCACCATTGAGATGGTCCATCGGCCCAGTGTACCTGATAATACCAATAACTGGCAGGTTTTCAATGATGATCAACATTTTCTTTCCTTCCTGGAACTCAAGGGTAATTTCGAACAACTGTATTTTGAGGGAAGTGACAACCTACCTCGTGAGAATGTGCCCTTTGACCAAGCAGTCGCCCAAGGGGAAGAAACAGATCAAGATGGATGCATCAATCTCAAGGGGAATAAGATTCCTAAAGGATTGGTAAGCTTAGAGGAACTGTTTGACAAACATGACAGGTATGTGAAGTCTAGGGCTTCTACCGGACCTCAACAATCAGCTGAGTGTGACAAAATCAATATTGGGAGTCCTAATGACCCTAAGCTGGTGAACATTGGAAAATGTTGCACAGCAGATGAGAGGAGAAAAGCAATTGATCTTCTAAGGAGGTATAAGGATGTTCTTGCTTATTCTTATGAGGATCTAAAAGCCTTCAGGCCAAAAGATATGCAGCATTCTATTCCTCTTAAGCCCGGAATTAAGCCTTTCAAGCAGAAACAGAGGCAATACAATCCCAAAATAGCTGACACAATCTTTCAGGAAATTCAGAAGTTGTTGAAGGCTAAAATCATCTTTCCCATTCACCATTCAACATGGATTGCAAATATTGTGCCTGTTAGGAAGAAGAATGGTGAGATCCGCATCTGTGTTGATTTCAGGAACCTGAATCAGGCGTCTTTGAAAGATAATTATCCTTTGCCTATGATGGATCAGGTCTTGCAAGTAGTTACAGGGTCTGAAATGTTATCCATGCTCGATGGATTCTCGGGATACAATCAGGTAGAGGTTGATACTGTAGATCAACACAAGACAGCTTTCACTACTCCTTGGGGCACCTTTGCTTACAAGAGGATGCCTTTTGGGCTCATTAACGCTGGTGCCACTTTTCAGAGAGCCATGGATCTGGCTTTTGGAAGCTTGAAAGGGAAGTGTATTGTCATATACCTTGATGACGACAAAGTTTTCCAAGACAAGAGCGGATCATTTTGATCACCTAGAGACAGTTCTGCTGAGATGCAGGGAGCATGGGATCTCTCTGAACCCTAAAAAATCTGTCTTTTGTGTCACTGAGGGAAAGTTATTAGGGCACATCGTTTCCAAGGATGGTATTAAGATTGATCCTGAACGAGTTCAAGCCATCCAACAAATTCCTCTCCCAACCAGCAAAAAGGGTGTGCACTCCTTCTTTGGTAAGATAAATTTCTTGAGGAGATTCATCCCTGATTTTGCAGAGTTAACTTTGAATATTTCTCAGATGATGAAAGGGAAGCAAACATTTGGTTGGTCTTCTGAAGGAAAGGAATCCTTTGAAGGTATCAAGAGAGCTATTGCTAGAACTCCTGTTTTAGCCTGTCCTGATTTCAGCAAAGATTTCATCATCTATTGCTATGCTACAGATAATACCTTGGCTGTTGTCTTAACTCAAGAAGACTCTAATGAGCATGAACTCCCAATCGCGTTCATGAGCTATATTCTGAAAGATCACGAGTTGAAGTACACCATGATGGAGAAGCATGCTTTTGCAGTGGTCAAAGCTGTCAAGCAGTTTCACTTTTACATCCTCAACTCTCATTCCATGGTATTGGTCCCGGATACAACTGTTAAGTCAATCCTCACACAGCAAGAATTTGGATCCAAGAGAGGGAACTGGGTTGCTAAGGTCCAAGAGTATGACATTGACATCAAGCCGACCAAGCTGGTTCGTGGAAAAGGCCTTTGTGAGCTCATTGCTGAAGGAGCTAAGCATGAAGTATTGGAGAACAAAGTTGGCCTTCCTACTGTTCTGTTCCTTAGTTCAGTTGACGAATGGTATGCTGACATCGCCCATTTTCTCACCTATGGGGAATGCCCCTCTCATTTAACTGCCAAAGAAAAGAGGACTGTTAAATTGAGGTCAGCACAATATGTATTATGGGAAAATGCTTTGTTCAAGCGTGGGTTAGATGGGAGATTTTTGAAGTGTGTGGACAAGGAACAACAGAGGAAGTTACTCTCAGCTTTTCACGATCAGGCATGTGGAGGGCACTATTCATCAACGGTTACAGCTCATAAGATACTCCGTGGAGGATACTACTGGCCTTCCTTGTTCAGAGATGCATCCAAGTGGGTGGATAAATGTGAGGCTTGTCAGACCTTTGTGGGAAGACCTAAATTGGCTTCTTTGCCTCTCAAGCCAGTTGTGATTGAGGAACCATTTCAACAGTGGGGTTTGGACTTCATTGGTACACTTAATCCTGCTTCTAGTGCTGGTCACACTCATGTACTAACTGCCACGGACTACTTCACCAAATGGGTGGAAGCTATTCCAGTCAAGAGCACTACTTCTGAAGTGGTATGCAGCTTCATCAAAGAGAACATCTTAGTAAGGTATGGTGTACCTAACAAGATTGTAACAGATAATGCCTTGAATTTCTCTTCAGCTGAGATAATGGACTTCTGCTATGGGTATGGCATTTCTTTGGCTCACTCTTCAGATTACTACCCTCAGGGAAATGGGCAAGCTGAATCCACTAACAAAAATTTGGTGACTATTATAAGAAAATTAGTAAATGAGTCTCAACGAAACTGGCACAAGAAGCTCTATGATGCTCTTTGGGTAGACAGGATTACACCAAAGAGAGCTATTGGAACGTCTCCTTTTCAAGTGGTGTATGGAGTTGAAGCTCAATTGCCAGTGACAGTGGAACTGCCAGCCTTGCACCTAATGAAGGCCATTGAAGATACTAGTTTCAGAGATGCTCTGGACAAGAGAATTATGTACCTGCACAAACTGAATGAGGACAGATTGATGGTTGCTGATAGGATATCTGTTCACCAGCAGAAGGTAAAGGTCCTGTTTGACAAGAAAGCTAGGTTCAGAGATTTCCAAGTTGGAGACACCGTGCTGTTATGGGACAAAAGACATGAACCTCGTGGCAGCCATGGAAAGTTTGATTCCCTGTGGCTCGGACCTTTCAAGATCAGACACTTTGCTGGTGAGAATTCCTTTTATCTTGATTACATGGATGGTTCTTCTCTCCCACTTCCTTATAGTGGGCAGTATCTCAAGTTGTTCAAGTCCTAGGTGATTAGGGAGTCCTTTGTATATTCTGTACAGTGTTTTTGTTTTTCTTTCCTTTTCTGTTTTGGTGTGTTGTCCTCTGTATTGGTCTTTTTTGACTCCGTGGCCCAATGGATAAGGTACTGGTCTGCTTCCCCTGAGTTTGTCTAAGTTCTTGCCTTGTCTCATTCCTTGAATTTATGCCAAGTCATCCCCAGAAGGAGCCAGCTGTTGTCCACTCAAAATTCCCTGCTCTGATGAAGGTAAAAATTTCAAAATTTTGAGTTTAAGTGTTTTCTCTAATGTACCAAGTCGTGAAATTGGGAAAAGTCTGCAGTTTTGGGTCATTTTGTATTTATTTCGGGCCTGTTGGACATTTTTGTCCCTTTGTCCCAAGTTCAAGTGCGTTCTATTCCCGATCGGCCGATTTCCCCGAAATTGTCCCGATTTCGGGCCCGTCGGAACTTTTCATCCCAAGTGTCCCAAACTTTTCGTGTGAGTTGTTCAATTTTCGGCCGAACCGCCCGAGTCACGTACTTCAGAGCTTTTTGTCCCAATTTCAAAAGTGCGCTCTGTTCCCCGATCGGCCGAAGCACCCGAACCGCGTACTCCGAACTTTTCGTCCCAAATGTCCCAAGTTCAAACGGGCCTTTTGTTCCATTTTCGGCCGAAGCACCCAATCCGCGTACTTCACTCTTTCATGTCCCAAATGTCCCAAGTCAAAAAGTGCAAGTTGTTCCATTTTCGGCCGAAACACCCGAATCACGATGCGTGGCGCGTTTTCATCCCAAATGTCCCAAAATGCATTTGTGCGTCTTCTCCTTGTTTCACCCGAATCGGCCGAGCCGCGTGTTTCACGCATTCGCGTCTCACATGTCCCAAGCGAACCAAATGCCATTCATACTTAGTTTTTCCCGCTCTACTCGAATATGTTGTTTTTCAAACTGATAGATATGAATGTAATGCGCATTGATCACCCTTCCCTCTCCTCAACGGCTATATAACGAGCAAGCCACCTTTGCAATTCTTACATTGTTTCCATGCTACCCTTGCTCGAACCCTTGCAACCTAATTCCCTGCGCATGTATCCCTTTTCTCTGTAATTCCTCCCCGAATTTAGGTTGCAGCTCTGTTGCTATCAATATGAAGATCAAGTTTCAGGAACAGGAACAAATTTCACCGCTCGAGTCTGCCATTGAAGAAGCCAAACAAATATTATCATACTCATGTCGAGTTTGATAAAGAGATAGAGAAATGTCTTGGATTTTGGACGCAGCCTTCGGCCAACACGTCAGACCTCGTGGCAGAGACATAGCTGAGGCGTTAGAGAAATTCAGGCAGCGGATTCTGAAGTCAGTGGGTCCCTCCAGTGTGACTGGCCACCTGTCTTCTTCTCCTCATTCTTTTCTCTTCTTCCATTTCTTTTGCCGTTTTCTTTGTAACGGGTTGAGGTACTGCGATAGGCGGTCTTTAACTGTTCTTGGTTAAAGAAACAAGCGATTCTGAAGAGTAACTCGATTTGTAAGTTATATAATGGCCTTCTTCACACCATTCAAAAGAAAAAGGAAGAACTTGGATATTTCCGGAAAGTGAAAATAGATTACAAAGAAATCAATACGAGATGAATTTTCCATTCTTTGTCTACTGATCTCTCATTATTCCTAAGCTTTCGTTTATTTTCTTTGTGAAGATCATTTGTCTCAAGTTCGTTAGTCTTACCGATTGCATACTCTTCAACTTTGCAAGCTCGGTGATCTTGTATAACCAAGAAGGAACTTTGTGTCCTTGATTAATGAATCTGTGTTATGTTAAGAAACTTTGTGTTCTAAGCAGATGTTATTTACAGAACTTTGTGTCTTTAAATTCCATCTTATTTATTCAATACAAATGATCTTGTTTCAATTCACTGTGACTTTCGCATACATAAAGAATTACTCTGATATCTATAATTCTGCATGTTGCCTTTCTGCTCTTTCCCGTACTCTCATTTCCTCAGTCCTTTTGTAATTGATGATCTTCATAGAAAACACTTTCATGATATCCAAGTTTAACCAACAAATCATGTCTTGTACATTTGTAAATAAGTTCGTTTCTGAATAAGGGAACCTCTCCCATTAAAGAGGAGGGACTTCTTGTCCCCTGACTGTTGCTCTTCGTAAAGTCCTATCTGACGACCAACAATCCTACACCTCTAGATTGTGACCCTCTACAAAATCATGTCTTGGTTTTTTCCATATCAATTTGGTCCTCTCACTGTCATATTGTTTGCAACCATGCCAAATAGTCTAGTGTGAGTCACCAAAGGTTATCCAATGTAATATTTTGCAAATAAAATTTTGTGGCACAAAACTAACTACACTCACATGTTGGGGTGGCACTGTAAATAATTGGGGAGGCTTCATTTCTATACCCAATGGTGCACGTGCTTCCCGAGTATGTCGGTCAGTCATAGTCCTTTAAAAGACTTGAAAGAAAAAAAATACTATAAGTTCACTGGGTAATTTCTCGGTCTCTGTGGCACTTGAAAGTTATTGTATGATATTATGCATTCGTGTTAGGACCTTCTACAAAATCCTATCTCAAATTTTTCTATATCAATTCAATCCTCTTGTTGTCCTATTGTTTGCAACAATGTTGAATAGTCTAGTTTAAGTCAATGTAAGGTTGTCTAATGCAATATTTTGCAAATGAAAGCTCATGGCACTGAACTAACTTCACCCACATTGATTATCCTAGTAAACATTGGGCAAGTCCTTATTTTGATTTCTAATTGTGGCAATACTTCTCGGAGTACGTCAGCGGGTGTAGTCCCTTAAGATCCCTAAGAGGAAAAAAAGGATATAAGTTCACCGGATGATTTATCGATGTCCGTGGCACTTTTAAAGGTATCGTCTGATCCTACACCTCTAAGTTGGGACCCTATATGAAATCATGTCTAAGTTTGTCCCATCTCAATATGGTCCTCTTGATTTCCTATTGTTTGTAACCATGTCGAATAATGTCGTGTGAGTGAGTGTAAGGTTGTCTAATGAAATATTTTACAAATGAAAGATCGTGTCATCGAAAAAATTGTACCCATGCATTGGGGTGACTCAGTAAACATTGGGCAAGTATTTTTTTAGTTCCCAATGATGTCGATGCTTCCTGGAGTACGTTGGTCGCGTAGCCCCTTAAGAGCCTTGAGAGAAAAAAGGCTATAAGTTTTTCGGCTGATTTCTCACCGCATGACACCTTAAAAGTTCTCTTCGATCCTACATGTCCATGTTGGGACCCTTAATGAAATCTTGTTTCATTTTTGTCCATCTCAATTTGTTCCTTTTGTTGTCCTATTTTTGAAACCATCCCTAATATTGCAGGTGTGAGTCGGTTAAGGCTTTCTAATGAAATATTTTACAAAAAAATTCCTTGCACCGAATTGATTCTTCCCACATGTCAAAGTGACATAGTAAACACCGAGAGAGGCTTTGTTTCATGTTCCCAATGATTCCATTACTTCCTAGGCATGTTGGTGGGCATATTCCCTTAAGATCCCTGAGAGAAAAAAAGGCTAAAAGTTGGTGGTTGATTTCTCAATCTCCATGGCAACTTGAAAGGTCTCATATGACCCTAAACCTCCATGTTGGGACCCTATACAAACTCTTCTCTTGGTTTTTTCGATCTCAATTCGGTCCTCTCATTGTCCTATTTTTTGTAACCATGTAAAATATTGTAGTGTGAGTTAGTGTAAGGTTATCCAATGCAATATTTTACAAATAGAAGCTCGTGATAGTGGACTGATTAGGCCCATGCATCGGGGTGATCTGGTAAACACTAGATGAGGATTTGTTTCAGATTATCAATGATGGTAGTGCTTCCCGGATTTTTTGGCCATGCGTAGTCCCTTAACAATCATGAGAGAAAAAAATGATATAATTTTGTTGGGTGATTTCTTAGTCTCCATGACACCTTGAAAGTGTCGTCTGATCCTACACCTCCACATTGGGACCCTCTATGAAATATTGTCTTGGTTTTCTCCATATCAATTCAGTCCTCTCAATTTACTATTGTTTGCAACTATGTAGAACATTGTAATGTGAGTTAGTGTAAGGATGTCTAATGTAATATTTTAAAAATAGAATCTCCTGACACCAAACCAATCATACCCATGTATTGAGGTGGCCTAGTAAATGTTGGGAAAGGATTTGTTTTAGTTCTTAATGATGTCGGTGCTTCCTAGGTACATTGGTCATGGGTAATACCTTAAGAGCCACGAGAGAAAAAAAGCTATAAGTTTTTTGGGTGATTTCTCGGTCTCTATGACACCTTAAAAATTATCATTTGATCCTTAAAATCTACATTGGGACCCTATACGAAATAATTTATTAATTTTCTCCATCTCAATTTGGTCCTCTCATTGTCTTATTGTTTACAACTGTGTCGAATATTACATTACTAGTTAGTGTAAGGTTGTTAATGTAATATTTTGCAAATGGAAGATCATGAAACCAAACCAAAGGTTCCCACATGTTAGGGTGACCTGGTAAACATTGGGTGATGCTTCATTTTTGTTCCCAATTATGTTAGTTTTCCTAGGTATGTTAGTCAGGCATAAACCCTTTAGATCCCTGAGAACAAAAAATTATATAAGTTCGTCAGTTTATTTCTCAGTCTCTGTGGCACCTTGAAAGGTCTCATCTAATCCTACACCTCTATGTCGGGACCCTATATGAAATCCTATCTCATTTTCTCTATCTCAATTTAGTGCTCTCATTGTCCTATTGTTTGGAACCATGTTGAATATTACAGTGTGAGTCGGTGTAATGCTCTCTAATGCAATATTTTACAAACGAAAGTTCTTATCACCGAACCAACTATGCCCACATATCGGGGTGTCCTAGTAAACATTGGTATAGGATTTGTTTTTATTGCCAATGATTGCGGTGATTCTCAAGTACGTTGGCCGACGTAGTCCCTTAAGAGCCCTAAGAGAGAAAAATACTATAAGTTTGTTGGGTGATTTATTAGTCTCCATGGCACCTTAAAAGGTCTTGTCGATCCTACAACTCCATGTTGGGATGCTCTATGAAATCATGTGTCATTTTATCCCATCTCAATTCGGTCCTCTCGTTGTCCTATTATTTTTAATTATGTTGAATGCTTGAGTGTGAGCCATTGTAAGGTTTTCCAATGCAATATTTTGAAAATGAAATCTCATGTCATCAAAATGACTACGCCCACACGTCGGGGTATCCCGGTAAATGCTAGGTGAGTCTTCGTATCAATGCACACATTACTTCAATGTGAAACAAGTACTAGGAAACATGTTAAGAAGATATTTTTCATACAATATAGGTTGTGAAATGAGAATTGTAAGAAGAGATTTTTCATACAATATAGGTGGTGAAATGAGAATTTATTCTTGTTTTTTGTTTCCAATATTTAATTTTCCTTAGCTTTGAGAATAATAAATTATCTACTAACAGTGTCAACCATGTGAAGGTGGAAGCTTCTTTGCACCACTAACCTACGTAAGCATGTTAGTAAACAATTAAATAGAATTTTAAAACCTACAAAATTTAAACAAAATCATTAAAGTAAATATTCAAATTAAATTCATGTAGATGTATATCTAATCTTAAGTGAACATACCTTTGGAAATTCAATCTAATGAACCACAAGGATCAACTCTACTCTTGATAGTAACAAGAATTACTTCATGATCTGATTCACAAACCTTCCACAGATTCTTGTTTGATGGCCTACCTTGATATTTGATCAACTAAATATTTGTTGTAAGAACTAAATGTGAATAGTGAATTATCTTTCTATGTATTTCATAGTCTTCAAAAAATCAAGTATTTGATTTTTAATAGGATGTCATCGAATCCAAGTTCCAGTGACTACCACTCATGCAGTGGGATAATTAAGGTTTTCACCATCAATGACTGTGAAATTCAATTTTTTGTTTTCCCTCTATAAAACGAGATAAAAAGTAGTATGTTCCCTCTTTGTTAAATTCTATCACAATATGCGTAAAAACATGCCTGCATCACAATCTAAAACTCAAGTAAAAATTAAAATACATTAAGAGATTATCATTTCATATGTTATAGATTTATAACATGACATGTATATACCTTTTACTAAATCGATACTTGGTCAAAGTCGTGATGTTGTCATATGATCTAAAGAAACTGTAATTTGTAATGCTCGTAGAACTTGATGTGTCAAGTGGAATTAGAGGTCTATAAGTCTATCCATGCATCCATTGTTGTGACTCACATTCATTCCACACAAAATAAATACATGATATACAAAAACATGTCATGTACCTAGTATGCATGGTGAAAGAAATTTCATTTGAACTACGAAATGAGTGTATATCACTTGATCTTGTAATTGTCATACAATATTCATTGATTGTAAAATGTTGTTCCTCCATAAAATAGAAATATCTATGAATTGTTGAACTCTTTTGAGATTCATGTCCCATGTTCTTCTTACACCAATAAATAATGCTTTCTACACCTATAAATTTAGCACCATCTTTGAACTTTAATTCTTCTCTTGCAAGGGATCTTTTCACACATGCTCCTGCACCATCATGTTCTCCTTTCCCATGTCTTACCTCAGTAAAAATCTAGATATGTTGTACACCTATTGTTATGTGCATCCTTCTTATCCAATAAAACATTTGTGCATTCTTGAATTGTGATGTGTAGTTATTCGACCAAATATAATGTTGATTGAAAATAATGTTCCTCTCAACCAAGTTCGCATAAAAAAACTAGAAACACCCTTGCACATATTTTGTGGAATGTGTGGACAATCATCACTGATTTAAAAATGATAATCTCTTAATATTTTTTGATCTTGATCAATTATTTTCGGAGAGTGTATGAATGTTATATACACGAAAATAAAAACTTGCATGGAGTTATAATATTGTGACTGGACCTCCATTTATGGCTGCAATGAGTAATTCTCTACGAAGTCAAATGTTGAAACAGTAGTACAAAATGGGAATGTGTCCTTGATTAAATTGAATTATTCATCCAACCATCGAGCTCTATGTGTGTGCCTTGCATACTCATAAAATATTTCTCTATGAATTTGACTATATATTCGATACATGTAATTTTTCTGTAAGAAAATCACACCTCTTAGATTCTTTTCCACATTTTAATTGATATGCCACATATTTATATTTTTTGAAACCAAGTAATTATTTTCCTATTGAATGTGTACTCTCCTTATGGCTACAACTTTTAAATTTTGGCAAGCCATCACATACATTACACATTCCATCCAAACATGATTTTTATAAAACATTTTTCCAGTTTATCTTTCACAAAATATTGTAGGAATAAATTCCTTTGTAGATTTTGGAGGGACATTTAATCCACACTCCTACAACATGATTTCATTATGTAAAACACAACATACTTGAAAAAAACATCATAATACATTAAAAATTCAACATGATGCCTATAGCAAGAAGTGGTGTGTGATTTATTTTTTTCACATAAAAGGGTTTATTCATTTCAAAAATTATTTGGCTAATGTTAATTTCAGTATTTTTCTTCTTAAACTTAGAAAACAATTGTGTTTGAGTAATATCCAAGAAATGTTTTACATGCACTTCACGATTACAAGAACCTATTCTTCTTTTTATTGTATCTCTTCTATACAGT